>OX371223.1:113148909-113748909 GCA_947310385.1 Nephrotoma appendiculata
TCTGGCATTGAATAACATTGATATTTTTCCGGGAACCATTGCCTTTGAGATGCCTTACATATGAAATTTTTTTTTTTTTTTTTTTTTTCGATTTAAGGGTTAAATACTAATGAATTTTAGACTAAGTTTGATATAATTTAAATAGTTATGGTTTCAGGAAATCCTATTGTAAGTCGTGGAATTGCAGGAGGATTAAATTAATAAATGTTTATATTATTTAGGAAGCCGGGAAATATTAATTTAGAATTAAATTTCAGGAAATTAACAGACGTGAAATAATATTTCTTTGAAATATTAATTGTTAATTGTGTAGATTAGAATGGTGTTGTCATTGCATTAATAACTATCGACTTTATTTAGGGGTCTGCAACTGGGCCGATTTAATCAATTAAATTTTGCATTAATTTACAATTACATTTTAAGAAATTTCTAGATGCACGTGAAATAATAACATTTTTTCCTAGGTTGCTGATTTAAAGAAGCAATTATTGATGACCAATACCATCAATATCCATTTAACCTATTAAACCTTTATCCTTCCCCAAGTAGATTAGTTTTGTGCTGTCTTTGTGTTACTAACTATCGGCTATACCTAGGTGTCTGTAACCGTTCCGATTCTGTCCCACTTAACTAACCTATCCAATCCTTCGGTTTTGTTATATGTAAAAAAGAGTGTACGGTGGGCCCGGCGTCACCCGGGAGCTCCTGTGTAAGAACTTGGTCGTGCATTCAGAATCAATCAATCAATCAATCAATCATTTTATGACAAAAAATAAGGATAGAATAATTTGAGTATATAACATAAAACTATAGAATTGTTAATACAAATGTTTACTAACAAAATATTATGTACCTGACTGTAGCTATTATGAAATATTTGTTAAGTGTAAATATCTATTTAGTTGTGGTTTTGATTGTAACGAATTTATTTACTGTGAGCGTACCAATTAACAATTGAAATGAATGAAAGATAATTATTTTAGTTTTAACCTATATTTTTGATATAAGGCCACATTACAACTCTAAATGCTAAATGCCATAATTGTTTGGTATCCTATCTTATATAATTTTAATAAGCTAGTACATTGAGAGAAAGCAATAATCATCTAATCGGATTTATTGTCCTTTTAAGGTCAATTAACTTTCCCTAATATTCGCAATTTTGATATTTGGAAAATAATGAATATTATAATTAATATAACTAATATAAGCTTTTTATTTAGAAAAAAAAATACATTTATTATCCATTTATTTAAAAAAACAATAAAAAACACGAAATCACATGTTTGGTGGACACAAGTGACGTCACATTAGCATGCGCAATATTCCACCTTGTTCTCTTTTCATCATGATCCTCGCCCATTATACAAATATTATGCAAAATACACGCGACTGCAATAATTTTAATGCTGTTGTCTATATTTTGTTCGATTGCTTTGAAAAAAATATTGCGCCACCGATTTTTCATTATGCCAAATGCGCACTCTACAACATTTCTCGCTTTACTATGGGCTATATTAAACTTCCGTTGGTTAGCATTTTGATTTTTATGTGGAGTGATGATACAACAAGTGTGATGATACAAGCATAACCACCGTCGCCAACTAAATAATACATTTGCGGTGGGTATGCTCCTCGTTTATAAATCGGGCTATTATGTAATACTCTGGTGTCATGTACGGAGCCCGGGTAACCAACAAAAATTTCAATAAACCTCCCGCTAGTATCAACTACAACTTGCAAAATTATAGAATAAAAATTTCTTATAATTTATGTACTCGTCATGTCTATTGATGGGACATTTAATGCTTACATGGCATCCATCAATTGCACCAACAGCATTTTTAAAAATGGAAGCTTTTGCCCGTTAAACAAAATTTAGCGCCAACATCGTCCAGCTCTTTTAGTGTTGGAGTATGGATCAAATGCAACATTTCCGTGCAAAACAAATTTAGCAGTTTAACTACTATATTCCAAATAGAGTGACGGCTCAAACCCGCAAAATCCCCGGTCACTCGGTAACTGCAACCTGCAGCCATCCAATACAAAAAATATTATTACCTCGTATTCAGTGGACCAACCAGAACGTTTATAAGGCATTAATTGTAAATTTTTTTATAAGCTGTGTGGCTCAATATATTTTCTATTTTATTCGATACGACTCGCAGTTGTAGATATTTAGGTCTCTAAAATGAAGCAGATTAAAATAACAAATAAACATAACCATTATATCTTACTAAAGAAAAGTGTTAGGTTAGAAACGAAATGCTAACCTGAATACAAATTTGCCTTAATTTTTTTCTCCCAGCGCATAGTTTATTGTTCGCAATAATTTTTTTACATAACAGTGCTATGTTATTTATAATAAATAAATACAATTTTAATTTTTTATTTTCTCCATTTTTCAGACGAAACAATCGACCATGACGTATTGACAATCGAATAGAAGTGTCAAATTTTTAACCACTTGAAACAGATAAAAAGTTAAAAAGTTAAAAAAAATTTACCACAAATAAATTTTTAACTTTTTATGCGGTATTTAAACCAATTGAAGCACGACCTGAGAAAACTATTCAGCAAATTTTTGTATTGTTCTACTGCGCATTCGCAAAAATAAACAAAAAAAAAAACGTATAAAAAATTAATTCAATTTCAAATTTGCTTGGTAAAACTGATTGACTAGCCAGGTTTTGCGCTAGCATATTGCTTGCTTGCTAGCTGATCGAGCATGTGCCGCAAAATTGACTTTTGCCCTTGGATTGGTACGCAGCCTAAATTTATAAATGCAATATAGAAATTTAGATATGAATTGTTTTGACTATATGTAAATATAAACAGTTAGAAATACCACATATATCCACACAGACCGTCAGGTTACTCTCACTTTTTATATCGCAGTCATTCAGCTGTCAAATTCGATCAGATACACATTTTTTATAAAAAAACTTTTGTGCTGCTACAAAACTCTATACAAAAACGTAATCAGCCGTTGTTTCGTTTTAATATTAAATTGTTTAATTAAAAAACAATAGAAATTGAATTTATCCAACAACACGCTGTAAAATAATCAAAAGTTTTAAGTTAATCAAAGTTTAACTGAACTAACTTTTCTAATCAATTTCTATTAATTATTTAAAAAAAAAACCTGAATGAAAATAGGAAAATCGCTATTGAAATTTTCACTAAACAAAGAACTTGGTACTGTTACGTTTTATATACATTTTGTTCTCTTAACCACATCCTTAATTGAATTTCATTTTATACCGCCAACAATAACAACAACCAACTCAAAACCGCCGATTAAATTAATTCTTTGGGTTCTCGATTCAACCTCAATACCCCGCTAGTAGATTGGAATAATGTAATTTTTTTTTTGTGTTAGGTTATTTCAGATTAAACTTAATTTATTTTTGTTATATTGTTCACCAATAAAAGTCTTGCTTTATTATTTGATATGTTGTGTACCTACCATAAGGCCACGGCTGACGGCAGTCGCCGCGCTTTAAACAAACAACGAACATTATATCAAAAGAGATGTCGAAAGACTTTTGCGGTACGGTACGGTGGTGGTACTAAACCAAAACGATAATATTCTTGGGTTGCTCTTGTTGTTGTTGCTGTTATGCCCGGTCGCTTTCTCGATTGCTTTTTTTTTGCTATACAATTATAAAATATTTCAAGTTCGTACACTACACAAGGAGCAACCTTCCTCATTGAACAAAATTTTAAATGATTTATGGTTATTAATTATTTGAAAATTGTAAAAAATAAATCATGTTTTGAAATGTGTTCGTTTCGATATTTTGTACATAAAGCATGTACAGAGCAAGGAGAAGGAATCCGATTTTTTAAGGATAAAATTATTTTTTTAAATTGTTTTCATTTCCTTACAGTACACAGAATTACAGCGCTATTCAATGTGTACGATTGTTGAAGAAAAAAATGGAAAGAGATTTACTTGTGTTGGGTTCTTCATTTTTATTTTAATAGACCGTGTAAGGCAATTAAAAAAGAAGCCGATTGCAGTTGGTATATACGGTGATTGTGTGGCTGTAACAAAAGCGTAAATTGAAGTATTGTTGTGGTGGAAACCCTTGAACTTAGTTATTTGAATTATTAATTGTACTGTAGCGGTATATACTGGTTATATAATCGAAAAACACGTGAGGGTCAATCACATGGCATTTTTTAGATGTTTAGATTAACTTTAAGATTGATCAAATAGGCAGGAATTGTCTGAGCTGGATTACTACAGTATGATCGTGAAACTCATGCCAAAACTCAAAGCAAAAATGTGCACTGTTAAAATTTGATATTTTTCCGTTTGGATTTTTGATGAAGTTTAAACCTTTTTTGATGAGTTTGAACTCCCCTAACAAGATACTCATCACAATGTATTTAAGCATTTAATAGCGGATTAGAGCAATTTAGGACAATTTAGAGCGGTTCAGAACAGTTAATTGAGGTATAGTGCGGTTTAGAGCGACACACGTCATCCCTTCATAGATAGTATGCATGCTATTAATTTTATTGTTTCTCATTTTTTGATTGTCTTTTGTAATTATACAACTTCTATAGTTAACGCGATCAGCTTTTCCGCAATGTATACACTTCGGGAGGATTGGTACACCATCGAAAATGTATTATTTTTAATCAAACTAGCATTCTATTCAAGTCATGACCACTCGCGAAGCTTTTAAAACAGCCCGCACCCTCAAAAACTAATTCTATCACTACCTTTACCTCTTCAAGTAATGACCATTCTTGACAATATATTGCAATAGCTTACACTTCCAAAACTGCGTTACACAGCATCGATATACTTTCCTGTTCACGCAACAACCATTTACTAATTTCGTTTACAACAGCCTCCACCCTCCAAAGTCTATTATAATACATTGTTATTGATGGCTCTCAGCCAAACCTCAATTTTCAACTAAGCACGTAAAAGCTTCTCTCACGGTGATGTTTTGCCAGGTAGATCTCAGGGTAATGGTATGGGTCGTGGGGGAGTTAGAGGGTTGTGTGCTCCTGGCCTACACCGTGGAACAGAAATAAAATTAATTTAAATTAAGTCGGCTTTAATTCAGATTTTACTTTATATCACCAAACAACGAGACTGAATTGACATAAAAATCTACCCGAGACTAACAAAACTACTTCCAGCAACCGTTATAAACGATTTCATCTACCATTCAGATCATCATTATGAAACTAATTTTAGATATTTCAGAAATAATTTAATTCATAAATTTAATAGTTTAATAAGTATTACTAACATAGAACAAAATGTGGATATAAATGATAACTGGCTCGTAAACTTAACCGATAAAGAATTACCCCTCGCGGTACAGACAACCTTGCAATTTGGGCCTAAATTTAATTGACCTTCAACTAATAAAAAAACAGTTATCAATTCTATTATGCGCAGTGTTGAAGCAGTGATTGATAATATTCCTGAAAATGACAGAAATACCATAAGAAATAATGTAGTTAATTTACTTTCCAACTATAAACATAATTCAAGAAAACTGCCTTTTCTTGAACAAAAGTTACTTAACAACCTCAAACTTACCAATAATTTTTTAAAAAATAATAAAGATGTCATTGTCTTGTCAGCTGATAAAGGTAATGTCACTGTTTTGTTAACTAAAAATGATTACAATCAAAAAATGAATGATTTACTAAAAGACCGTAACACTTACAAACTCATAAAAAAAGACAAAACTACTGTTACCCAAAATAATGCTAATCGTTTGATCAGTTCATGGGAAAGAATTGGCTATATTACAAATGGAGTTGCCAAGTCTCTACGTCAATATAATAGTATTCCAGCAAAGTTGTATGGGCTGATAAAAATACACAAACCTAATAACCCAATTCGACCAATCGTATCTAGTATAGGTTCTGCAACGTATAATATATCAAAGTTCTACACAAAAATTTTATCCAACGTGGTAGGAAAAACCAATAGTTTTGTTAAGGATTCTTTTGATTTAAGATTTAAAATTCAAAATGTAACAGTCTCAAATGAATTCAGTTTATTCTCTCTCGATGTTAATAGTCTTTTCACTAATATCCCCAATGAACTAGTTTTTAAAGTAATTGATAAGAAATGGAATGATCTCCAACCACATACTGACATGAACTTAACAACATTTAAAGAAGGTCTCTCTTTCGTGATTAATAATTGTTATTTTTTCTTTAACAATGAACAATATCATCAAATCTCTGGCTCCCCTATGGGTTCACCAGTTTCACCTGTTTTAGCAAATTTGGTCATGGAATATTTAGAAGAAATGGTAATTAATAACTTAACAGACAAACCACTCCTATATTTGAGATATGTAGATGATATTTTATGTATTGCGAAACGTGAAGATATTGAAAAAATTCACAGTTCCTTCAATAGTTTTCATAGTAAATTACAATTTACTATTGAACACGAAATTGACAGTAGTATTCCATTTTTAGATCTCAAAATAATAAAAAATGTAACGGGACAATTACGTACAGATTGGTACCATAAAGATACTTGGTCTGGCCGTTATCTCAATTATCATTCCTACTTACCGTTAACGTACAAAACAAATACTGTTATGATTCTTGCTAAGAGAATCCTTTTACTATCAGACCAGGAATTCCACCAAAAAAAATTCAAACTTCTTAAAGAAACTTTAATTAAAAATAGCTACCCACAAAAGAGAATTGAAAAAATTATCATTGCTGAGAAACAAAAGTTCTTTAATCCGAATTCTAATGAACATAATACGGAAGCCACTACCAATAAATTCGTATCACTACCATATGGACAACGTATTTTTTATCCCCTCAGACGTTTGTTGAAGGAACATAATGTAAAATTGGTGGCGAAACCGTTCAACACTCTATATAAACATAGTTTCTCTAAATTGAAAGACAAAACAGAAAAACAATTACAATCTAAATTAATTTATCAAGTGCCGTGTAAGGATTGCAACCAAACATATATAGGACAAACGAAACAATATCTCAAAAAAAAACCGATAGTCAATGTTTACCGGTAAGCTACCATAATATTATCGATTAGGCTTTGATAACACTGTACTATTGTATGCAACCCATATTTTCATTTTAATTTGACAAGTGATATACACTGTGATAAAAAGTTTCCGCGCCAGTTATTTTATTTTATATTTTTTTAATTTTTATTTTTAATATTTTTTAATACATTTTTGATATATTTTTAATAATTTTAGTTATATTGTTGACATAAAATGTGATATAAATGTGATTAATTTATTTACAAATTTAATTTATGTGAGTGTTAAGTCATAACGCATAATTTTTAAGTGAATTTATATCCAGTAGGAATCACAATTTTGTTTTTCTCTTTGTTTTTAATTGTAGTGCCTTTGAAAATGAAATAGATCTTATTTTGAAACGTCGGCTTTAAATAAATGTTAATGAACAAATAATTTATAAATGTTCTATTAAATAATTTTTTTTTTTTTTTGAGAATTGGGTTCAACGCCGAGAACGGATATATCTATCACTAACAAAACTAATAAAAATTTCTCGCACAACACTATATCGTCGGCCCAGTACTTAAATGTTACAAATGCATTTTGGACGTTTTTGAGTTAGTAGTGCCATCTCACTTAAAAAAATGAGATCTTTCGATTGGTAGTTTCAAAATGTTCATATCTCAATCCTATTGAAAGATACCAGTGTGTCAAGTGTTACATATGCTTAATTGGTAACATAAAAAAAGTACTTATCTGTTACATAAACTAATCATATGGGAATAACATAATTTACTATCAAATTTTAGTTAAAAATAGAATAATACTTAAATGATACATACAAACAATCAATATTAAAAACAAGTTTAAACGCAAAAGGAAAATTAAGTTTTGAATGATACAAACATACAACACCATATGAGATCATGCCATACATGCATAAAGTAAATTCATGGCTTGAATGATACAAACATACAATCTATATGCAACTTATTCATAAACCCAAAATTTAAATTCAGGACTTGAATGATACAAACATACGATCTGTTTGCGGATAAAACGTAAATTATAAATTTAGAATCAGGATTTGTATGATATAAACATACAATATTGTCGAATGAAACTGTTACACGGTTTTTATTTTTTAATAGTTAAGTGAAAATTTATATGCAGTTTTGGTCTTTCTAAAAACGTTGAACGAAGCACTTCGCATCATGAGTATCACGTGAATTTTGTATATATAATTTTTAAATTAAAATTTATTTGTGAGTGTGTTGCATAGTGGAATACATGCAAAACTACCAACAACTAGAGTAAAACTTCGATTTACCGGGCCACAATTCGGCAAAATTGAAGCGTCTACTAAATGATTACACCCCCCGTATTACATGGAGGTGTAAGTAGTCAACAGACGCTTCAATTAAAAAACATAATATGGAGGTGTAATCATTTAATAGACGCTTTAACACGCTTTTAATAGACACGCTAATTTAACATGCTGTATAAGATAGCAGAAAATTTCCAGCAGAAAAAATGCGTTTTGCTATTCACCGCTAGAGGCATCACTATCACAAAAATGAAATTTTTTCTGCTGAAATTTTTTTACACCAGCAGAAAATTTTTGATATTTTTATGCAAATTAAAAATTCTCAGCAGAAAATTTTATGAAAAATCAGTATGTTCTTTAAACATTTTGAAGCGATGAAAGATAATTTTTTTTAAAAAAACGATTTGCGTATGTATAGTGTAAGCATACTCAAAACATACTAAAATTATCATAATCATCATTATGCAAACACAGGGCAACATCAAAATATGGCCATCGTTGAAAGCACTCCATACATTACTGAAGTCATTTTAATGTGACATATTTTCAGTTTTTTAACAAAAGTGTTAGAAAAACCCCCCTGTAACTATCCTGGGTGTATGTTTTTATGGTAGCTGAGATCATAATCTATATACATGAGCAACGTAAGATTCACATCTAGCGTCAGTAGCCTTCCATACATTTTTGAACTCATTTTAATGTGACATGTTTTCAGTTTTTTAACAAAAGTGTTAGAAAAACCCCCCTGTAACTACCCTAGGTGTATGTTTTTATGGTAGCTGAGATCATAATCTATATACATGAGCAACATAAGATTCACACCTGGCGTCAGTAGCCTTCCATACATTTTTGAATTCATTTTAATGTGACATGTTTTCATTTTTTTAACAAAAGTGTTAGAAAAACCCCCCTGTAACTACCCTGGGTGTATGTTTTTATGGTAGCTGAGATCATAATCTATATACATGAGCAACGTAAGATTCACACCTGGCGTCAGTAGCCTTCCATACATTTTTGAAGTCATTTTAATGTGAAATGTTTTCAGTTTTTTAACAAAAGTGTTAGAAAAACCCCCTGTAACTACCCTGGGTGTATGTTTTTATGGTAGCTGAGATCATAATCTATATACATGAGCAACGTAAGATTCACACCTAGCGTCAGTAGCCTTCCATACATTTTTGAATTCATTTTAATGTGACATGTTTTCAGTTTTTTAACAAAAGTGTTAGAAAAACCCCCCTGTAACTACCCTAGGTGTATGTTTTTATGGTAGCTGAGATCATAATCTATATACATGAGCAACATAAGATTCACACCTGGCGTCAGTAGCCTTCCATACATTTTTGAATTCATTTTAATGTGACATGTTTTCATTTTTTTAACAAAAGTGTTAGAAAAACCCCCCTGTAACTACCCTGGGTGTATGTTTTTATGGTAGCTGAGATCATAATCTATATACATGAGCAACGTAAGATTCACACCTGGCGTCAGTAGCCTTCCATACATTTTTGAAGTCATTTTAATGTGAAATGTTTTCAGTTTTTTAACAAAAGTGTTAGAAAAACCCCCTGTAACTACCCTGGGTGTATGTTTTTATGGTAGCTGAGATCATAATCTATATACATGAGCAACGTAAGATTCACACCTAGCGTCAGTAGCCTTCCATACATTTTTGAATTCATTTTAATGTGACATGTTTTCAGTTTTTTAACAAAAGTGTTAGAAAAACCCCCCTGTAACTACCCTAGGTGTATGTTTTTATGGTAGCTGAGATCATAATCTATATACATGAGCAACATAAGATTCACACCTGGCGTCAGTAGCCTTCCATACATTTTTGAATTCATTTTAATGTGACATGTTTTCATTTTTTTAACAAAAGTGTTAGAAAAACCCCCCTGTAACTACCCTGGGTGTATGTTTTTATGGTAGCTGAGATCATAATCTATATACATGAGCAACGTAAGATTCACACCTGGCTTCAGTAGCCTTCCATACATTTTTGAAGTCATTTTAATGTGAAATGTTTTCAGTTTTTTAACAAAAGTGTTAGAAAAACCCCCTGTAACTACCCTGGGTGTATGTTTTTATGGTAGCTGAGATCATAATCTATATACATGAGCAACGTAAGATTCACACCTAGCGTCAGTAGCCTTCCATACATTTTTGAATTCATTTTAATGTGACATGTTTTCAGTTTTTTAACAAAAGTGTTAGAAAAACCCCCCTGTAACTACCCTAGGTGTATGTTTTTATGGTAGCTGAGATCATAATCTATATACATGAGCAACATAAGATTCACACCTGGCGTCAGTAGCCTTCCATACATTTTTGAATTCATTTTAATGTGGCATGTTTTCATTTTTTTAACAAAAGTGTTAGAAAAACCCCCCTGTAACTACCCTGGGTGTATGTTTTTATGGTAGCTGAGATCATAATCTATATACATGAGCAACGTAAGATTCACACCTGGCGTCAGTAGCCTTCCATACATTTTTGAAGCCATTTTAATGTGAAATGTTTTCAGTTTTTTAACAAAAGTGTTAGAAAAACCCCCCTGTAACTACCCTGGGTGTATGTTTTTATGGTAGCTGAGATCATAATCTATATACATGAGCAACGTTAGATTCACATCTAGCGTCAGTAGCCTTCCATACATTTTTGAACTCATTTTAATGTGACACGTTTTCAGTTTTTTAACAAAAGTGTTAGAAAAACCCCCCTGTAACTACCCTGGGTGTATGTTTTTATGGTAGCTGAGATCATAATCTATATACATGAGCAACGTAAGATTCACACCTAGCGTCAGTAGCCTTCCATACATTTTTGAATTCATTTTAATGTGACATGTTTTCAGTTTTTTAACAAAAGTGTTAGAAAAACCCCCCTGTAACTACCCTGGGTGTATGTTTTTATAGTAGCTGAGATCATAATCTATATACATGAGCAACATAAGATTCACACCTGGCGTCAGTAGCCTTCCATACATTTTTGAATTCATTTTAATGTGACATGTTTTCAGTTTTTTAACAAAAGTGTTAGAAAAACCCCCCTGTAATTACCCTGGGTGTATGTTTTTATGGTAGCTGAGATCATAATCCATATACATGAGTACCGTAAGATTCACACCTAGCGTCAGTAGCCTTCCATACATTTTTGAAGTCATTTTAATGTGAAATGTTTTCAGTTTTTTAACAAAAGTGTTAGAAAAACCCCCCTGTAACTACCCTGGGTGTATGTTTTTATGGTAGCTGAGATCATAATCTATATACATGAGCAACGTAAGATTCACACCTAGCGTAAAATGACTTCAAAAATGTATGGAAGGCTACTAACGCCAGGTGTGAATCGTACGTTGCTCATGTATATAGATTATGATCTCAGCTACCATAAAAACATACACCCAGGGTAGTTACAGGGGGGTTTTTCTAACACTTTTGTTAAAAAACTAAAAACATGTCACATTAAAATGACTTCAAAAATGTATGGAAGGCTACTGACGCTAGGTGTGAATCTTACGTTGCTCATGTATATGGATTATGATCTCAGCTACCATAAAAACATACACCCAGGGTAATTACAGGGGGGTTTCTAACACTTTTGTTAAAAAACTGAAAATATGTCACATTAAAATGAATTCAAAAATGTATGGAAGGCTACTGACGCTAGGTGTGAATCTAACGTTGCTCATGTATATAGATTATGATCTCAGCTACCATAAAAACATACACCCAGGGTAGTTACAGGGGGGTTTTTCTAACACTTTTGTTAAAAAACTGAAAACATTTCACATTAAAATGACTTCAAAAATGTATGGAAGGCTACTGACGCTAGGTGTGAATCTAACGTTGCTCATGTATATGGATTATGATCTCAGCTACCATAAAAACATACACCCAGGGTAGTTACAGGGGGGTTTTTCTAACACTTTTGTTAAAAAACTGAAAACATTTCACATTAAAATGACTTCAAAAATGTATGGAAGGCTACTGACGCTAGGTGTGAATCTTATGTTGCTCGTGTATATAGATTATGATCTCAGCTACCATAAAAACATACACCCAGGGTAGTTACAGGGGGGTTTTTCTAACACTTTTGTTAAAAAACTGAAAACATTTCACATTAAAATGACTTCAAAAATGTATGGAAGGCTACTGACGCTAGGTGTGAATCTTATGTTGCTCGTGTATATAGATTATGATCTCAGCTACCATAAAAACATACACCCAGGGTAGTTACAGGGGGTTTTTCTAACACTTTTGTTAAAAAACTGAAAACATTTCACATTAAAATGAATTCAAAAATGTATGGAAGGCTACTGACGCTAGGTGTGAATCTTACGTTGCTCATGTATATAGATTATGATCTCAGCTACCATAAAAACATACACCCAGGGTAGTTACAGGGGGGTTTTTCTAACACTTTTGTTAAAAAACTGAAAACATTTCACATTAAAATGAATTCAAAAATGTATGGAAGGCTACTGACGCTAGGTGTGAATCTAACGTTGCTCATGTATATGGATTATGATCTCAGCTACCATAAAAACATACACCCAGGGTAGTTACAGGGGGGTTTTTCTAACACTTTTGTTAAAAAACTGAAAACATTTCACATTAAAATGACTTCAAAAATGTATGGAAGGCTACTGACGCTAGGTGTGAATCTTATGTTGCTCGTGTATATAGATTATGATCTCAGCTACCATAAAAATATACACCCAGGGTAGTTACAGGGGGGTTTTTCTAACACTTTTGTTAAAAAACTGAAAACATGTCACATTAAAATGAATTCAAAAATGTATGGAAGGCTACTGACGCCAGTTGTGAATCTTATGTTGCTCATGTATATAGATTATGATCTCAGCTACCATAAAAACATACACCCAGGGTAGTTACAGGGGAGTTTTGTTAACACTTTTGTTAAAAAACTGAAAATATGTCACATTAAAATGACTTCAAAAATGTATGGAGTGCTTTCAACGATGGCCATATTTTGATGTTGCCCTGTGTTTGCATAATGATGATTATGATAATTTTAGTATGTTTTGAGTATGCTTACACTATACATACGCAAATCGTTTTTTTAAAAAAAATTATCTTTCATCGCTTCAAAATGTTTAAAGAACATACATTTTCTCTTCTTTTTCATAAATTCTCTGATTTTTCATAAAATTTTCTGCTGAGAATTTTTAATTCGCATAAAAATATCAAAAATTTTCTGCTGGTGTAAAAAAATTTCAGCAGAAAAAATTTCATTTTTGTGATAGTGATGCCTCTAGCGGTGAATAGCAAAACGCATTTTTTCTGCTGGAAATTTTCTGCTATCTTATACAGCATTAATTTAACACGCTTTTAATAGACGCCCATCGAATTGTGATTAGTCAAATCGAGGTTCCACCTGCAATTACTATACAAGCCAAGTTGTCATAATAAAAGGAAAATTACCATTATTAAATTATTTTTTTCCTTATTATACCGTTGGTTTATTTGAACTTTGTGATAATATGTATTTACAAAATTAATTGATTTCTGAATATATTATGTACAACATTTCGCACATTGTCGACAACTGACGGTGCAATACCGATTGTCGAACTCGCGCGCTCAGATTTACTGAAGCAAGTGCATCACACAGCTCCTTTTAATGTAAATAGTAAATTTCATAATAGGTTTGTCTCAATAGATTGCCTTTTTCATATCATTCACATCATCTTCCTCTCTCATTTAGAAAAAGCGCGATTGGCCCTGGGACTCAAACGAATAATATTTACGGTTAATATTAATTTGAAGTAAACTTTTCGATAAATTCAATTGTTTCTCAAAAACTCTATGGCAAACTGACCGAAAAATCTGTCCTAAATGCGATTTTTTACCGTTGTAAATTATTTACCTTAAGTTTGGCATACAGCCTTCAAATAAGAATTTTTATTTTATCTGACAATATTGATTCATCAAATTTCAAAAATTACGTTCTTACCATAAATAATAATTCTGTTTTCAAGTAATACGTGAAAAACGAAAATACTGATACATACCATACAAATAAAAAAAATGAAAAACGGTTTTGTGTTACATACGCAATTTTCAAAATTTTAAATTTCGATTTAAA
This sequence comes from Nephrotoma appendiculata, assembly GCA_947310385.1. Taxonomy (NCBI): domain Eukaryota; kingdom Metazoa; phylum Arthropoda; class Insecta; order Diptera; family Tipulidae; genus Nephrotoma; species Nephrotoma appendiculata. The sequence continues at coordinate 113,163,352 of OX371223.1, forward strand.
ATTAAACTGTGGGCTTGATTAAAGATTCCTTTTAATTTTAGATGAGACAGCTTGCATATTTTAAGAAAATTTATTTTATTTTGTCAAAAAGTGTATAGGCTTACGTTCGTAGCCAATTAAACTTTAGATTCGATTATCTCAATATCAAGTTTTTGTCGTTTGTAACACTTAAGTACTCGGCCGACGATACCGAAGAATATTTTTGTTGTTTTTCACCCGCATCAGATGCACGCATTAAAACAAGAAAACACCACAAAAATATTCTTCTATTTTCAATCGCTTGCACAAAACGCATAAGGAGTAAACGTTAAGTTTTTAATATACCCTCTTCTATTCTGAAGGAGTACGCTGAAATTTTAACAATTCCATTATGTTATCTATTCAATCATTCCTTAAACACCGGCGTGTTTCCTGAAAAATGGAAAATTTCAAAATTTACTCCAATTTTTAAATCGGGTAAACGTGAGGATATCTCATGCTACAGAGGAATATCAACTACATCATCAATTCCAAAATTATTTGAGTTAGTATTATGCAACAGCTTTAAATCCACAATTGCACGTCATATATCAATAAACCAGCATGGGTTTATGCGTGGCCGATCCACATCGACTAATCTGGTTGAATTCACCAGTAAACTAATTAACGAGATAGAAAAACACCGTCAAGTTGATGTAGCGTACACGGATTTTAGTAAAGCATTTGATTCTATCTGTCATCATAAAGCACTCCAGAGTTTATTCAATTTTGGGTTTTCTCTCGATTACATAAATTGGTTTAAATCATATCTATCAAACCGGTGCCAATTTGTAATAATGGGAAATGAGAAATCAAACGTTATTAAAGTTACATCTGGTGTTCCCCAAGGATCACACCTCGGGCCCTGGATTTTTATTGTTTTCATAGACCGAATAACCGAGATAATCAAAAACTCAGACGTGCTCATATTTGCAGATGATGTGAAAATTTTTCGTACTATTAATGGATGGTTAGATACGGAGAAACTTCAAGAAGACTTAGATAGATTAAGTGAGTGGTGTGATCGGAACTATACTTAAATATTAAGAAATGCAAAATCATGTCTTTCCATCGTAAAAGAAATCCGGTTATTACTTCATACAAAGTCAACAACGAAGTACTGCAAAGAGTCAATGAGATTATAGACTTAGGTGTTATATTTGTCGAAAACGCCAGTTTCAATAGGCATATTGAAAATTGTATTGCGAAAGCGAATGCCATGTTCGGATTTATTAAAAGATGGACAGGTGAATTTAAGGATATTCAAACCTTATGTTCACTCTATTTCGCTTATGTTCGATCTCAACTGGAATACGCTGTAACGGTCTGGAATCCATACTATGCTGTACACATAAAAAGAATTGAAAGCATTCAAAAGAAGTTCCTGATTTTTTTGTTAAAGAAAAGTGACTGGGATTACGACCACAACTTACCATTCCATGAAAATGTGGCTCGCTTACCTCCATACACAACAAGATGCACAGATTACAAAATACGCACGCTTGAAAATAGACGACTTCTCTTGGGAGCAGCTTTTATTGGTAACGTTTTGCTTGGTCACGTAGATTCAGCTTACATCTTGGAAAACATATCAATTCACGTGCCATGCAGAACATTTCGAAACCATAAATTTTTAGCACTTGAACACCATTCCACCAACTATGGAGAAAACAACCCAATTAATAGGATGTCTAAATCTTTCAACTTAATTGACGACCTATTTGACTTCAACTTATCAAAGGACAACTTTAAAAATATCCTTAAAGACTTTTTTCTAAATTTTTAATTGTTTAAACCAAAATTTGGTTTATATTTTTTTTTTTTTTTTTTTTATTCTGTTTTAAAGTTTTTTGTTGTTTTAATATAATTTTAACTATAACTGTAAATAATCTGAAATCATACATGTATATTACAAAATAGATTTCTTTAAATAAATAAATAAATAAATAAAAACATTGGTCTCGCTCTCAAATTATTCGACGTTTCTGTATTATATTGGGTGAATACGGAAAACATAGAATATTAAGGCCCATGCACACTGCACAAATAATTTTAGCTCTCATGTCACACTACAGTGTATAATGCCATAAGCATTAATCAAACGACTAATCCATATACATGAGCAACATAAGATTCACACCTGGGTCAGCAGCTATCCATACATTTTTGAAGTCTTTTTAATGTGAAATGTTGTTACAGGGGGGTTTTTCTAACACTTTTGTTAAAAAACTGAAAACATTTCACTTTAAAATGACTTCAAAAATGTATGGAAGGCTACTGACGCCAGGTGTGAATCTTATTTTGCTCATGTCTATAGATTATGATCTCAGCTACCATAAAAACATACACCCAGGGTAGTTACAGGGGTGTTTTTCTAACACTTTTGTTAAAAAACTGAAAACATTTCACATTAAAATGACTTCAAAAATGTATGGATGGCTACTGACGCCAGGTGTGAATCTAACGTTGCTCATGTATATGGATTTTGATCTCAGCTACCATAAAAACATACCCCCAGGGTAGTTACAGGTGTGTTTTTCTAACACTTGTAACCAATTTTGCATGAGTACTGAAAATTTGTTTTATCGGGTTGCAATTCAGGCGGTCGTCTCTGGCCGGCTATGCTCAGGAAAAGTGGCCGTGGGGTTTTTCAAATTACAACTCCGACCTTGCTAGACCGCCATAAAATATTCAAAGGGATCTGTAAACTAAATTAATTAACAAGAGAAAGAAAAAAAACCAAAACAACCGTGAACTTTATATCATAATGAATACCATCACTTTCGAGTCACTTACCACCGTCTCCGCATACTATAGGTTTATATTCTCATTTTCATAATAATAATAATAATAAAAATAAAAAGGACCAACAATTTTGCTTGATTACACATAATTATTGAAAACCAAAAAATGATCTCACTTTTACTTATCTATACAAGGAAGTCTATACAGATTGGTAATACATACGAGTATATAATCAATAATAAAAAACTTATTCTAAAATTAAAGAAATATAACGTTATGTAATAAGAAATTTTAAGGATTTAAAATTATACTCGTAATATCTTAATTTATTATTAAATAGGCTAAGCAAATTGGACACACGCGGAAATGTGTAAGATATTTAAAAAAAAATTAATAAAATAAAAAAAAAAATTAATAATATTTAAATTACAAACTTACATCTATTAAAAAAATATACCTCGTTGGGCGCCATTGATCGAAGAACGACATAAAATGACTATTTGGTGTAACGATTCGCAGGTAATTTCTTGCGGTATCGTTAACAGACATTTATTTACTTAGAGGCAGTGGTTAGCGGCTATCACTGGCCGGCAAAAGCTCAGGGTATGGGGTGGGATTAACACCACCGCGTAAGTAAAACTAGATTTACCGCTAGTAAGATTCGCTAAATATTGAACCCGAAACAGACGAAATACCAACCTCGATCAACCAAATTCACTACATGGGAGGATCATCCTCCTCCATATTTTTTTTATTAATTTATCTTATTCTGCAAATCAAAATTGAACAAAAAAAAATGTACAACCCAAAATTTCCATTTTTAAATTATCATCATATATTCTCAACATTATTTTTAATTATCCAAATATAATTAACATGATACTTGTAGTACAGTACTACCATCAAAGAAAAATTCAATCAACTAATAAATTTTATAATATGGGGTTAGTAATGATTTAACTAAATTTATTTTACCTTCCTTACATATTATCGACATATTACCCCGAAACCGCAATGAAACAAAACAAACTGGCAATACGTTTTACGTAATATTATAAGGAAAGTAAAACACTACTTTAATTTGAACTTAAATTCTAATTATTTACTTTGAATTAAGGTTAACTGAGATTTAATCGTAGTAATTATTTTTTTTTGCTTTATTAATGGCCGTCTTGTCGCCATTGCCGTGGTATCCAATATCGACGAAATCCAAATAAATTAACTCGCTGTTTGTCGTTTTGTTTATCGAAGTACTTTGCAAAGTTTGAAAACACAATTGCGATTCTCTATCCGTATACCGTACGAGTTGGTTTTATACACAATCGAATTTAATGTTCACAGTGACCGTCGTACACTGCCATTCAACCCGTTGATATTTTGATGTTATTTTAATGGACGCAACTGCCTACTCGTAACATGCAATCGCCCGAAGGTTATAATAAGACTTAGCGGCAATACGCAGCAGGCACAACAGTTTTTTTTTTCACAATATTTTTTTATTATGGTGGAAAATCTCGTCGTTTATTTATTTATATTATTATATTTATTAATCACGAACTATTTATTGTCGTTTTATTTATTTATGCTAGTCATTTAATATTATCTTAACTTCTTTTAGCATATGGCGGATTAACCTCGCCCTACCATAATTAAGTTCTAGTCGTTTGAGGTTTTCCACTTATCATACGACCGTAACACACACACTTTAATTGTACTGTCTATACGTAACTCACAGCACTTTGATCTTATTTATTTGATAGTTTGTAACTATCATCTTAATACTACAACTTAACAATTTTAAAGTTTATAATGTTTTCATTTTGGTTTTCTTTTTATGTTATTTTTCCACAAAAATAAAAAAAAATCTCCCGAAGGTAATTTAATTATTTTTAATTAAACGCGTCTCTCAGCCAAAAACACTTTTTATTTCAGCTTCTCTACGCATGCACGAGTCACAAAATTTTATTTTCTACTCTCCATTCGACGCAAAACACTTGCCTTTTATTCTAATTCCCCCTCCCCAAATCATATCGAAAAATCACGAACACAGAAACCCGTTATTGAACACAATTTAATGAAAGAGAGGGAAGCAAAATTGCAAGTTGTATGGTTACATGAAGTATCTAAGGGTAGTATCATGATAGTATTAACCTCAACCCATAGTTACCAATATTTTATTTACGAATTTAACATAATGTGTTTGAACTTGGAACGGACTTACGTTACATTGGTTGTACGACAACATCATGCGAAGAAAACAATAGTTTTTTTTTGTTTTTCGGAATTATTATCACAACGTATTATGAGGCTTGGAATTAGTTTTTCAGATATTAATTAATTAATTTATTATTATTATTACACTATTATTATTTTATTTACTAATGTGCAGTATTTTCCACTTATTTAGTTATGATTAGTGTAATGAGTGTAAGTTATCATTTATTACCAAACTTGATAACATACGAATGTGTAGCACGAATAACAACACCAGAACACCTTATTACTCGTAATGGAGATTACAGTTACGATTATGAAGCACAGACACTTTTTAAATTTCACGTAGATATAGGTGTGATCAGAAAACTTCACTTACATTGATAGTTTATGTAATTTTTTAAATTAAATTATAGTAACTTAGCCCTTGATCTGTCTCCACATTATTTCGTGGCAATTCACAATGTTTTCGTCATCACCACTAGACGCTTTAACCGTTCGTAGCACTTTCACCATGTGCCGATTTTTCCCAATTCGCACATAAACCGTTTTTCACGATTTTACAACGGTAATCTTATTAAATTTTAGATTAACTTGGATGGTATCACTTATTTAAGATTTATAATTTTGTTTTATTATTTAAGTTTTATAATAAGAACACTTATTTCAAGTTAATTTTTGTTTGTATAACTTATAACTTAATGTCTAAGGCAACAATTTTTTTTTTTTAATATTTTTACCTTTTTTTTTTTTTAGTATTTTTTTAACATTTTAGGTTTTAGGATTCAGACATGACTGACAATTTCTTTCGATCTTTCTTTTTTTTCCGCAAAATCTCTCCAACAATTGTATTTTTATTTTCAAAACAAAAATTATCCCGTAAAACTAGAGTTTATAAAAAGCAAGTACACATACTAATTATCCACTAATTAACCACAACCTTGAATGTGTTTGTACATATTTTTGGTAATATTCGAAATAAACAACATAAAACATATATATTTCCAGAGCTACGCACACTTTGTGCCAATCGCGTCCGCAAATCTATTAGGGGTGCGAGTTCCAAATTAATTTTATTTAAATTTCAAATATTTTATGGGCGTTAAGCATGACAATCTAGATTAAATTAGTTAGTAAAATTGGGAACGAACCAAGAGATTCGTTACACACTTTTGTTAAAAATCTGAAAACATTTCACATTAAAATGACTTAAAAAATTTATGGAAGGTTACTGACGCCAGGTGTGAATCTTATGTTGCTCATGCATATGGATTATGATCTCAGCTACCATAAAAACATACCACCAGGGTAGTTACAGGTGGGTTTTTCTAACACTTTTGTTAAAAAACTGAAAACATTTCACATTAAAATGACTTCAGAAATATATGGAGTGCTTTCAACGATGGCCGTTTTTTATGTTGCTCTGTGTTTGCATAATGATGACTATGATAATTTAATTATGTTTTGAGAATGCTTACACAATACATACGCAAATCGTTTTTTAAAGAAAATTAACTTTCATCGCTTCAAAACGTTTAAACGTACATTTTCTCTTTTTTTTCATAAATTCTCTGATTTTTCATAAAACTTTCTGCTGAGAATTTTTAATTTGCATAAAAATATCAAAAAATTTCTACTGGTGTAAAAAACTATCAGCAGAAAGAAATTCATTTTTGTGATAGTGATGCCTCTAGCGGTGAATAGCAAAACACATTTTTTATACTCGAAATTTTCTGCTATCTTATACAGCATATCATAAGTTCGTAACACCAGTAATACACTGTTTACATAATGGCCAGCATGCACTATCAAAAATTAAGCAAAACGAATTGAATTATTTTCCTGTCCATAATTTCCTTTATGTTCACGTAATGACCAGACCACCCTCGAATATTTTACAATAGCGCAAACCCTTAAAATTTACTTGCTAATATCCAGTCTAGAATTTACGATATCAATCCATATCCTAAAAATTCGATTTTATTTAACCAAATTTAATTTCAAAATATTTAAAACAACTCACTCCCTCAAAAATCAAGTATAATGCAAAAAACAACCGCACAGTACTCCACTCCTTGAGCAATTGATTTATATCTCTATTCACGCAATGGCCATCCTCGAATTCAATACAACCGCCTACTAAAAATAGATCATAAAGTGTCAAATGGTAGGCTTTTGTAATAAATTCGATGGTGAGCATTACTCGTATCTTAGAACCCCAAAAAACTATATTTTCTTTTATACGTGGAATCAAATACGGCAATAACAATAAAAGTATTCACTTCCTGCATGTAATAATTCACTCTAATTTTAATTATATAAATATTATAATAAATGTTGCTAATTTCATGCATGCAATTATTTAATATTTGTTAAGCAACTGAATATTAAGATCTCTCGCAATGTGCAATATTTTACAATGTACTACTAATTTATTTGAATTTAGAACTCAAGAAATATTCACTTCGTGCATGTAATTATTTCATTATTTATTAAGAGAAAAAAATATTAAGAATTCTCACAATGTCCAATATTTTACTAAACACGAAAAAACTATTTTGAATAGTTTTTTTTTGAGGAATACCCCAAGAATTAGTTTACGGGGATTTATCTAAGCCAATGAATTATAATGCCTTCTAGTGTCAGTTCAATACGATAACTTAAAATATATATTATCGAATTTTTGAAAAGCGTCGTGTAGTTTTAACCATTGCTAGCCATGCTTGAAGTGATAATGATGATGATTAATCAAATACATTTTAGTCTAATACCTGATGACCTGACCTATCCACCTTTTATAATTTGAGCGTTACGATAATTTGATTATTCGGTTTAATCAAATAATCGTATTAACGTAAGTAAACAATTTTTTATTATTTTTAATTAAATCTCTTGTTGTTTTTAATAATGCGTGTTGGTTGTGCGCCCAAAATATAAAATTGCCTTTCGACAATTTCATTTTGTTATATTAGCTGTCACTCAATCCACACAATTTGGAAAAATGTAAAAATTCCATACAAAAAAAAACGGAATATAAATAAATTAAAACTCACAAAAAAATAAAATAAAATAAAAATAAATCGATTGACACAGATAGCTGATTGACTGTCAGTTAAAAAAGCATAAAAATAAATTATTTTGTTAATTGATTGTCAACTGACAATTTGGTGATGTATCATACAAAAAAGGATTTTGTATTTCATTCATTTTGATTTTGTTCTGATTGAATTTCGTTAACGTTCAGGTAATTTATGCATAAAAATAAACTATTTTTATAAACGATTTTGAGGATTAGTCCCATAAATCTTAGAACTAGCTGATGTTTCAAACATTAGAGTGGAGAGAGTGGATCAAGCAGTCGATAAAAATAGGTGCAACTTTGTGGTCTAGGTTTTTATGGGATGGAAAGAAATCACAACAAGTGCCACTTTAGAGTGAACTAGGTATTGCAAAATTAAAAAATAAAAGAGAAGATGAGATTTTTAGAACTGAATTTAAAATAGAAACAATCAATAATTATGAAGTTTTTACTTTAAAAAAAAATTGATAATGACAATCATAATCGAATGAATATACTTCAATCGGTTATCGATTGTAATCACCTAAATTTAGAAGAAAATGAAGCTTTAAAAGAAATTCTTAATGAATATAACGATGTATTCTTTGTAGATGGTGATATACTTAGTACAACAGACCTTGTGCAATACGAAATTGCAAAATTGCATTGCAAATCCATTACCTATTCATGTTCGTCCCTTTAGACAACCTCATTCAACTAAAAAGCAGATTCAAAGGCCAGATCTTTCAAGGAATAGTTTAAGATAGTATGAGTCCCTGTGCCAAAAAAATCCGAAACGTCAGAAAGAAAATGGAGAGTTGTTATGGATTATCGGAAACTCAATCAAATTATTATTAATGATTCCTACCCTTTGCCTAACATTTTCGATATCCTCGACAAATTAGGCAAGGCTCAATATTTCTCAACCCTGGATTTACAGAGTGGTTACCACCAGATTAAATTGAAACCTCATGACCAGCCCAAAACTGCGCTATTAGCACGGCCAAAGGCCATTATGAATTCGTCTGTATATGCCATTCGGGTTAAAAGGAGCACCTGCTAATTTCCAACGCATGATAAATACTGCTCTTTGTGGATTAAATAATATTAAATGTCTTACTTACCTCGACGACATTGTTGTTTATGGCGCCTCACTAAATGAGCATAATAACAATCTTAAAGAAGTTTTCAAACGTCTTCGTTGGTTTAATTTCAAAATAAACCGTAGCAAGTGTCAATTTTTAAAACAAGAAATTAGGTATCTTGGACATATTGTAACACCAAACAGTATTAAACCTGACGAGATTAAAATTTTTTGTTGTTAAAAATGGTCCTGTACCTCATAAAACAACGGAAATCAAATCATTTTTAGGGTTAGCCGGATATTACCGAAAACGTATCCCCCAACTCTTAGGAATAGCAAGACCTATCACAAATCTCTTAAAGAAAAATGTCATTTTCAATCGCTTACTACCCTTCCTATTCTTTAAATGCCTAATTTTAGTAAGCCGTTTATTTTGACCTGTAATGCGACGCGATATTGCAATTGGTTCTGTTTTGTCCCAAGAACTAAATGATTCTGAACTCACAATCGTGTACGCTATTTGCGTCCTAAATAAAGAGGAATCTAATTATTCCCCGACTAATAAAGATTTGTTGGCAGTATGTTGTGGTTTATGGGAGAATTAATAAAATATATGATTCACTTTTAGTTTTAATTTTTTGGTATTCAATTTATTAATTTTTTTTATGTACAAGTTTTTATAATTTTCTTTTAATTTATAAATTACACTTTTTATTTATTATTTTTTGTTATATGTAATTAAATTGTATAATTGAGAGATCGGGTTTCTGACTGACTAATTAAAATAATGTAGCAGCTTATATAAGATGTAACAGTCGAGTGTTAGATTGGTTTTATAGCCCTTACGAAGTATTATGAATACTACATACAAATCCCAACCTTGCATTTATAAATAAATTTGATTTAGTGGTGCACTATACCTACTTATATTTCAACAACACACCTCTTTCAAAATATATAATATAATTGTACTAGATCAAATTGAGGCAGGTCGGGAAACCAGTTTTAATTACCCCTACATAAAACAGAAAAATTAAATAAATAATTGCATCGTTCATTATCAAGCTGGACTTCATAAAGTAAATTTCTATACAGCTGTTTTGTTAATACGTTGTGTTTTTTTTAATAAAATATAGTAGTTTTACTTAAGTTATAACTTACAAATAAATTATAAATAAAAATATATATATATATATATATAAAAATTCTAAGTGACAAGTTATCCTGTGCGCTATTATCGTGCGATATATATTCGGGATTTAATTTCCAAGCAGCTGAGATACTGGATATCAATTATTTAATTTTTCTGGACCGCGCTTACCAAGGTAATTTTCTGCTTTTGGTCTTGTAATCAAATGAGTTCTTTTCTTATTAGTGTTTGTGTATTTTCCCTAAATTATAGAAACGGATCGGATTGAACAGCCGTAGCATACGATACAAGATATCCGTTTACTTGGTAAGCGTATCATTTTTGTTTATTTATTTATTATTAAAAGCCACCCAAATTACGATAAATAGTGTTCGTGAAAAAGAAAATATATTAGCACAAACAAGAACCTTAAAGTCCAGCTATAAGTACAACCAATATTGGGTTGAAGCGAAAAACGTGGCGACATAAAAAAAACGGCTTTCAAGTTATCGATTATATTAAATGGTTGTTGCATGTATTATTTCCATTGTCTAATAAACATATTTAAGATTATATTTATTATATTTATTAATTTTTTTTACATTCCATTATTATATTTTTATATTATTATTACTATTATTATTGATAAGTTGCATGTTAACCCAATGAGTACCATGGTTCGAACTTACGCTCGTAGAAACAATATGCTAAAATGTTAAGCCAAATTTAGATTATATTTAACAGAATTATATTTACTCATATATATTTACTTTGCATATTTATTTATTTTACAATATATATTATGATATAATTATTTGTATTATTAACCTGTTACAACTATTTATTTGTTTATTAGTTTATTAAAAAAGTCAAAATTTATAGTTAAACTTTTGTTCTTGTAATTTATGTTTTGCCGGTTTGATCTATACTTTTGTGTTTGCTTGGAGAAGTTGTGTCAGAAAGTGGTATTCACGCGTTTTTGATTTTATACGGATGTTGTGTGTGGTTTTCATTCATTATTACAATAGATTAAAGTGAAGTTAATAATGCGTAATTAAAATTATTTTACTGTGATGGGATAAGTTTCAACAGCGCTTTAGGGGGGTTCCAATTTTGTTGGAATCAAACATAATATGGAGGCGTGGGTTATGAATAGTGACCAAGAGATCGAAGGTCACAAAACTGAGTTGTGTGATTTTTTTTGGTGACTAAAAGTGACTTAAGTTTAATTTTGTGAAATTTTGTTTTTCTACATAATATGGATGTGTGCCTAATGAAATCTAACATTTAGAGCAGCATTATCAAGCTTCTGGTAAACGGTGGAAAGAACCCATACCGACCACTGCCACCTAGCCGGCAATATGCTGCACCACCGAAACAGCTATCAGAAGTCTGTTAACGGTTAGATTCGTGGGTTTTTTTTTGTACAGTTGATAGACACATGATAACCGTTACAAAGAAAATTCGGTACTAAATTACTACTAAATAATGAGTTAATGCTAAATAATGTTGGTATGATTGACAAGTCAGGGGTATACAACACCTTACCCCTTAAGAAGAAAAATAAATAAATAAGATAAAGTTATTTATTTATTTTTTTTTTATAACAAAAGTTATATATTAAATAGAATGTACATGACAATTTAATTTTAAAATTCAATAATATAAAATACAATATAATATGTAGTCACAAATATATGTATGTAAAAATAACAAAAGTATTTTTAATCAGAAATTTATTAACTTAAATATATATGTTTTAAATTTATTTATTTATTTCAATTTTTTTTTTATTTCATTCTTAACGTCTATTATAAATTCAAATTTAATCAAAAAAATGTTTTAATCGATTATTATGAACAACTTTAATTTGACGGCCTATGCAAATAGAAGAATTAACATTGCTATTGATTTCTGAAATTTCATACGGACCCGTCCAAAGTGGATCAAGTTTACCTTTTGATTTTTCGTTTCTTAAAAGAACTTTATCGCCAACATTAAAACCAATACTTTTACTTGTCTTGTCATAGTATGTTTTTGATTTCTGTTTTGTTTCGATTAAATTTTGTCTTGCCGTTTCATATGAACTTGCAAGTTTTATTCTTAAATTTTGTAAGTAATCATCGGGATTATAAAATATTCTAGACTTATTTTTTAATGAGGAAGGTATGTTTGGTTTGAATCCATGAATTATCTCAAAAGGCATTAGATTGGTTGCAGAGTGCGGAGTTGAATTGTATGTAAACATAGCAAATGGTAACCAATGGTCCCAATTACTAGGATCAATTTCTGTGTAGGTTCGCAAATATTCAACGAGGGTACGATGAGACCTCTCAAGAGCTCCATTTGTCTGCGGATGGTAAGCCGTTGATTGCAGTTTTTTAATTTTTTATAACTTACAAATATTGTGGAAAAGTTCGCTAACAAAATTTGTTCCTTGATCAGTAAGGATACATGATGGAGCACCAAATCTACATATAAAATGTTCAACTAAGGCTTTGGCAATTGTTTCAGAAACTTGATTTTGGATTGGAATTGCTAATGAAAATCTCGACAGATCATCCTGTATGGTAAGGATATATCTGTTGTTATTATGTGAAATATTTAAGGGACCAACAATATCCAAAAATATTTTTTCAAAAGGTCGTTTTGACGTTGTTGTTATTACCATCGGGAGTTTATTTAGTTTTCATATTTTATTTTTTTGGCAAAGTTCACATTTCTGTACAAATTTTTTAATTCTGGATAACATTTTGGGAAAATAATAATAAGATTTAAGTCTCTTAAAAGTACGTTCTATACCTTGATGTCCTCCAAGTGGGGAGTTGTGAAATTCTTTGATTATATTAAGAATGTCATCTTCATTATCAAGACAGGTAACTGAACTTTGAGAATCTACAAGTTTATACGTATTTTTATCAAGACTTGAATTATCAATATTGAGAGACTGGTTAAGATCCGATGATGCATCATTAGCTTTAGACAAGTTTTTCGCTTTATTAAGCCACACTACATGATCCGTTACAATCGTAAATTTTACGCCATACAAATACGGACGGAAACGTTTTACAGCAAAAACAATTGCAAGCAACTCTTTCTCGACAGTGGAATAGTTTTTCTCAGACTTATTTAGTACCCGACTAGCATAAGCTACAGGCAAATCGTCATCATCGCTATTCCGCTGTGAAAGAATTGTCCCTAGTGCTGTATCACTGGCGTCAGTGGTTACGTAAAATGTTTTATTGAAATTAGGATACTGCAATATAGGTGGTTCGATTAATTTTCCCTTTAGCTTTTGAAAACTTTCTTCACAGAAGGCATTCCAAATGAATCATGCATTCTTTTTAAGTAAAGTATTCAAAGACTGTGCTAAATCAGAAAATTTATCGACAAATCGGCGATAATATCCTATTAAACCCAGAAAAGATTTGATCTCTTTCTGATTTGTTGGTGTTGGGAAATTTTTAACGGTTTCTATTTTTGATGGGTCCGGTTTTATTCCGTAGTTAGTGATTATGTGACCCAGGTAACATATTTCTTTACGAACAAAGTGGCATTTTCTTGGCTGAAGTTTTAAATTATATTGTCGAAATGTATGGAAAACATCAATTAGCTTTCTGTTATGGTCCTTGAGATTGTAACCATAGACTACAACGTCGTCCAAATACACGAAACATTTAAGACCATTCAGGCCTGACAATACGTTATTCATTATACGTTGAAAGGTTGCAGTGCTCCCTTCAGTCCAAAAGGCATTCTTGTAAAATGGTAGTGTCCAGACTGGGTGCTAAAGGCAGTTTTCTCTTTGTCCTTATTATGAAGTGGGATTTGGTGATAGCCATCTGCTAAATCTAAAATTGTAAAATAGACAGCGTCTCCCAATTGTTCTAGAATCTCAGTTATGTTTGGCAAGGGGAAAACATCATTTATAGTGACGTCATTTAAACGACGGAAATCTACAACAACGCGCCATCGTTTGGATTCATCGCTTGATTTCTTGGGAACTACAAGTAAAGGGGAGTTGAAGGGACTTTTACTGTTTTCAATTACACCATTCGCAAGCATTTCTGAAACCTGAGAATTTATTTCGGATTTTGCTGAATGAGGAAGACGATACGGTTTAATATGAATAGGTCGAGTCTCAGAATTTAGTGGTATATGATGAACTCCGGCATTTGTAATTGAAAGTGTATCACCTGGTAAATAGAATATTCGTTAAACTCTCGACAAATATTAATTATAGACGATTTTTCTTCGTGGTTCATATGGTTTGTATCAATTTCGTTTTCTAAGTTGGTTAATCTATCTTCTAAAACATTTGACCAAGGCTGTAATTTATAAATATAGTAGTTTTCTAAAGCAGCTGGTTCAACGTACATGTCATTCAAATTAACTTCATAGTCATTCGTATTAATAACACTTACTGTAGCAAAGTTGATGATGCGAATGACTGCGCTAGCAATGTAAACGCCTGGTACCAGCATTTGTGAAGGACATAAAAACTCATTATCACTATTTGTTTTAAATCTCATATTGATAATCTTTTCTGTGCGACTGGGTATTACGATTGCAGGATTATTGGAACCAAGGTTTAAATTAATGTAACCAGTCTCATTTGTGGTTGTAGGAATTTGGATCTGGTTTTTTAAAAAGTCAATTTTACATTTGTTTTTACGAAGAAAGTCATTTCCTATTATACCAGCACAATTGATAGGAAATTCGTCAGGTACAATATGGAAGTTTTGCAAAATTACGTTGTTTGAAATATTAATTTTTGAAGAACAGACTGCCAAGGTTTCAATAGATTCAGCTGTAATACCTTTTATAGTTAATTTTAAGTTAGGAAAACAACAAGTATCAGGCTTAATCAGTCCTTTCTTAATAACGCTAACGTCCGCCCCAGTATCAACTAAAAAAAAATCAGGTTTTTGTAAAATATCAAGATCGAGTTGTACAAATTTTATATCACCGTCATAAAAATTAATTTTGAAATGGAATAATTTGTTTGTTTTGTTATTAATTGAATGAATTGTATTATGATTAGTATGCGATACTGGATGTAGGTTTAAATATTCTGAACTTTCACCCCTACATCCTTCGACTCTTGATGAAGTTCGCTTGAGTTTTCCTTTTGATGGATTTGCGACGTATTCCGGCTTTCAATAGATTGATTCCTCGTACGATTTGCCCTTTCACGAGATCGACAAACACTGATGTGATGACCAAACTTTTTGCAATAAGCACATGGATATTCGATATGATTAATTCGTGGAGTAACGGTATTTTTAGAAAAGTTTTCATTTTGGGAAAATGTTCTTGTAACATTCGGTCGGTTAGGGCTGTACATTAAATTAGATGAATTATTACGGAATTGGGCAAGATTAGCATTTCTATTAAAACACTGCGAAGCGGTGTGTCCCATTTTAAAGCAAATTTGGCATTTGATAGGTTAATTTTTAGAAGTGGAAGATTTATTAGTATTAAGCGTATGGAATCGATTCGAATTTTCCTCTTCTATACTCTTGGCAATTGCATCTTTTAAATTTTCAAATCGACATACCTTAATCAACAATTTAAGAGGTTCCCTAAGTCCATCCTCAAACGCACGTAACGCTGTTTTCGAATTTATAGTTCTAACTTTCTCATCAAGGATCCCTTTTTCGGAAGAAGCAGAAATACATGAAAAGTTCAGGTCAGCGAGAAGATTTTCTATGCGAATTCCAAAATCTCTTACATTTTCGTCGGAACGTTGACGAGCTTGTACAAGGTCAACTTGTATGTTTTCCAATGCTCTTACCGATAAAAATTTTTGTTTAAGTTCCTTTTCTAATTCGGCCCATGTGGTATAAGAACCCGTTACAACAATTTTATTATATGCGATATCGAGAAATTTTACTTGTACTAATTCTAGAAATTGCGATATATCTTCCTTTGTTTTTCATCTTTGTATATGAGATTACAACATTGTAGAAATCTGAGCAATTTTTTAGGAGTTCCATCGAACTCGGGTATTAATTTAATGGCTCTATCAAAGTTAAAGGTTGACATAGTAGAGGTGAAATTATTGGATGTTTGGTTTAAGATTTTTTGGTCAGCAAGGTCAAAATTTTTTGTATCAATTAGAAGCGGTAGTTTCAAATTGTAGTAAGGTAAAATTGATGATATTGGATTTGTAATTGATTGAATATCGTTGTTAACTGATTTTAATTCCGAATTTATATTTTGATTTTCTTCCGATTTCACAATTTTAATGGTTCTAGTTCGCAATTTTCTATAAGTCTCGGAATTTGTACTCATTTAACAATTTTCGATTAAATTTGAAAAAATATTATGTAGATGCAAATAGAATGTATAGTTTTAATGAAATGAACTCTTATAACATAATCAAACTAGTTGGTTATAGCAATAAAAAATTTAATAATAATAATAATTTAGAAAGAAGGAATAATAATAATAAAAATAATGTTAGAATTTAATAATGGTTGCAATGTTATGTTTGATTGGTAATAATAAAAGTATTTTTTTTTATATACTTATATAATTTTCAATTTGTTGGAAAGATAATCAACTTACGGTTATAATATATAATGTTGAACCAATATGATTTGTCATCAAGGTTGCTTTTGGTCGGATAATAGATGTTTAATATAGGCAATCATCAGCTGGGTAATTGTGTAGAACTTGATGAATGATGATGATACGAATTTATAATTAGTTGGAGTTGCTTTTTATTGCACCAATAAAGATGTTTTTGATGAAGGTCGATATTCGTTCAATCGGCAATTATTTAATTGTAGCACAAAATCAATTTCAATAAACGATCGGATGTATTTGATGATTAATCGTAGACATTTATTCGTTGATATGGTTGATGACGTTTCTGGATATTAAATATGGTTGTACGGCATTGCTCAGGATCATGTTATCTCGAATTTGGTGGAGATATAAATTTATACTACCCCACGTGAAATGTTAGGTACATACGATGATTAGTTTAAGTGCATTCTAATTTGAAGGTATGAATGCAATACGATATCGATTTGAATTGGTATACGCCGCTATAATTTGATTAGCACTTTTATACATAATACCAATGATTAAAGCACTTAAGACAATCGAAAATTATTTATTGAACACTTAGATTGCCTTCTGTTAACAGATAGTTATGTGTCACTTTTACTACACTAGATATTCACAAACGCACTTGATTTTGTTTTTTTAAATGTTGCGTTCTTTAAAAGCGATTACTGAACTTAACTGACTGGTTGATATGATATATACGAGTAAGACGTAACTTAGTTCTAATTTTTTTACGATTTTGATAACGTAATACACTTTTCACGATTTAATTATTATACGTCTCTTATTAAAGATATTTGTATGATAATTATGTGCACAGAGATACATATTTTAGATGCACTATGATAATTAAACGGCACGATATTTTATTAATTATTTATTAAGAAACCACAACGCGAGTTCGTATACAAGATGGTAGATAATTATTTGCGTAACACTACCATCCCTCCACTGCCACCAATTTTTGTTGTGGTTTATGGGAGAATTAATAAAATATATGATTCACTTTTAGTTTTAATTTTTTGGTATTCAATTTATTAATTTTTTTTTATGTACAAGTTTTTATAATTTTCTTTTAATTTATAAATTACACTTTTTATTTATTATTGTTTGTTATATGTAATTAAATTGTATAATTGAGAGATCGGGTTTCTGAATGACTAATTAAAATAATGTAGCAGCTTATATAAGAAAATTCGGTACTAAATTACTACTAAATAATGAGTTAATGCTAAATAATGTTGGTATGATTGACAAGTCAGGGGTATACAACACAGTAATATGCTCAATGTCGCATTTTCGACCATACTTATATGGCCATAAATTCCGTCTTGTACCCGATCACACAGCAGTTATATGGTTGCATAATTTAGAATCGCCGAAATCTCGCGAAATTCGTTGGCAAATTTGTCTTGAAGATTATGATTTTACAATTGAACACAGGCCTGGCAGACTTATACAAAACGCTGATTCTCTAAGTCGAATGAAATTGCCTACTGAGCCAACCTCATCCCTTAATTGTAATATTATTACCCGATCGATGTCATCAAAACTTTATTCTGATAATGACAATGTCGATAAGTTAAATTTACTTCCGGGCAAACGCAAGTCTAATGATCACCGTGAATTTGAAAGTGAAAATATACTTCTCAAGAAATTACATTTGAAAACAAAAATAATGACACGAACACATGATTAACGAATTTCATACATCACCTCTTGGTGGACACCAAGGCGATATTCGAATGTGGCAATATTATAGTTTCCCAAATATGCACTTGAAAATTAAACAAATTATATTAAATTGCTAACTTTGCCAAATTAATAAACATAGCAGACCTACTTAAGAAGCTCTAAAAATAACAACAACGTCCTCCAAATCCTCCCAAAAAATTATCCTAGACATCGTTGGCCCTATGTCATTTCCATATAAAAATAATAAATATATACTTACTCTTGAAGATGACCTTACAAAATACTATAACTTCTCTTTTCTATGCCTTCACAAGACGCAAGTATTGTAGCTCAGACATTTGTTGAACAATTTATATGTGTGTATGGTATACCTGATGAGATCTTAACTGATCAAGGTACCATCTTCGTGAGTAATATGTTCACACAAGTTTGCAAAGTACTGAAAATCTAAAAAATAGCGACAACAGCTTACCACAGAGTAATGGTGCTCTAGAAAGGTTTCACAGAACTCTTGGTGACTACTTGCGTAACATTTCTTAAACTGATGTTTTGAATTGGGACTTGTGGTTACCTTACTTTACATTTTCATATAACACAACACCACACAGTTCAACTGGTTGTATGCCCTATTTTATGCCCTGAGTCCATCAAAAGATTTGCCTTAGGATAACTTTTGATGTAAGTAGGGAGTTGTAGGAAATAGTAGTTGTACATTCCTGGATTACAAACATTTAGAAAATATCTTTTATTGTATTGACCAAATAAATGTAATATGAATTTATTGCTCTTAAAATAATAAAATTGTAAATTGACTAAAAAATGATAAAAAGATCAGTTTTGTTGTGTACCTCAAATTAAAAACATTAAAACAATAAAAACTATGAAATAATTATAAAAATATATTACAGTTGTATTCAAAATAATAAAGTTCAGATAAACACATTAAAATAAATACCAGTTTCAAAATCAAAGACTTGAAGTCTTAAACTCCAACTATAGCTCACCTTCCCGGCAAATCCTTTAACGTAGTCGTTAATCGGGATGGTTTTCGAGCCTGTTTCATATGCGATCCAAAACAACCTGGTAAAGCTCATCATATGCTGAACTACTGAAGAAGGTGGGCATATAAATTAAGGACAAGAAAGCCTTTTTCCACCCACGGAGGAGTTATGAATCCACATAAGCAGATAAGTCGAATACGATAAAACCTGCAAGCTACACGGTTAGAAATTTTGGACTAAATTTTAATATTTTTTGTATTGTATATATGACTACACCAAAAAAATATTATATTTAAATATTTGCAATATATTAAAAATTTATATTTAATTCAACGAATATTAAATTTAATATTTTAAACTATTACATGTGGTAATCCAAATTTAATTAGGAATAATACTAAATTTATTTAATTTAAATTGTTGAGTGTTAACTTTGAATATTACGAGGGTATATCAAAAAGTCTTGCAATATCATATGAAAAAAAGAGTGAGTGAGACAACAATATATTTTTCAAAACCATTTTTTGTCGCGATGAAACTTCTAGAAGAACATTTCGATGTAAATTTTACAGTTCGTTTGTTTTTGCCAATTTAGTAACACGTGTTTTGAATTTTTCTTAAAATGAATGAAATTGAATATATCGCCGTTATTAAATTTTTCTGTAAAGATGGACGAAATGCAATTTATATATTCAACTATATATCAAAAGTTTACGGCGAATCTGCACCATCATATGCCACAGCAACAAGGTGGGTAAAATTATTCAAAAGTGGTTGGGAGTCATTAGAAGACGACAACCGCTCGGGTCGGCCAGCAGATGGTATTAGCCATGAAAACGTAATTTTGGCCGAATCTATTGTGTTGGAGGACCGGCGTATTTCTGTTCCGCGGTTAGCGTGGAGACTTTCTCTTTCATACGGTACCACATATACTATATTACATGACCACCTTCACATGTCGAAAGTAAGTGCGCGATGGGTTCCCCTTTTGTTGAATGCAGAACAAAAAAAAATGCATGTTCAAACTTCAAAGGCGATTTTAGATATGTACAAAGAAGATCCAGAAAATTTTTTGGATAACATAATAACAAGCGATGAAACATGGCTTCATCACTGGGATCTGGAATCCACACAAGAATCGTTGCAATGGATTAAACGTAGTGAATCACCACGAAAGGAATTCAAAATTCAACCGTCTGCTGGTAAGGTTTTGGCAACAATTTTTTGGGATGCTGAAGGAATTTTGATAATCGATTATATGCCACCGAAAACCACAATCACAGGCATATATTACGCAGAGGTTTTGCGAAAATTGAAAAAAGCGATCCGGGAAAAACGGCCAAGGAAAGTTAGGAAAAAAATCTTACTTCTTCACGACAATGCACCAGTGCACAAGGCTAATATTGCTCAAGCTGCATTAAAGGACTGCAGCTTCGTGGAAATTCCGCATCCACCGTACAGTCCAGACTTGGCACCCAGTGACTACTTTCTGTTTCCCAATTTGAAAAAAACACTAAGGGGCCGGAAATTTTCCAGTGACTATGAAGTACAGTCTGTTGTAAATGAATATTTTATGGAGCAAAAGAAATATTTTTTTTAGACAGTTTAGGCAAGTTAATTGATCGATGTGACAAATGTATAAACCTTAAAGGAGATTATGTCGAAAAATAAAAATATCGCTGTCTCACTCACTCTTTTTTTTCATATGATATTGCAAGACTTTTTGATTTGCCCTCGTAGCTTAACTTACATTTAAAGATTTAATAATTTAAATTTAATTTTTGTTACATTTAAATTTAAGTTTCTTAATTTCAATATTTAATACAATACCGTATTAAGAATTAATACTAAAAATACTGAAATTCAGAAATTGTGATATTGAAATGTAATATTAATTCGAATTACAAATAAATTCAAATTACATTTAAATTAAATAGTTTTAATATTAAATTCAAATAAATCTACTACTAAATTTTAATATATTAATTATTATAACCTAATAGAGTATTATTATTATTATTATTAATACATTTGATTATTAAAATTTAATATGAATTCGTATTTTTAATAGTTCTGCCAGCTATTATTTAATCCTAAACATACTTACATCTTATTTATTATTATTCCCAAATGCTCCAAACGATTGACATACGAGTAAGAAAATATAAAAATATTAATTTTTAATAAAAAAATTATTGTTATTTATTAAACAAACTTCAATACAATTTTGAGTAAAACTAAAATTTTATATAATATAAAACGAATGGCATTAGTCTTAATTTAAATTTCATATTTTGTAAACCGCCTTCTATTGCAGCACAATTATTAAATCGAACAAGAAATTAATAATTATACTTAAATAAAATAATTAACATATAAATAGCATAATTGTTTAATTATATAATTATATTGTTAGTACATTTGATATGGTAGTAATATATACTTATTATTATTAAATTCATAAGACTCGAAAGGCTTTTTATGTATTATTTCTTTATAATTCAAAATTATTACTTTTGTTTTACTTTCAATACAATAACAATTCAATAAGTCATTAAATTTAACAGTAGTACATTCTTTGCAAATGAAGTAAGGCTCTTGGTCAATACAACAAATCATTTGAATTTGAAGATATTTAGAATTCGATTTGTACAAGAAAAGAACCAGCTTTGTAATGAAAACCGTTAGAAAACTCAACAAAATTAGTCGGAAAAATTGTTTTTTACAGTGGCCTTCAAAAAATGATTTTAAAAGAGTGGATTGCTCATGTGTCTCTGCGACAAGCAAGGTTAATTTTCCAAAAGTCACAGTTTCGAGAAGATCCTTTTCATGCCATGCATTAAAAGACATTTGTTGGTGTCTTGTAGCCAATGTCTTACAAATATTTATATAATTAATGCCCGAATTAAGTTTGGTGAAATACCTATGTTTAGATTCGTATCTACATGTAGATAAATTTATTAGAGGGCCCATCAATCGAATAAGACGTGGGTAATGAAGCATTAAATGGTGTTTAGGTAAAAGTTCAGCTTTAAAATCATTTATTATGCAACGGCAATGCATTTCTATAAAGCTGGTCAGTTCCGGAAGTGATGATTTTGAAATTTTGGGAGCAAATATTATTTTCATTATATCCAACAACGATGTTACTCCAAAACCATAGCTTAGGAAATTCATTAGAATATTCGTGGAAAATAAATGGGAAATGGCAAATTAGGCAATGATTCTGACTTGCGGTTAAACCTAAATTAGTAGGACTTTTTTCTAAGCTAATAGTTGATAACAACGATTTTCGATATAAATATCCAAACGAAAAAGATTGGATTTTGTTGCTGATTAAGTCAACCTTAGTAATTTTGCTGTCTACACACTTTTTCAAAAAAGCCCTCATAATAAAAGGTGCTGCACCCTCCAAAATATCATGCATAATATCAATACTTGGGTTTTTAAAAATGTCAAAATATGTGAGATCATTGAAGATACAATATCTTTTAATACCTTTCGATTCATTATAATCTAAGAATGTCCTTGCTTTAGAATTTTCAAATAATTTATTGTATTGTGTCAAAGATCTTAAAAGATTTTTATTTTCCTCTAGAGATAATTGCGTTTCGTGTCTATTCATTTCACAAATTCTGCAAAAATATGTACCACGAAAAGATTCTATAAATCCTAGTGCCGTATTTGCACCTAGGTTATCATGACAAAGGCTGACTAAAGTTCCTTTTAATGTGATGTTTTTAACACTAATCCCTACCTCTAAGATTTTAATATCGTTGATAATAGACTGAAGGACATTATTGAAATTACAACCTTCATTTTTCAGTTAATTGACAAAAAATAGGGCCAGTAAATGAATGTTTTCTAGTCTAGAATTAAAATTAAATTCTTGATTTGCTAAAGTGAAATATAATGCACCAATTTTAAGAATTGCTGCTTTACTACCTAACGGGTTAACCACTTCGAAATCATCGTAAAATATTTGCAATTGAATAGCTTTATGATTAAGAAGAAAAAATTCATTAGTTTTAAAAACCTCACCGCAACAAAAATTTTGTAAGATAGCGTCCTCGCAAATGTGCGAATTATTAGTACATATATAAATTAAAAAAACTTTCATTTGCGCAAATTGATTTTAAACTTTGCAATAAAAGAATATATTGAAATGTACACTGGACAAATAAGTTTTTATAAAATTTGCTTTTAGAGTCAAATTTTTTTTCCTATCTACCACCTAAGTTAATTGGAACCGGACTAACGTAACTAAATTCAGATTTTATTATTTTTGTCTTTTAAAGGTGTGCTAACCTTTTTGATAATATTAGAAAATGCTTGTTTACATGTTTGCAGATTATTAATTTGTTCCGCTCCTAATTCATTAACCGCTTGCGTTACCATAAACTGCTCAACACTAAAGAAAGCTTTATCAAGAAGTTCATTAACATTTAGTAATATTTTCGATATATTGGTTTGAAAAATTCCCATTGAAGTTATGTCATTGCAGAATTTATTAACTGAATTATCAAAATTTACAAAATTATTGTAATCAGGTCTAATAGGATCATTATTTAAACAATTATCATTGTTGTCAATATTGCTTTCAAAAGAGCAAACATTTTGAACTATTGGCTCGATTGTCTTATTAGCAACATTAGGTATTATAATACTATGGCATGTTGGCGCATATAGTCTTAAACCACTAAATGTACAAAATTCGCGATTGCAATTTTTATTTGATATGCATTTTAATGAAATATTGTTTAAATTATCAAAAATATGATCACATTTTAAATGCGAAATCACGAAAGAAATAGACGGAAAATTTCTTTGACACAAAAAGCAAAAGTAATCCATTTTAATTATTCTGGAATTTATTTTCAAAGATTGAATTGTACTCAATATTAAAAACATAAACAATTTTGAATAATAAATCAAAAGTTTGTATGAAGGTGTAACTAAAAGGAACACAAATCAATTTGTGATCCAGAACAATATAATACTGTGAAATAGCTTGCCTGTTAGCCCCTACGATTATTATATGGGGTTGTATCTCCGAAAAATCGTAATTTTCTCTGACAAAAAGTTTATTAGTTATAAGTTAAAATTAATTTGATCAATTACCTACAATTTCAAATTTGATAAATTCTTTAACGGATTTCGAAAAATTAGCTTTTTTTTTCTTTCGATCTAGCGCCTTGCGCAGTAGATGGTAGAAGTTTAATTAAAATAATGAAAGGGTTGACTTCTGCGTTCCAATCTTTAAAAAATATTTTAGTTGAAAATAAACAAAATTTATTATACAATCTCTTTGGCTATTAAATTAATACGTTCAATATCTTTTCCGCTTTTCCCTGATAATTCCAAATATATCTGGTTTGCGTAGGCTGCATAATCATTCCATTTTTTAATAAACAGGTTTCTTTGTTTTGGATAACGAATTTCGAAATCATACAATATCTGAAAAATAAGAAATTGATTTAAAATTAACCAAAACATGTAATTAGCAAAAAAAATTACTAGCTCAGGATTATAAAAAAAAATTTGAAATTTTCAAAAATTTGATCAGAACAGCCGAAGATCCTTTTCCTGATCTCTACTGTTTTAAAAAGTCTTTCTTTAATTGATTTTTCTTGTTCTATTGCAAGACAGTTTTTAAAAATTCTTCGTCTTGTTCACCTAGAAAATCATTTTCACTAATATTCGTCACTGTCTCGTTATCCTTCCTTTTAATTTTTGATTCACCGTATGTTCCTTCACATTTATGTCTTTTTACATTAATGTTTTTGATTTTGCTGCCAAGGTAACCTCCGTTTGTATCAGGTTTATAGAAGAGATCCTATCGTGATAGAAACATATATGTAAGATTATATACTTAGTTTTTGTACTAAAACTTGTAATTTGACTGATACTTATACGATTCCATTGAAATTGCTGTTAGGAATTTTGTAGAACGGAAAAATTTGTATAATTGAATTCGCGCAAGCTATTTTTTGATTCCTTGTAGGGTAATTACCACAGTAAATTCTTAAAAAATTTGATGCTATTCTAACTAATTCTCTTCTAGACGTGTCTTTCAATTGGTTCGCGTTTTGATATTCCGACAAAAGAAACGAGCTTTCACTGTTTTGAATATATGACTCCAATGCCTAAGATTAAACAAAAATAATATAGTAATACTTAATTTAAAAGCATCATATGAAGTACTAAAAAAATTTACTTAGGTATTTTTATTTATTCAGATGTGAACAAATAGCAAAAAGATCTGAATGTAAATATTGACCAACATCGTTATTTCAATTAAGTTTTGTTTTATATAACTCATTGTCCATCATTTTAGTTGAGTTCATTATTCAGTGTAAAACTTATTACAAAATAAGTGCAACCTATTTCAATTATGGGGAATTATTTAAAAATTAATTGCATTTATTTTTAAAATATTAATTTTAGGAACGAAAACCGACCGCACTCAGAGCCATGGTACTTCATTCATGCAATCCACCTATTCAACTATTTTTACAATTACAGTATACCATCTACACTTTCCCAACTCAATGTCAGCCTGTTTATGGGTCAGCGCTGAGTTTTGTACTCCAACAAGCGATCGTAGTTCTGTTATTAACATCACTGTATAGTTACGTACTTGATGGGTTATGTACTTAATTATACTGCCTTTATTAAACTCCACTATAAAACATTATATACTATAAAAAATGCTGACATAGTGTCTACATTAGTATAATGAACAAATTTAAAATTAAATACTGTACACCGGAAACTTGTACATATAGTTCTATTAATTATATCTAGAGTAATATTACATTAATGCACAATCAGCTTTCTATCTAGGTCGACCCTAGTTGTTCAGTTGAACATGCTGCGCGCGCCAATGAAGATCGCGGAAGCGGTTGTGGTGGGACGCTTGGTGCTGATCGATATGGTTGACTTCGTTTCCAGAGAATGACTGCAATCACCATGATAATGATAACGGTCCCAAATGTTAAATGAGTCATCGTGTAATGGTGTATGTGATGACTATTGATGGTTTCCTGATTTTTTTGAAGTTCTATTTGTTCTTCGAGCTCGTGGGTGTCTATTGTCGTTAAAGGTGCTGTGGTAGTAGACATCGTCCTTTGCTGTCCCTGATGTTGATGGCTGATGTTGCGTAAAAACGGCTCTATTTAACTCATACTGGCTGTTGCCAGGCATGATAGGTGGATCTTAGTTCCTTCTCTTTCGATGGAGGAGAATTGCAATGTTTCATCCTTAATGATACATCCCGGGCTCATAGAGATCCTTCCAGTACCTTGAAGATTGAGTGGCGTGAGATGTGAATCACAAATCAAGTCAAATGTAACCTTTGATGAATTTGATTTGGTGTGATAAATCCACTGGTTTGATTTATGTAACGGTATCCAATGATTGGTAGGAGTAAGACTTTGCACGATGCAACTGGAATGCAGGTTTTGTTTTCGTAATAGCATGTTGATCTCACATTGAGACACAGTTGAATGTTTTGTGTAAATGGGTGAGATGTGGCACACATACAATCCTTCGGATATAGGTAAGCACTGATTAAAAGCGTCTTTGTTGATTGGTGCATAATGTTCCCGGTGATGATCAACCAACAGGTATTCGGATGATGGTATTATCGAAGTGTGAAGATTTGTTGTAGGTATGGGTACCGATATGAATGCAAACAATTGGTAGAAATGTATCTTTACCAACGGGATGCGAGCGCGTATAATGATGTTATTGCTGGTAATTCGAGATTCGGTTTTTAATATTTGATACAGCTTCAATAGATCCCCTTGCTTCCTGCCCGGCAAAGACATCACTGGGGACAGATGTTCCCTGATCTGATTAGCTTCGTCTTGAAGGCGTAATGGGCTCAATAGAGATCGATGAAGGGTATTGTGCTGGGTGTTGAGCATTACTTCGAGAATATTTTGTTGTGTGTCTTGCATTAATTTCAATATTAACATCAGCTGAAGAATGCCAGTTACTATAATATCTTTCTGATTCATCTTTGTATTGTATTCCTGAAGATGTTTCAATTCCAAATCCACTTGATACTGATGTTCTTCTAGCTTGTTCAGATGAGTGATCGTGTAATTATTATTTTGCTTAAATAAACGTATGGTGTTATCTATAATCGACGTTTGGTTCTTTGCCAATTGTAGGAGATGTTGCTCATTCTGCTCGATTAAATCAAAGTGTTGTTCGTACTGTTCCGCTTCTCGTTGAGATAAGATGCCGAATGTGTCACTTAAGACGATCCCAATTGTGTCTCCAACTCCTCGCTTGCGATGCCTTTTCGATTTGGTTTCAAGTAGTTTGTTTTCTTCTTTGATGTTGTCAAACTGCAGTTGGAGTTGCTTGACAATGATATCGCAATGTATCGATTGTATGTTGTTACATGCTCTTGAAAGCAACTGGAGGCTTTTCTCTGCTTTTGCGACTTCATCCCAGTAACTCTTCAAGTTGTAGCGTATGATGAGATTCCAATGTGCAGCAAGTAACTGAACCTCTCCTACATTATCGAAATATATGCCTCCTGTATCTTCTAACTCATGCATCTGCAACTTGGTTGGGTGAGTGTTAACAAATAACGTATTAGTTAAAAGGGATAATACGGTGAGTATCGTTACTGCGGCCTTTGGTACGCGGCATGATCTTCGTAAAGTTGGCTTGCTTTCATCTTCATTTGATGGGCTCTCACTTTCATCTTCTACGCCTGGCAGAGGACACAATTTTGCAGTAGGACGTCTAACTTCTCCTTTGGGAGTAGAAACCGTAGCTGCTCTTACGAGATCATCTTTACCAGGGTGAATTTCCGTGATTCGGCCCCTTGCCCACATCAAAGGAGGTAAGTTATCTTCTTTTATCAGTACTAAGTCCCCCACATTTATGTTTGGGTGTTTGATCTTCCACTTAGTGCGGTGTTGAAGCTGGGATAAATATTCTTGGTGCCACTTTTTCCAGAACTGTTGGTGGCTTTGATTTACTAACTCCCATCTGGTTAATATGCCGGGGTTTTTATCTACTACATCGTTCTCCGGTGGAGCCAGTAAAGCATCACCAGTTAAAAAATGGCCGGAAGTTAGAAGATCCACATTATCTGCATCGTTGGATATAGGACACAGAGGACGTGAATTGAGACATGCTTCGATCATGCATAGCGTGGTAGATAATTCCTCATATGTGAACGTTTGATTTCCAACGACTCGGCATAGATGATGTTTCAATGATTTCACTGCCGCTTCCCATAATCCTCCGAAATGTGGACCGCTTGGAGGTATAAAATGCCAAGTAATGCTCTGCGTTGAAAAATGATCCTGGATAATCTTCTCCCACTGCCGTTGGTTTTGGATTAGAAGTTTGTTTGCCTTCACGAAGTTCGTACCGTTAACACTGTATATGTGGGCGATATTCCCTCGGCGCGATGAAATCTTTTGAATGCTGCCAGGAAGGTGTTTGCAGTTAAATCCGAGACCACTTCGAGATGAACTGCCTTTGTTGAAAGACATTTTGCTGTAATTTCTTTAGGAACTTTGTCATCCCAGTTTATTTCCGTGGCCCACAGATCTTGTAATATAAGTTTGGACGTAATTGTAATGGGTGCCAACCATCCTAATGGATCAAATTGTCTTGCAATTTCTGAGGCTAGCTCTCTCTTGGTAAGTTCAGTTTTTGAGGATATTTGGTTTACCTTGAACCTGAAGCAGTCTGATATCGGGTTCCAATGGATTCCTAAAGTTTTAATAGTTTCATCTTCTGCCAACTCCATGTTTCCAATTAGTTTATTTGACCCTGGTATGGACTGCAATAGTTTTGGGTGGCTGCTCGACCACTTGCTCAGTTGAAATTGACCCTTTTGAAGTATTGTGATTAACTGCTTTTGTAGAAGTAGTGCATCGTGTAGGTTATCAGCTCCGGTTAGAACGTCGTCGACATAACAGTCTTCTATTAAGACCTTCCTGGCCAGTGGGCAGTGTTCACCTTCATCCATTGCTAACTGATATAGTGTTCTTATTGCCAAGAACGGCGCCGCTGATGTGCCATAGGTAACGGTAGTCAAATTGTACTCCCGTAATGGTTGATTTGGAGTTTCCCTCCATAGTATCTTTTGATAATCTTGATGTTCCTTTGCTACTTTGATTTGTCGATACATTTTGATTATGTCGGCTGTGAATACTATTTTGTGTATTCTCCACCGTAGAATAAGTGACCATAAATTATTTTGCAGAGCAGCTCCGACATGCAGCGTATCATTCAAGTTCCAACCCGATGTTGACTTCATTGAAGCGTCAAATACAACGCGAAACTTTTTTTCCCTTGAATTATCCTTAAATATTGCATGATGTGGAATGTAAAATTGTCCCTTGCAATCGTGTGATGGTGTCATGTGCCCCATTTGAAGATATTCTCTCATGAATTCGATATATAATTGTTGTAGTCTTTCATTTTTTTGCAATCTTTTCTCAATTTGCAAAAACCGTTGCGTGGCTCTTTGTTTTGACGCACCAAGGATGCTGGTATCATTTTCCTTGAACGGTAAGGTAACCACGTAGCGTCCATTTGGATTCCGCTTAACCGTTTGTCGATAAATGGTTTCACACTGTTCGTCAGATTTGGTCAGTGGAGATTCAATCGGTACCTCTTCTAACTCCCAAAACTTGTGTAGCTCTTGAGCTTGTGCTAATTCCTCCTTGCTACTGAAGTTAACCATTAGAGTCCTGGGTTGAACGGTTGTTGCCGGACCTACTATCAACCAACCCAAACTTGTTTTCATTGCATTTGGATTTCCTCGAATGATCTGAGATTCTGATATGTCTGCATAGACGTCTGCTCCTAACAAGATGTCTATAGGAGCCGGACAATCATATTGCGGATCCGCCAATATTATATTTTCCCACCGAGAATCGTTATTGCGTTTTATTTTCTGCTCTGGCACATCTGATGTTATTTTCTGCAAAACGTATGCTTCTATTTGTAGTTTAAACACCGATGGAAAATGTGGTTGAATTTCCAGTTGTACCATAGAGCTACAGGTGTTATTCGTATTGCCTCCAATTCCGACCAAACTAGTTTGTATGTTTTTCTGATGTAATCCCACCTGTTTACATGCAGTTTCAGTAATCAACGATACCTGGGATCTTAGATCGATTAATGCCCGTAGCGTCACTGTTGTATTTGTGGAGGTTTTGGTTATCACTTTAGCCGTTGAGAGCAGAGTCGTGGTATTTCCATCGATTGCATTGATGGATACCTTTTTTGCATCATTATTGTAGGTGTGCAGTAGTTGATGATGTTTGTTGTTGCATATTGAACATGATTCTGTTTTGAGACATGCTTCTGTTGAGCTGTGTGATAGGCAGTTGGTACACATTTTTTGCCTATTGATGAAATCTATGCTCCGGTTTGGGGTAATTTGTTTAAAATGAACACAATTTAAAATCTTGTGCCCCCTTCTTTCGCAGTATTTACAGAATCCGCTATTGCAACCTGATTTTTCCGGACCTTCTGGTTTTTCCGGACCTTCTTGATTTACCAAAATTTTCCTGTGTGACTCAACCTTGAATTGTTTGCTGGAGATGTGATTTGCACTTTGCAGGGCTTCAAGCACATTCATTCTCTCCATTAATAGATGTAAGAATTGGTCCATCGTGGGATAGTCACGACTACCATGAAGAGATTCCTCATAGTGCTTCAGGCTGTTGTAATCCAATTTTTTGATGTTAATATGAATGAGGATGGTGCTCCATTCATCTATGTTGTAGCCCAGGTTTCGCAACGCTTCTATACACTCCTTTAGTGTATCATGCATTTTCCTAATGTCCTTAGCTGCATTAAGTTGAACTTTTGGAATGTTCAATACGGTGTCAATATATTCGGCTACGATTTTTCGTTTATCGTCGTACCGCTCCATAATGATGTTGTACGCAGTTTTGTAGTTTTCTGCTTGTAATGTTAGGTGCCCTATTAAGGTTGATGGTTCACCTTTTAAGCTTTCCTTAAAGAAGCTTAATTTTTCAAAATCTGATACATGG
The DNA here is from genome assembly GCA_947310385.1 of Nephrotoma appendiculata. Lineage (NCBI taxonomy): Eukaryota > Metazoa > Arthropoda > Insecta > Diptera > Tipulidae > Nephrotoma > Nephrotoma appendiculata. Next base: position 113,194,925 of record OX371223.1, read on the forward strand.
CTGTTATCATGTACCAGATTGTTGAACGTGTTGATGAATGATGTCCAAATTTTGAAGTTGCCGTCGAATGTTGGAATTTGGATTCGAGGTAGTTTCGGCATATTTCTTGTGCCTTGCTGATTTTTTGACTGATTTTGCCTTATTTTTGATGCTAGGTTTAATTTGATGGTTTCGAATTGTTTTATGACTGTGCCATAGTAGTCATCTGAGAAATAAGGCAACGTAGTTTCTTCATCCTCTGCTGCTTCGATGTATATTTCTTCATGCAGCTTTTCGATTTCTGCCTTCTTGGAGGATGTTGCTTCGAGTTTGATGTTCATTAACTCGACGTTTTCAGGCTCGTTTTCCAATGCACTATTTGCTTCCCGTACCATGGCGTGGAATTGCCTCATTTTGAATTGTTGTGCTTTATAGCGCTTCGCCTGCGTTTCGTCTAGTTTCTCGTTACCGGTTGTTTTGTTACCGCCACTTGAACTAAACCCAGATTTGCTTGATGAGGTATTCGACTCTCTCGCTAATGATTTCCGAAGTGTTTCTAACTCCTTTCTGAAGTTTTGCACTAGTGGTGCCACTGCTTCTCGAGATTTCCAATAATCATGTGTTGGAAAGTTGTCTTTATACTGACTTATTATATGTTCATCAGTATCAACGAATTCTTCATACATATCCTCTAACCGTCCTATTTTGCGGTCGATGTATGTACTTGTCTTCCTGTTGATGGAATCCTTCTTGTAGTTGGTCCAAAGGGTTTGTATCTCCTTGAACCTCTGCTGTTGTTCCTTGCATAGGTTATCCATTATGTCACCGCCTGGTTGATGTTTTATGAATCACTTTGATGGTAGTTGATGGTATATGTGCACTTAATTATTTCGTGGACTGTATTTAATTTTTTCGAACTTGGATGTTGTTTTGCTCGAAGTACCAATGAATAATTACGTACTTGAATGATTATGTACTTAATTATACTGCCTTTATTAAACTCCACTATAAAACATTATATACTATAAAAAATGCTGACATAGTGTCTACATTAGTAGTTATAATGAACAATTTTAAAATTAAATACTGTACACCGGAAACACCGTAGACAATGCTCTGTCTAACCTAAATGAATTAACCTAATTAAAATCATTTGCTGAGTCGGCATTTCCCATGACAGTGACTTGTACATATAGTTCTATTAATTATATCTAGAGTAATATTACATTAATGCACAATCAGCTTTCTATCTAGGTCGACCCTAGTTGTTCAGTTGAACAATCACTGACCGTTATAGATGATGAACATTTACATTTTGCACGTGCTCTCTGCTAGGATTCGAACCTAGCACCTCCCGGTTCAATTGCAGCCTCTTTGGCCAAAGCACCGCTTGTCCGACAATTATTTTTAAGTTGCACAAAATATTTCCCGATGGGATAAATAAGAATAAATTGCATTTTTAATTGAAAATGAATTTGAAATGTGTTGCACTTAATTTGTAAATAATTTTATATAATTTGAAATTCTTTTTTGTGATTTTTATCAAAATACGAATGTCAACTTATTCATTGTAAAAAGGCTCATATTAACTCATACAAACATCTCTAAAATATAAAATTACATTAATAATTGACTTACTTGTTTATTTAAATTCAAGTCTGAATCTAACCCCGCATTTTTCCTTTTAACGCAACCTGCTGCAGAAAATGGGGTATCTTCTGTGTCCTTTATTTCTAATAATTCCAAATGTATAACAGAACACGCACAACCGATATACTGCGAAATTATTCTAGGTAGATTGCCAAGTGGAATTTCAGTACCATCCCTATCTTTTATTATATAAATATCAGTGCTGTCTGATTCTGGAAGCACTGCAAATATTGTTAAATTGGTTAATTTACATGTTGTTTGTTTATAATTTAAATAATTTTAGATATATAAAGAGCATAACCTATAAAAACTTACACGATAAAAATACATCAGTTGCATTTACATAAGTAATTGCTGCCATTATCAGTTTTCTTTTGCAGCTCAACATATTTAGAAATATTTTGCTTAATATATTTAACTTTAATAAAAACACCACCTAATAATTCACTCACCATACTGAAATTATTTTTTGTTGCACTTGTTAATAATCACAAACACGTGTAATCTGAACGCTTTACGTCTATTTAATAAATTGTAATCTAGCCCGGCAGCAAAATACAGTAATTTTGTTTAATTTTAATATAATTGTATTAATTAATAATACTTAAATATTAAAATTAAATTTTACAGTATTAGATTTAATTTCGGAGGTATTAAAATTTAATTTAAGTGGATTGGATTTTAATCCGGATTTCTAGTTTCAGCCGAAATGTTATGGTCCTCGTGAATAACTCGGTTTGTTAAATGTAATACCGCCGTATTTAATCTTATTACTTGAACATATTACTTTTTAATCGTGATGTATTTAATATTAATATGATTTCGTAAATAAATTTTAATACAAATCTTATTTGTTTTTTAATAAGTAAAATTTTTAATTTCAATAAACATTAAATTAAATTGAAATATTCAATTCTATATTTAAATCAAAGCTATTACGTATCTAATACAGTAAAAGATTAAATTTAATATTAATTCATATTAAAGAAAAATTTCCTATGAAATATGTATTGAAATTTAATTAAATTCTTATTAAAAATAGTTTTTTAATAGGTTTTAATATTAATATATTAAAAATTAATTACAAAAAATTAAAAATTTTATTTAATAAATCGAATATATTAAAAATTAAACTGCTTTGTATTGCATACAGCTGTAATCCGAACTGAGTATTAAAATATAGTACAACATTTTTAACCGTGTACAAGTCAAATCAGCACACATTGGGAAAACAACATGTAAATGTAATTGGACAACCACGTGAGATATTTAATTTACATTTTATTTCTATTCAAAGCATATTTTCGCTAGTAAAATTAGTATCTCAATAGAGAAACTATTTTAACAATCATATTAAGTGGTCTACTCAAATACGTGCTGCTGTGGCATAGATAATATTATCAAAAAACTTTAATAAATAATTTAACTCTGTTAATAATAACTATAATGAGACTCTCATTCAAACTGTTTACCGCACGATTTCATGCACACACGGTAATAAACATATTCATACATGAATTTATGCTAATCAAATATTTGCATTATACATAAATAGTTATATGTATAAACAAAATTTAGCTAGACGTTTCAACAGAGCTCAACAGATGGTTAGAGAATTATTTTATGCTCTGTAGCTGTATATACTACCTAATATAATCCGACCGTATTAATACACCATAAATAATACAAATTTTCCGAAACAATACTAATTTTTTAGAAAAATTATGTAGATAATAAAAATTATAATGTAGTTTACCAACCAACATAGTACATACGTTTCATGAAAGCTCCCCACAACCAAATATTGTCTATAATAAATATCGCAACAAAAAAGTTTTATATTTTGTTATAAACATTAATAACTTTGTTTCGCATAATACAAAACTTTTTCTGTAACATTTGTTTACATTATCAAAATTAAGTAATTTGAATTTAATTACCGTGCACGAAAACAACATTTTTTGTTGTTGTTGTATTATTTTAAACTGACAGAATTCCAGTGTTCAATATACTTATTTTTAAATTTAAGTTGGCATAAAGATAAATTGACGCGCGTTGTGACAAACGCCAGCACACGGAATATGTAAATAACAACAACAATTGTTAAATCAATTAAAAATTAACAATTACAGTTCGATAAATAATAACAAAACAAATTAACACACTACAAAATCAACAGCATGTATGTATGCATGTACTCGTATATGTGTACCATATAGTTTGTAGAGTACTAAACCATTCGATTATTTATTCACCAGTTCACCTTAAATTACTTTAATTTCCAGTTCAATGAGCTAAATATTTTTCGAATCTATGCACGTCATGTATTCGGCATCAAATGTAACACCTACCGATCATACATAATAATTATAATGATGATTAAGGTGGCGTACATTTTATTTGATGGTACGTCATGCACTCTGCGCTTAAATGCAATTTTTAGTTTCATGTTAAAGCTTTTCGTTTTGTGACTTTGAAGACAGAGATTAAAAGAAATGCAAAAGTAAAATGCAAAATGTCACTTTGTAATGAGCACGAATGTAATATTTTATTGTGTTGTTGTAATGCAAAAAATCGAAGAAAAAAAATGTACAAAGTCAAAACTATTAAATGAAATGTGATATATACAAGTTTTGGATCACATGATGGTACAAAAGTAATTGAAAGACACTATTGACGAATATACTACGGTAGTGGTATGAGAAAATAAATTCAAAGTGCTGTGAGCTTTCTGTTTGATTGTATAAATTTAATATTCTTTAGACGGAACGATGCAAGTTTTAAGCGTTTCTGTTCAATATGGTGAAGTGGAGTATACCAAACTAAATAAAATACTGAGATTGATTTTCTTTATGCTGTTAGTTAAATGAGACTGACATGGTATGAGATTTAAGCTTTCTTTGAATTTTTAATACCGATAATATTTCTTATAGTTATATGGAAAAGACATACAATCTACATAATATTGCATTCATCGGGATATAACGATTTTTCGTGTTTTAATCATGGTCAGAGTTGTGCGTCTAAGGGTATTTCGGAATTCTCTACAGTTTGGTGCATGCAATATGAATGCAATATTGATTATGTGTCTTTTTATAGTTTAAATTGCGGTTGACCTATATTTGGAAATTTAAAATTAAATTTTTACCAAAGAAATAGGTGACATTAGTTCCAAATCATATTCAAGCTTATGAGCTTACTCGTATAGTTTTACTGTGGTTTTAGTATAAATCGTAAAGGTGGCGGCGTTCTAATTGCAGTGCGTAAATATTTTTGCTGTGAACTTTTATATCGAACACACAAGCATCAAATTTATTGCGGTTAAACTAAAACTTAATACATTTCATTTAATACTTGGCACAGTTTACTTTCCAATTTTCCATTTATTCCGACTATGATTTTTGTCACGATTTTCTTGACAATTTTTCTAGTAATTTAATACCATTTATGAGTGAGAACTTTGACTTCAATTTTTTAATTTAAGCTACCGAACGCGAATTTGTAATCATCTGGGAAATGACAATTTGTGATCAAACAACTGTTTTTTTACAAAAATTCAACACCTGACTGGATTGTCCGATCTGGATGAAATTTCATATTTAAGCTTTTACCCAAAGCTCGGGTATAACTTGCTCAAATTTTCCATGTAGTCTCAGTATGTCCTAAGCTATTGCAAAAACAATCGAAAGTATTGGTTACTAGCTAAAGTTTTTGAGACATTTGTCAAAAACTGAGAATAACTTATATGAATGCAGAAAATTGAAAAAATTACAGTGAAAATTTAAATCGTGTAGAATGTACAGATACCATTTTTTCATCTAAAATGTATATTTCAATCAAAAATTAACGTAGATAACCATTTTCATAAGGATTGGTTATAAATGGCCAAGTTAAGTCCAAAATGATCAGATACTAGAAATTTGTCCAAAAGTTACTTTAAAATCCCTGATCACAACTATTTTCTAAATTTCATAATAATTCGTTAAGAAATGGCTGAAAGACGGAATATTGTTAAATTTCAACTTTTGGAAAATTAATACAAAATGAATAAAAAATCTTCCGCTGGCAATTAATTAACAAAATAATAAATTTTCGTTCTCCGTCACTTGCGGCGAGTAGCGTAATCTCTTATTTCCGCTGTCAAATTTCCGCTATCTTATACAGTATGGTGGATCATTGATAGTATGGGGTATTTTTCTTGTTATGGTATGGGTAATTTAGTGAAAATTAACGGAAATGTGACGGGAAATTCTTAAGTTGCAAGTTGTACAAAAAAACCTGGCTGAATCCACTATAAAACAAAGTTAAATCGTTTCGTGTTTCAATGCTAAACGCTATTGAACACCTCTGGATGATTTTGGATGATAAAATCCCAATTCATTCACGATCTAAATCATCGGAATTCTGGACGAGTGTACAACAAGAGTGGCCCTTTATTTCAGCAACTTAATGTTGAATAATTAATAGTTTTTTCGATTTTTGAAAAAAAAAATTATCAATTTGTTTAAGTTTTTTTGTGCAACATAAAAAAATCAAGCATTTAAGGTTTTTTTGATTTTAATTGTTTTTAACGTTCCTGCAATGATTATTTCAAATAAAAGTACACTTCGTTACAGCAGATTAAATCCACTAAGAAAAATTGAAATTGCCGATATTCATCTCTTTTGAATTCTATCGCTACTTTTTCTATACTGAAAGGTTGGAATCTTTGAAAATGTTCCTGTTTTGGTTTTCATTAAGATATGGTAAAAAAAAATTCAGTTTTATTGTTACACGTGAATAAATCCACTCCAGAGTTGGAATAAATACACCAAATCATCGAGCAATAAATATATAAGAGAAATCAAGTAGTGCAAATTTTATAAGCAGGTTTTTCCGAGGTTAATCTTATTTTATAGTTTTAATTGTATTTATATACACAATTTTTTTTTCTATACTTAATCCATATATACGTATCTTATAAACATATCGGCATAGTTATTTTATAGTTCATTGTTCTTGTTAGGCTTATAGAGATTGATAAAAATAAAATAGATTAACATCGGAATCTCTTCATGAGTCCTCTTTTGTATATCTTGCTTTATGACCAAATTAAGTTTATTTATTTATATAACAATACATTTTTTATTTATTTAAATAATGAGTGATGCCACCATTTTTTGAAATCAGCTCAAATATCTATTGGGCATTTAATTGTATATATATAGCAACTTCAAAATAGTCAAGGAAATGATGGCCCAAGCAGTATTGATAGCTTTAAAAGCGACTTTTTGTCATTGAACTGCTTACCCCCTTCATAAATCTTGCGATAAAGCCATCCCTAATTGTTTTCCATAATATTTAAATCTGGAACACACGGGCCATTTTAGTACAATAAATCGACGTTCTTCTTGGAAATTCAACAAATGTTGGAACTTTGGAAATACTAAATCAGATAAATACGAATTTTCAGTCATTTTTTGATTTTGAAAAGCTAATTCAATCCAACCATAGTACGAAATAGCTCCCCAGACCATAACCCCTCCTTTCCTGCTGTGATGTCGATTGAGAACTAGCTCTTCTTACGTCGATTGAGCCCCTACAAATGATTTTTTTTTCATCCAAAAGCGAATTTGTACCACAAATTTGTTATATGTCATATGCTCTTTCCCAAATTGAAGCTGATTGTTTTTTCGAACTTGGTTTAATGGTGGCTTTTTTAATTTTCATCCGTTTTAGATGTTTAGCTTTCTGTATGGTACGACAAACGGTTTGTACAGAGACATTAACACCGACTATAGCTCCTCGATTCTTCGCGCAGATAGAGAATTAGTTTACTTTTATCTACCAGTTTAAATTAACAGAACAGCCTTCCATACTTTTTCCATTATTTTCAGGATTTTTTAAATAATTTAGCAGAACAGTGTAACTTCGGCCTAGTTTAGCTATGAACCGGCTCTAATCTCTTTGATCGTGGTAAACATCAATTTTTGGCCCTTTTTAACATCGTTTAAGCTTTTATATCTTCCTATTTTTAAGAAAAAACAATTGACAACAAAATTTGATTTATTATTTAATATATTTTCCAACTACTAGTCGTAGAAGAAGGCATCATTATTATGTGTTTTAGCAGAGCCTCCTAAATATAAGAGCCGTAAGATTCCGCCATTTTTTTCCATGTGATTTCCATAGAGGGGAAGCTTTTTGTACTTCTTCTTAACCAACCAGTGTATTTTAGTATTTTTTTAGAAGCTTTTTTGTATACAAAAACATAAATTCTTGGTTTAAATTTTCAATGTGAATGGTTAATTCAATATTCTGGAAAAGCATATTTTAATATTGAATCATATTATGTTGAGTTAACGCAAAAACATTTACATTAGTCTAACACAATTTTTTTTTTGTAGAAACAAGAATTTGTTTATGTGTATGTACAGAAAATTAAAAATTAGTACAGAGTGTTCCATAAAAAAGTGCAGCATTATTTTTCCAAAACAAACGTTCATTAAAAAAGGCTTTTTGGAGTAGCAATGTAATATGGGGATTATTGTGTTTTGGGCTCAATTTCAACATTGTTGATAACAAACTTCGAAAACTGTTTTTTCGTTACTTGTTAAAAATTTGATTTTTCATCGCAACAAATTCGCAGCCTATATTGTTTCATCCTGTAGTAAAAACAAAACAGAGCTTAACCAAATAAAAACACTGTTATTTTATAAAGCTTTTCGCAATTACAAAACCAATCAAAAAGAGATCTCCTGCAACTGAGAAACAATACCAGCGAATTAGATTGAAAAAAAAAAAAATTGGAAAAATTGTGACATTTTTCTATTATTGTTTTACAGCGCGCAGCAACTATGATAGTGAATATTTTACGACGAAAAGTTTTATTTACGCCAACCGAATAATAAATAAAATTTATAATTGTTTTGAGTTTTATTAGTTATGTTAAATTATTGTATTAAAGATTTCGCGCTTAACTTACAATAATAATGGTTTATTTTCGCAAATAGTTATTTAATTATTCTATAATTTCAAATAAATTTATTACAGAGACATCTGTAAACGGATTTTCAAATTACAGAAAGCTCGGTTTCGCAATCGGATAAAATTGAAGTTTTTTACGTTTTGTTCTGTTTTGTAATAATATTTAATTAAGAAAATCATGACATCGTTGATTTTTTGTGTACAAAAATAATTTTCGTAAATAGATTTTGATGTAAAAATTTTATTATATGAATAATATTATTGTTTCTACGTGGTGATTCATAAAATTTCGTTTCAGGTACGTTTTCTCTTAAATTTTGTTTTAAATGGGGAATGTTTAGATTGCTATTAAGTGCATCGTTCATCTCAAAAATTCTGATGTGCATGTGACCAGAAGATGTGCATGTTACCAAATAAGTTACATTTTTATAAAACTAAATTTTAAATTGGATGTAAGAGGAATCCGCGGCAGCACCCTTTATTAGCTTACTTTATAACCTACACAACTAAACGGAAAGCTCATTTTTATAGAAAATTAATAAATTTATGCTCCGCCTTAGTTTAAATTTACCAAATAAATACTACATTATGATGGCTGATTTTCAAATATGTGTTCTTTGAATAGTTTATGAAAAATATAAAATTAAAATTTAGATGATTTGTTTAATTTTTATTCATAAATTCATGTTCAAAAATTTTCAAATTACCACGGTTTCTTATAGTAATTCAATATAAGCTTCCCCTCTACTGAAAGCTCTCTTTTTAATATTACGGCTCTTCAAAATCATAGATGGCTCTGGTTTTAGTAGCCTGAGAAACAAAATTTCTCGGGTAGTGGTTAATAATATTTAATTATTGACCACTAGTTAATAATGAAAAATGAACACTGGACGTAATGCGATTAAATGGATAGGGGGATTATGATTATTCCCCATATTGATAAAGTTAATTTTGATAAAAAAAATTCACATAATTTACAACGATACCACGTATAAAAATACATATATGTATAAATTAGTGTAATAATATAAATTGGTCTTTTTCCTATATATTTAACCAACAACACAGAGAGAAATCGTATCACGTATTCTGAATAAGGATACATAAATCATGAATAAAACCTTTTAATTTGGCACCGTGCATGGCCATTTCATAATAAACGATTACTATCCATAATTTGTGAATAAGGACTTTTTCATCTATTGTGACTTGTATTCATAATATTTTTATTATATTTATGTTTGGTTATTCATATTTAATGAAAAATAATGCATATTTATGCAAATAACTAACTCATGAAATATGCGCGTTAAAACATTGTTTTATGCTTTATATTGCATAATTTGTATAGCATAAATCGTGCATATAATTCATATACTGAGTCTTATTAAAGATTAGGTTATGACTTGTATGCTTAATAATGACCAAATTTTTGGCTAGCGGTTCATTACTTATGAATAATAATGCATAATTTATTAACTAACGCATGGCTTATACCTATTAATTCATACATTTATGCTTTATTTTGCATGATTCATAGTTAAGATGTATACATTTAATACATTGAATATAGCGTGGTTGGTTTACACTCGCTGTAAGCTTTGAATTCACACTGTTAAATAAAAATCTGTTTTCCATATTTCTCTAAATTTATTTACAAAAATATAGTTACATTTTAAATTATTTACATTATTATTTACATATAATTATTTAATTCAATTGTTTAGTTCATTAAATCTAATAATACCTTGGAATAAAATTGTTTTTTATTCTATTAATCATTGTATGAATTTCAAATGGGTTTTTATGCTTTAATTTACTTATCGTAATACATGTTAATATATGTACTAATAAATTTTCAATAAAAAAAAGCCATACTATTTATCCAGAATAATTGCATACTCCTGTAATACAAGAAATACCACATTTATTTCTAATAAAATTTCAAGAATTTTAAAATTTTTTTGTCCAGATAAAACATGGTAGTTGCTTTTAAATGTTGTGCCTTCGTATATTATATGTGAAGAAACTGTTACAAGTTGATGACTTATTTCAAATGGTAAAGAATGTGTACGTAAAATAATATCGGTCATTAAGATTAATTTTTTCGCATTTTTCTACAGTAAAATTACTTCCAAAGCTCGCTGTTATAAATTACTGTGAGCAAATTTCATGTAAAAAGTTTTGCAAGGGAAAATGATAATTCTACACGAGGCCTAGATGCTGTTGAATAAGATTTTACATCTATATTTTTGGTTTCCAGCCTCATGCAGCTTACCAGTTTTACAGGATCTCATTTTCTAATTATTTCAGGATAATGACTCATCGAAAACCGTGGCAAATTGCAACGTTTCCATAGAGACTTGAACGATAAATGGTTGTGTCGAATTTTTTGTCCTTTGGCAATTTTTTTCCTGGTTTCTATTATTTCAGATATATCTGTCACTCTGTGACATTCAACAATAAATGAATTATTGAGTCACAAATTGTTGTCTTGCTAAATATGCCATCTTTGGTTCTAAATTTTGTTTTTGGTTTTAAAATCCCATGGCCACATTTCATATAATTGAGTTTTTTTTAAATCTGAAAGAAAACCAAAATTTATAACTGATTAAAAATTATACTCGTAGATCGATATTTTGATTAAAACTGATCTTCATTCGCTGGCAAATTTTGCAAAATTTCCAATAGCGTATTATCTTTTAATTTAGTTTAAAAAATTTGTTTAATTTTTGTTTCAAAATGGTACCAATTTTGATGCAGGCTTCACGTTTCGGCCGGGTACAGTTGGGTGAAGTCAATATCAATCTAGAATTTTGAGTCATATTAATCAAATGTATGTTAATCTAAATTATTTCTGTAACTTACAAGTCTATAATCTTTAGAACATTTATAGAGCGGCTAGTTCGTTATAATATCAGCACATTTATTGCTGCATTTAGATAATTGTTCTTGTCTAGTTTCGAATGTTCTCTTTCATTTCGTTTATACTGTTTCCCACGGTGAGTGGGGAATGTTTAGCCACTAAACAATAACATTAGACAAATAAAAATGTGAAACTAAGATTTTAAGAAAATAAATAATTAAAGAACAAGAATAAAAGCTATTGAGCTAGAAAAAATACTCCAACAGAACAAGTTGAAAAAAGCGTCTTCTAAAATAATCCAAAAACATATTCTACAATTGTATTTTAAATTAAAAGTAAATTAACCATTTTTTTTAATTAATATGTATACTTACTAACACTTGAAGAAGGCTCAGTAACAGTTTGAAGGTTTCGCTTCATCTCGCTTTCTTTGACCATCAGTAAAAATACCCACCTTTTTCAGTTTACTGGTTGATACGTGGTACTTATTATAAAGGCTACCAACTAAATAGTATTCCTATTGATAAAATAATTAGTTCCAATTAGTACTAAATAATATGTATTTCCAACAAATAATATTGCATCAAATTAAGCTATAAGAAAATGAAACAAATTAGCTTTAGCGTAATCTTTTGTATTTTGATTAAATTTTAAGAGCTGTTTAGGCAGAATTTTCAGTAATTTCAAATTTATACAATAATTTAATTGATTTGTTTTTTGCTGAAATAGCAAGCCTGTTAAATCAGTCTATTTTGAGTGACGTGTACGAAATAAACTAATCAAAATAACATTTTACTAAAAACTTACTGAAAACACATTAGACTTTTCGTTAAATACACTTGCATTACATATTACGAAAAATGTCGCTTTTTAACTAATTTATTTTTCCCTAATAGTACATGAATTATATCATGTTTAATTTACTCAAAACACTATTTATACGTATAAAAACTAAATACACTATATTTTCCCATCACACACCTGCTCTAAATTGAATATTAATTGTATACTTACGTGCTTTTTATTTAATAACTTAATTTTAACAATTCCACTTTACGATTAGCACAACCTAACTCTTTTCACATTTGAAACTAAATTGAACATCAGCTATACGACACAAAATGCCTAGAAAACTAAAACAGCGTCAAATGCTTCACTTTTGTTATCTATAGTCATAAAATGTGCGTAGTATGCATAATATCTGCAAAAATCGGTCAATTTTACCGAACGATTGAAATAAAAGGGACGAATATATAACTAAGCATGCGCACATTTAAAAACAAATGAGCATTTTTTAATATACGCATGCGCTACCGTAAAAATTAATTAGCATATTTAAATATGCGCAGGCGTTAATTATACGTGCATAATAAAGTATGTAATATGAGCTATATTCATGGCTGAAACCATCAATATTTTTTAATATGTTATGATTGATTGGATTGAATTATGAATAGACTTACACTGATATTTATTCATGACTCCTGACTATTATTCATAACTTCTGAATTACATCCATAAAAAACGAAAAATATCCATTTCATTATTTATGAATTTATATTCATGGTCCATGCAAAGTATTTGCTCTCTGTGAACAACCTTATAACAAGTTAAATTTTCGCCTTGTCTATCGCTATTTTTTGATATTGGTACATGCATCTGATTGCTATTAACGACCATTTGTTGATCTTCATTTTGAATATTTGAATTAGCTTCTTGAGATTTTGACGCACTTTGACTTTGCACCATGTGAGCTTTGATTGATTGATTAGAATGTACGGCCAAGACTAAGCAAGGATCCTGGATACGCCGGGCCTACCGTACACCCTTTTTTACACATAACATGATGGTGGGATAGGAAATGTTGTTAAATATGATAGACTTGACCCGGTTACAGACACCTAAGTAGTCAATAGTTAGTAAATTGTCAAGCACAAGACAGCACAGTTATTTTTGTTTGTGGTACGAATGTTCAGCAGTCAGAATCCTGAAAAATTTTTAATAACTAATTAAGTATATGTACCATATAAATGAACATAATCCATTTTTATATTGTCCGTGGCTTTTTGTTTAATATAATTTTATTTTGTAAAAATGTGTATTATTATATAAATATTATGAACCAATATTATAATTATTTTAACAAAACAATATCACAATTTATTTAGTATAAAACTTTCTTTTTTAAAACAAATAATTAAAAAACTTTAAAATTTTTTTATTAAATTATGAAGACCGGTTTCGGAAGTTCTTCCATCGTCGGTTCATTATACTACTAAATCCATCTTATTGTATTGCCCTTATATATGTTTCCATCATTGTATATAAAGTTTACGTTTTTGCTATTGTAATATTAATTCATATATTTTGTTTGTTTTTGTGTTTGTTTTTTCGTTTAGTAGATGTGGATTTTGTTTTTGCTTGTATATTTCAAGCTCCTCAATTCTATCTAGCATGTTACTTTTTTCTAATTTGTGTATGATTTGTAAGTTAGTTGTTATGTCTGTGTATGAATGTTGTTGTGTGACTAGGTGTTGAGCGTAATTGGACTTGAAAGCTATAGTTGTGTTTTGATTTTTTGTTTCTTGTATGTGTTCTTTAAAACGTTGTGTGAAGGTTCTTCCTGTTTGTCCAATGTAGAACATTTCACAGTTGTTGCATATTAATTTGTATACGCCGCTGTCACATACACGTTGTTGTGTTGATAATTTTTTTTGTGATGTTTTGTGTGCAATTTCGTAATCATAATGTCTAAATATGTTTTTTAAAAAATAGCTCGTTAGTTGGTTGTATTCGACTGCTATGTATTTTTTTTTGTGTTCCCCATTGTTGTGCTCATGGTGGTGTATAGTAGTTTTTGATGTTTTTGTTGTATCTTTTGGTTTAATTTGTGTATTGTTTTTGTATTGTATCCATTTCGAAGTGCTATGTATTTAATGGTGTGTAATTCTTCGTTATAGTTGTCTATGTGCATCGGTATGATATTCAACCTTGTCAACATGTGATTGTATGCCGCATATTTTTGTTCTATTGGATGATTGGATGAGTCGTTTGGTCTGTTTGTGTTGGCTTTCTAAATATTGTAAAATCGTGTGTATTTTTTATATTTGTGATCATTAAATCAAGGAAATTGATTGCTTTTTCTTTTTCGATTTCTAAGGAGAATTTTATGTTTGGGTGTATGCTGTTTATATATTTGTGCAAATCATCGAGCTGTCTTTTTGTGCCATGGAATAATAATAATATATCGTCTACGTACCTGTGCCAATATATTATGTTGTTATTGTATTTATTGCGCGTGTTGTTTATGTGAGTTTTTTTCAATGTAGTTTAAAAATATGTTTGCCAACGTTTCTGATAGAGGGCTGCCCATAGGTAATCCATCGTTCTGCATATAAAATTTGTCTTCGTGTTGAAAATAATTCTGTTTTGTGATTGCCTTTAGAAGTTCGATTGTTTGTTTCACCTGTCTTCTATCTATGTGATTGTGTATTAGTAGATTTTCTGTTATTTTTAACGTGTCGGTGACCGGAATATTTGTATACATATTGGTTATGTCAAATGATACGAGTTTTGCGCCACTCGGAATTTTTACTGATTTTACTTTGTCTACTAATTCAATGTTGTTTTTTATGGAAGTGTCCCCTTCTAGTTTTACGTTAATGTGAATTATTTTCAACACGAAGACAAATTTTATATGCAGAACGATGGATTACCTATGGGCAGCCCTCTATCAGAAACGTTGGCAAACATATTTTTAAACTACATTGAAAAAAACTCACATAAACAACACGCGCAATAAATACAATAACAACATAATATATTGGCACAGGTACGTAGACGATATATTATTATTATTCCATGGCACAAAAAGACAGCTCGATGATTTGCACAAATATATAAACAACATACACCCAAACATAAAATTCTCCTTAGAAATCGAAAAAGAAAAAGCAATCAATTTCCTTGATTTAATGATCACAAATATAAAAAATACACACGATTTTACAATATTTAGAAAGCCAACACAAACAGACCAAACGACTCATCCAATCATCCAATAGAACAAAAATATGCGGCATACAATCACATGTTGACAAGGTTGAATATCATACCGATGCACATAGACAACTATAACGAAGAATTACACACCATTAAATACATAGCACTTCGAAATGGATACAATACAAAAACAATACACAAATTAAACCAAAAGATACAACAAAAACATCAAAAACTACTATACACCACCATGAGCACAACAATGGGGAACACAAAAAAAAATACATAGCAGTCGAATACAACCAACTAACGAGCTATTTTTTAAAAAACATATTTAGACATTATGATTACGAAATTGCACACAAAACATCACAAAAAAAATTATCAACACAACAACGTGTATGTGACAGCGGCGTATACAAATTAATATGCAACAACTGTGAAATGTTCTACATTGGACAAACAGGAAGAACCTTCACACAACGTTTTAAAGAACACATACAAGAAACAAAAAATCAAAACACAACTATAGCTTTCAAGTCCAATTACGCTCAACACCTAGTCACACAACAACATTCATACACAGACATAACAACTAACTTACAAATCATACACAAATTAGAAAAAAGTAACATGCTAGATAGAATTGAGGAGCTTGAAATATACAAGCAAAAACAAAATCCACATCTACTAAACGAAAAAACAAACACAAAAACAAACAAAATATATGAATTAATATTACAATAGCAAAAACGTAAACTTTATATACAATGATGGAAACATATATAAGGGCAATACAATAAGATGGATTTAGTAGTATAATGAACCGACGATGGAAGAACTTCCGAAACCGGTCTTCATAATTTAATAAAAAAATTTTAAAGTTTTTTAATTATTTTTTAATTATTTGTTTTAAAAAAGAAAGTTTTATACTAAATAAATTGTGATATTGTTTTGTTAAAATAATTATAATATTGGTTTATAATATTTATATAATAATACACATTTTTACAAAATAAAAAAAAAAAAAAAAAAAAGAAAAAAAAATAATTAAGTATACCTATACCATAATAGTAAATTTCCTGTAGTAAAACATTATTATTATGAATTGAATTTGCCGTTGAAACTGGTTCTCCAAAATCATTGTGCAACCAAACCTAAGTAAGATACCCGGTTGACCGGGCGCAACCAGCATCCTAAAAAAAATCATAATTATAATTAATTAAGTTGCAGTAAATTTCCTGAAAAACTGTCATTATTATGAATTAAATTATATGTACTTGAATCAAATAAATGTAATGTCATGATATGTATTAACTAAATTAATTTGGCTCTCTTAAAACAAACCAAATCAAAACAAAATAAATCGAATCTAGAAATCACCAAATATTGTAGAACTCGTATCAAAGTAGGAAAGGAACGCACGACTTTTCCCATCTCCAACGGATGGAATCTTTGTGAATCTATTGATTTAATGGATTTATTTATAAAAATAGTTAAATAAAAAAAATTATAAGTGAAGATCACTTAACCTTGCCATCCCTAATCTATGTATAATACAAATGTTTATTTAAAAAATAAAAATAAAGTGACCAAATGAAATCTGGTTTCAAAAACAGCTAATCTGAAATCTGTGAGGTAGTATATCAATAATGGGATGCTTGGCACAGTTTTAGAGCCCCAATTTCTAAAAGTTAAACCAGAATTAAACATTTGAATAAAAAATTTAAAGCAATCAGGAATCTGTAAGATAACAGAATTAATAAAAAGTGTAGCTAGCACAACTGTTGGATCCTTGATAACCAAATCAAGGATCAAGGAGGAAACGATTAATATTAACATTCCATAAAGTTGACCATAAGCAGATTATAAAGTTCGTCAGTTCTGCAGGCACCTGCAACACCAATTACTAGAACGGCCTGCAATGATAATGATTTGATTATTAAAGACGCTTTTCTTTTACAGTAGTCTCTAACTAAGTAGCATAAAGAAGATACATGTAACAAACATTACGCGCTTCAGTTAAAAATTTTAAAATATTCTCATAAGTGAAAACCAATGATTTTGTTGGGCGAGAGTCAACATGAATACTCTTGAAAATATGCCGAAAGCATATTTTCCGAAATTTTATTAACACTTTTATTATTACACCAAATTTTACATTTTTCATATGTTTATATAAATATCCCTCGATTTTTGGGGCACCAGCTGGTCTGTTACACTTTAGACTACCTCACATATTCCAGGTGGCGTATCGATTAAATCATTATTCTCCAATTTTTTTTTAGTTGAATGCCAATTTGACTCAACAAAATTAAAACTTTAAATAACAAAACAAAATGCAGTGTTATTTTAAATTTACGCTTACAGTAAAAAATTCGGGCTACTTCGACATAGTTAATATTATTACGGAGCAAGTGTTTCCCTTATCCAAAATTTTTCTTATCAACAAAAAACTTTAATGGTTGGTGTTTCTTCTACGACTAGTAGTGGAAAAAATAGTATATACACCACGCTTGCGAAATGTTATTATAGCCCTCGCTTACTATAACCATAGAAAAATAGGTTTACCATAGATTTCTCATTTTTATAAATCGAGAGATAAAAATTCACAAACAAAATCATGACATTGGAATTATGAGAAATTTTATTCAACTCATTTTTATCTCTCGGATTATAAAAATGAGAAATCTATGCCTTTCCCTCCCTGCCTGCACAAAAGTGTAGGTAAAATTTGATTACTTTAAAGAGAAACGTCAAAATTTAATTTAGTATAAATTTAGAACCAACCTACACATTTGTATATGCATTTCTAACTTCATCAATAAAAAAAATATCAACTTATTTATAAACCAAGTTACACTTTTGTGTAGGTTCATGTGGAGATGTTATACAATCATAATTCAATAATTTTTAATTATTAAAAAGAAACATAAAGAAATAGTGCATTTCTGACACCTAATTCACGTTTGCGATTTACATTTTTCAAAACGGCACGCTCTTGCAAGAGAGGCGAGGCTAAATTGCACGACCAGGGTTCTGCTTCACCATCTTCGTTACTTGAATTGGCTCGCCGTTTCCGGCTGGTAGTATAGAGATCAGAGCACCAGCAATTCCCATTTTAAAGTCTAGCAAATCTAATATTTTTCGCTTATTGATGCCGCTACCCCTGCAATCGACCTGATACTCCATCCATGAGTTCACTGTTGCCAAATCAATAAAATGGTTTACTGCTTTTAGAGTCCATTTCTCGATTTTCATAAACGACCGATAGTATTCTAGCATTTGGGCAACTAGATCAACCCCTCCCATGTTTTGGTTGTATTGTTCTATAACCCGCGGACATGTGACGTTTTCGTAAGCTTTCGAGATTTTATTCCCACGACTAACTGCCGCTGTGGAGTTACATAGAACGATCTTTCAGACGATTTACAATAATAGTTCCTAAAAAATATACAAACTATAAATAAATGGATCAACATTAAAAAATTATTGTATTTACTTGTAGCTCGATACCCTAAATCGAGAAGCTTTTTTATTAGGGGTTAAGTTGTAAAATAACGCTCGAAATATAAAAAACTTCTTTGTGGAATATTTTTTACCAAGTACAGTATTACTACTGGACCCAAGCCTAACGTTCGATCACCTAATGGCCTTTTGTCACCCTGGTATACTTCAAAGTCGATGACAAGTCCTGTTGAGGTTGTGGTGACAACATTTTTTTAAACTCGTTGGTCGGGATATATTTTTGACATATTGGCGGACTGGGAATCGACCAGTATAAGGGATCATTTGTTCGTCGATCGAATAATGCCCTGGTGTGGCTGTAATTTTCCAAAACGTATCATTTAAACCAGTCGAATCTGAATTAGTGACCACGTAATGTAATGTGTGATATTTCGAAATCGGCATGATATCAAAGAGCCGAATGTCAAAGGGCCGAATGTCGAAGGGCCGAATTTCAAAGAGCCGAATATGTCAAAGGGCCGAATGTCGAAGGGCTGAATGTCGAAGGGCCGAATGTGTCGAAATGCCGAATGTGTCGAATGGCCGAATGTCGAAGGGCCGAGTGTCGAAGGGCCGAATTTGTCGAACGGCCGAATGTGTCGAAGGGCCTTTTTATGTTTTTTTTTTGTTTTAGATTTATATTTTTGGTTTAAGTGTAGATGACGTATACATCGCGAAAATCGGGTAAGATGAAAACTTTTAAAAAACATTTCTTTGTGTATCTATCGTTTTTAGGAGGTGCAAGCCAAAAATTACGGAAAAATTATCACATTTTCCGGGAACAAGTTAAAAAATAACTAATAAGTTTTTAATAGATTTTGATGTTGAAATGTTGTTTCAAAATCCCGATTTTGCTGAAACCTTAAAAATCCCGATAAAAGTTGGGATTTTTTTAAAAATATTAAATTCTAAATTTTGTTTTTTATAGTTAAAAAAACAAAATTTAATATTTTGTATACCTACCTACTAGAGCAGGTATCAATAATAGATTCTATATAATCCGCTCCTACGGGCGGCACGCAGTACGACATGTTTGCAGATCCCGGCTCCTACGTCCCCCGAAGTTCAAATCTAAAGCCCCTCGGACAGCTAAGCGGGTGGGGGGGGGGGGGGGTAGCGCAGCGACCTCCCACGTGCCCGTGAGAGTTTTGGAAGCCGTTAGCCTCTACAATTATTGCATTTCAATTTTGGAAAAATTAAAAATTTTCCCGGAAAATATGGTGATTTGTCCGAAATGTTTGGCTTGCACCTCCTAAAAAGGATAGATAAATAATCCTACAAAGAAATTTTTTTATAAACTTTTCATCTTTTCATCTTTCTCATCGTATACGTCATCTACACGTAGCCATATTTTTTTATTTTTTTTATTTAATTTAATTATTTTTTTATTTTTTGTACCATATAAATATTATCAAAAGACTGATATTTAGCCGCCGAATATCTCAGGCGGCGCATGACAAAATCTTCCTTCACCAAAATGTATCGCTGACTGGATACGTGAAATATCATCAATATCCAAAGATGAAAAGTAATAAAATATATAAATTCATAAGAAATTAATTTATGTTTAATAAAAAAAATGTACAATATATTCCATAAAACAACAAATTTAAAAAATTATATTTCTAAAAACAAAAACAAAATTCGGCCCTTCGACCCATTCGGCTCTTTGATATTCGGCCCTTTGGCATTCGGCCCTTTGACACATTCGGCCTTTCGACATTCGGCCCTTCGACATTCGGCCCTTAAACACATTCGGCTCTTCGACACATTCGCCCCTTCGACATTCGGCCCTTCGACGTTCAGCCCTTCGACATTCGGCCTTTTGTACCCATTTCTCGAAATCGGTTTGTTGACATGGTGGTTGCTACTGGGTCATATCGATAACCTGCTTTCCAATATAAGTCTAACCAGGGATACGGTATGCACCCCATGATCATACAGATTCCATAGAACTTTTTAATTTCTATATCTGTGGTTTTAAGTTCGTTGCCCTTCGCTTGTAAATTATAATTATTCGTGTATTTGGCGGCATCCTTAAAATAGGAATCTGGGAAATATGCCGCAAAATATTCTCTTGATGATTTCACGGTCACGTTTGTATTTAGTTGTAAGTGTAGCTCAGTTTCATCTGAAAAATACTGCTTGAACTGATCTAGGCTCGATTTATTATTTATTGGATATTTTTGTTTGCGACGACTTATACAAATCCATCGGTATCAATCGTTGGAGCTTCTAAATCATCTTCTTCGTCTTTTTCGTCAGGAAACACTACGATACTAGGGTTTAAGCCATCGTCCCCAGTATCAGAACCTCAGTATTCTAAAAGTTTACGGTTCTCGTCATAATTAATCCGCCATTCGCCGTTTTAAAATAAAACTGCAAAAAACTAACACAACAATTATTAAAGAACAAATACATGGAAAAATTACGGTTTTTAACCACCAATATACACAATTGTGTATGCTAACTTTAAAAATTATTAAACGACAATTTGCAAATAAAAATTTAATTTTGTAATTATATTTACAAATAGTCCAACATTTGTTATTTATTAATCAATAAACATAATTTATAATTATACACTTTTTTGTATTAATAATTACATACTTTTGAACGGGTCCATCCATTGTGTAATTGCCACTATTTTAGATTAAAATTTGATTGTCAACATTTTATTTTTTATTATTACTCTCGTTTTTCTCTCTTTAATATTTATATTTACAATACATTGAAACACAATCCATAAGAATGTATTCACACAAATGAAAAACAATTCAGTTAAGAAACCTATTTCGCGGCTACACTTTTGTGTAGGTTGGAACGTGATTTGCACAATAAAAAATATTGAGAAGAGACATTCAAGCGATAACACAATTGTGTAGGTTGGTCTTTACGTAGTATGCAATTATCAATAGTAAACACATTATAGGTTTATTGTTGCACCTGCACATTTGTGTATGTTGGACTTAAATTAGTGTAAAACAATTTTTTTTTGGTAGGGACAGGGCTATGGTAAACTTATTTTTCTATGCTATAACTCTCGGAGCTCCATGTTATATTAATACAATTTGACGCAAACTTCATCTGACCATCTTGGCCCAAAATCTGGTGACGCCTGGCTTAATAATTTACGCTTAACCGTTTGAGTACCAAGAAGCGCGATCGCGCTGTTGAGTTTTTATGTCGAGAAAACCCAAAACAAAAAGAGATAACGTAACGCAAAACAAAAACCAAATTTTTACGAATGTTAACTTTGTTGTTTTGCATTATCAACGATTGCGTATGATATTCATATTGTGAAAACAAATTGCTATTTAAAATTATTAACCCGTTGCCGCACACTTTTAAATTGACGACCGTGCTCAGAAACACACTTTTTTGTTTTCAATTGTTAATGCGACTGCCATTTTTAATTGAGCGTTATTTGTATGTATGAAAGTGAAAATTATCACATTTTCTCACACTGTTTCCATAAAAACTCTGGACGGCTATAGCCGTCATTTGCTCTTCATAACATATTTTCTCTTTCCAGAACAAATGACGGCTATAGCCTATATTAAATTATTATTGAATGAATTTCTGGATTATGTCCACCTGTGGCACTATTCTGGTTTTCCCTGGGAATAGGGAATTGGGAAAAATATTTTCATAGCATTTTTGTCCAAATTGTATTTTTCTGGCCTACTGAGGAAATAAGTTTGGTGTAAATATTTTCGAAACAAGCTTAAATTGGAAAATATTTTTCCGTATAAAAATGTTTTGGGACAAGAGTTTCCCAATTAACTTTGTTTTGAAAATATTTACACCAAACTTATTTCCTCAGTAGGCCATAAAAGTACAATTTGGACAAAAATGCTATGAAAATATTTTTCCAAATTCCCTATTCCCAGGGATAACCAGATTAGTGCCACTGGGACGGAAGTCGATCATGGGATTCTTAAATGATTTTTGGAAGAAGTTATGGGATATAGCCATCTAGGACGGAATTCGATCAATTCTTAACGGATTATAATGGGATTGGGTATGTTGGATGGAAATGAGGGTATTAATTGATTTTTGGAAAAAGTTCTGGTAAATGGCCAAAAATCGTTTAATAATCCCATTTTCATCCAACATACCCTATCCAATTATAATTCGTTAAGAATTGATCGAGTTCCGTCCCAGATGGCCATTTTAGGCCATTTAGAGATAGCGCGATTGCTGTTTGGTATGCTTCGACAGTGTTTTTTCAATACCGTCTGGGACTCAAACGGCTAAGCAAGTCAAAGGAGTCGGTTTGAACTAATTAAATGCAATTACTTTGCAATAAATTCTGGTCCAAAAACCATTTCGAACAAAAGTTACAATTCTGGCGGTGTAGGTTTAATTTTGAGTAACCGGCCATTCGTTCCTCGAAAACGATAACTCTAATAAAGTCGAGATTTGTTGTAATCAATTTAGGTATACGAGTAAGTTTTATTGAGACGGGCTAATTTGGTTGGTGCAGGTTTAAAGCATTAACAATAAGGTTGCACGATACGATTATGGACATTACGATGTAAACCTTTGAAAAAATTCCATATTTGTATAATTAGCAAAAAATATTTGCCTGTTCCAATTTATTTAACAAAACGCTTGCTACTGCGTCTATTTGCACACCTTTATTTGGTTAAATATGGCGAAAATTAAATAAAATTGGATATACCATACATGTATATCCACATGACGTGTTTTTAGGCTCAAGATAAATATGAATCCTTGTTCCTATCTGCTATTTAAACACATATACACGTAACCGTGTTGTTTGTATATTTGCGAGAGGATTTTTTAGATCTGATTTTTTGTTAATCTTATCTTATCTCGTATCATAAATCAATGTAAGCATACATCGTATAAATATATACCAAAACATTAAAGCAGGCTCATTCAACTGGTATGTATACATTATGTATACCATATGAGCATTATGTCTCCGTAATAACCTTAACGAGTACATTGAAAGAGAGTGTGTGCCGTCTTTATGTGCTGCTGCTCAAGGATTAGGGAAATTTATGATTTTGTTTTATGAATGCATAAAAAATTCATACACACTCAGAAGCTCTACATATACTATATATAGATAAACTTGAGTTATTATTTCAGAATTGTGTAATATGTAAAACAATGTACGTTTACGTACACAACCTCGCAATGTTCATTTCTGCATCATATTACGGATTTTATTCCCAATACCCCGCAATTTTAAAATAGCTCGACCCATATAAATATTAACCGGCACATAAAAAAAAGTTTTCATTTCACTGTGCTTTATGAGTTTTTCAATTTGAAGAAATGAAAAGCTTGGTACATTTGCGAACAAGTAAAATGGAAAACCGTTTGGTTTGAATTTATTATTGCACTTATAAAATACACATTAGCATAAATAACCATTGAAAATTAGAATTAATATATAACGTAACAATGTAATAAACATATAAGAACAAACATAATACATAATATGTTTATGAATGAATATTATTTGGTACTAACAAAATTATATTCCATACTTATATTTATGTTTATATGCTACATTATATGCAAAGTAATAAAATTTCCAGAACGATGAATTTAAATGTTTATATGTTTTATGCTGTGTTCTTCTCTCGTTTGCAATTTTGATAAAATATCGATTTACATATTTCATGATTTACAAATTTTTCACGTTTTTACTATACTTGTGTATATTTCTTGAATGAGGCGATGAATTGAGGCGTACGACGCGAAGCACAAAATACACAATTTGATTATAGAAAAATGTACGCTGACGAGAGTGCCAAAGTCTTTTTGAACGCAAGGTCTTGCTATTCGGTCACAATGATTTATTCCGACAATAATTTAAAATCATGTAACCAGTGTTAATTAATATTCTACATGTGTAGACAATATATGTAAACGATTTAAAAAATGGTTTCGACAATGTAGAGATGTCGACAATGTAGAGATTATATGTCGATAATGACGAAAATGACTGTGTCTGTTAGCAATCAGTCAAATTTTAAGATTGCTCCATTGATGATAGAGCTTTAGTTTTTAGAACAATTTTGAAACAGATTGAAAAATGATAAACACCTGTGTTAAAAAGTAGAACTATATACACAGTTAGTTTGTAAATCAAACACAACAGAGCTGTCAAACTAATAATGTACTGCAATGTGAGAAAATTAATATCATTGACATTAAAAATATTTCTCCTTGCATCCTCCGTGTCTTTTTGTGGGTGAAAAATGAACTTGAATTTAAAGCGGGAACATCAAATTGTATGTAGACAACCTCGACGTCTGGCCACTATATTTTTGTGCCACCCGTCTTCGTACCATTCACTTGTGCGCCACCATTTTTGTCGGTTTTGCCTTTGTAATAGCCAAACACAATATTGTTGCCTTATCTCGTCTATACTAATTTATATATTTTACCTGTATCGAAAGGCAAGTCCACAAACACATTATAAAAAAGATATTTTAAGACCCAAAACTGCTACCAAATACAAATCATAATTTTATTTAAAAGGCATACTGAGTGTTCTAGAATATCAGCTTCAGCCATGCAATTCAGGACCCATGGAGTGGAATATATGAGCTTAAGCCATGCCACTCATTGTAAAATCATCATTGATCCGGGACACGGAAACGTACAAATGTCCTGAAGAAATTGCCTCGATTGGTGCAAACGGACAAGGCAGAATTTCAAAATACGAAACTTCCAGTAACCACCACTTTCCTCATACATCCTACCGGTTGTTTCGTGTTCAACGTGTTGTATACTGTACCTATAATCATTTTGAACCGGAATTTCAACAAAAAAAGTTTTCAGTTTTTTGCGAAAAAACGTGATGGTTAGCCTTACTTTTTTGAACGGATAAAATTTATAGTCACAGATTCCGAATGTTTCGTATATTTTGGATTATCAATGTAAGTATGAGTAGATCAACGTTTAGTTTGCTTCAATATGTCGCCTCGTTCGCCTGCAATCCGGGTTTGAAACACAATGTGACAGAATTTCAAAATACGAAACTTCCAGTAACCACCACTTTCCTTACACATCCTACCGGTTGTTTCGTGTTCAACGTGTTGTATACTGTACCTATAATCATTTTGAACCGGAATTTCAATAAAAAAAAGTTTTCGGTTTTTTGCGAAAAAACGTGATGTTAGCCTTACTTTTTTTGAACGGATAAAATTTATAGTCACAGATTCCGAATGTTTCGTATATTTTGGATTATCAATGTAAGTATGAGTAGATCAACGTTTAGTTTGCTTCAATATGTCGCCTCGTTCGCCTGCAATCCGGGTTTGAAACACAATGTGACAGAATTTCAAAATACGAAACTTCCAGTAACCACCACTTTCCTCATACATCCTACCGGTTGTTTCGTGTTCAACGTGTTGTATACTGTACCTATAATCATTTTGAACCGGAATTTTAACAAAAAAAAGTTTTCGGTTTTTTGCGAAAAAACGTGATGTTAGCCTTACTTTTTTTGAACGGATAAAATTTATAGTCACAGATTCCGAATGTTTCGTATATTTTGGATTATCAATGTCAGAATGAGTAGATCAACGTTTAGTTTGCTTCAATATGTCGCCTCGTTCGCCTGCAATCCGGGTTTGAAACACAATGTGACAGAATTTCAAAATACGAAACTTCCAGTAACCACCACTTTCCTCATACATCCTACCGGTTGTTTCGTGTTCAACGTGTTGTATACTATACCTATAATCATTTTGAACCGGAATTTAACCAAAAAAAAGTTTTCAGTTTTTTGCGAAAAAACGTGATGGTGTTAGCCTTACTTTTTTTGAACGGATAAAATTTATAGTCACAGATTCCGAATGTTTCGTATATTTTGGATTATCAATGTAAGTATGAGTAGATCAACGTTTAGTTTGCTTCAATATGTCGCCTCGTTCGCCTGCAATCCGGGTTTGAAACACAATGTGACAGAATTTCAAAATACGAAACTTCCAGTAACCACCACTTTCCTCATACATCCTACCGGTTGTTTCGTGTTCAACGTGTTGTATACTATACCTATAATCATTTTGAACCGGAATTTAACCAAAAAAAAGTTTTCAGTTTTTTGCGAAAAAACGTGATGGTGTTAGCCTTACTTTTTTTGAACGGATAAAATTTATAGTCACAGATTCCGAACGTTTCGTATATTTTGGATTATCAATGTAAGTATGAGTAGATCAACGTTTAGTTTGCTTCAATATGTCGCCTCGTTCGCCTGCAATCCGGGTTTGAAACACAATGTGACAGAATTTCAAAATACGAAACTTCCAGTAACCACCACTTTCCTCATACATCCTACCGGTTGTTTCGTGTTCAACGTGTTGTATACTATACCTATAATCATTTTGAACCGGAATTTAACCAAAAAAAAGTTTTCAGTTTTTTGCGAAAAAACGTGATGGTGTTAGCCTTACTTTTTTTGAACGGATAAAATTTATAGTCACAGATTCCGAACGTTTCGTATATTTTGGATTATCAATGTAAGTATGAGTAGATCAACGTTTAGTTTGCTTCAATATGTCGCCTCGTTCGCCTGCAATCCGGGTTTGAAACACAATGTGACAGAATTTCAAAATACGAAACTTCCAGTAACCACCACTTTCCTCATACATCCTACCGGTTGTTTCGTGTTCAACGTGTTGTAAACTGTACCTATAATCATTTTGAACCGGAATTTTAACAAAAAAAGTTTTCAGTTTTTTGCGAAAAAACGTGATGGATAGCCTTACTTTTTTTGAACGGATAAAATTTATAGTCACAGATTCCGAATGTTTCATATATTTTGGATTATCAATGTCAGCATGAGTAGATCAACGTTTAGTTTGCTTCAATATGTCGCCTCGTTCGCCTGCAATCCGGGTTTGAAACACAATGTGACAGAATTTCAAAATACGAAACTTCCAGTAACCACCACTTTCCTCATACATCCTACCGGTTGTTTCGTGTTCAACGTGTTGTATACTGTACCTATAATCATTTTGAACCGGAATTTTAACAAAAAAAGGTTTCAGTTTTTTGCGAAAAAACGTGATGGTTAGCCTTACTTTTTTTGAACGGATAAAATTTATAGTCACAGATTCCGAATGTTTCGTATATTTTGGATTATCAATGTCAGAATGAGTAGATCAACGTTTAGTTTGCTTCAATATGTCGCCTCGTTCGCCTGCAATCCGGGTTTGAAACACAATGTGACAGAATTTCAAAATACGAAACTTCCAGTAACCACCACTTTCCTCATACATCCTACCGGTTGTTTCGTGTTCAACGTATTGTATACTGTACCTATAATCATTTTGAACCGGAATTTTAACAAAAAAATGTTTCAGTTTTTTGCGAAAAAACGTGATTACTTTTTTTGAACGGATAAAATTTATAGTCACAGATTCCGAACGTTTCGTATATTTTGGATTATCAATGTGAGTATGAGTAGATCAACGTTTAGTTTGCTTCAATATGTCGCCTCGTTCGCCTGCAATCCGGGTTTGAAACACAATGTGACAGAATTTCAAAATACGAAACTTCCAGTAACCACCACTTTCCTCATACATCCTACCGGTTGTTTCGTGTTCAACGTGTTGTATACTGTACCTATAATCATTTTGAACCGGAATTTTAACAAAAAAAGGTTTCAGTTTTTTGCGAAAAAACGTGATGGTTAGCCTTACTTTTTTTGAACGGATAAAATTTATAGTCACAGATTCCGAATGTTTCGTATATTTTGGATTATCAATGTCAGAATGAGTAGATCAACGTTTAGTTTGCTTCAATATGTCGCCTCGTTCGCCTGCAATCCGGGTTTGAAACACAATGTGACAGAATTTCAAAATACGAAACTTCCAGTAACCACCACTTTCCTCATACATCCTACCGGTTGTTTCGTGTTCAACGTGTTGTAAACTGTACCTATAATCATTTTGAACCGGAATTTTAACAAAAAAAGTTTTCAGTTTTTTGCGAAAAAACGTGATGGTTAGCCTTACTTTTTTTGAACGGATAAAATTTATAGTCACAGATTCCGAATGTTTCGTATATTTTGGATTATCAATGTCAGAATGAGTAGATCAACGTTTAGTTTGCTTCAATATGTCGCCTCGTTCGCCTGCAATCCGGGTTTGAAACACAATGTGACAGAATTTCAAAATACGAAACTTCCAGTAACCACCACTTTCCTCATACATCCTACCGGTTGTTTCGTGTTCAACGTGTTGTATACTGTACCTATAATCATTTTGAACCGGAATTTTAACAAAAAAAGGTTTCAGTTTTTTGCGAAAAAACGTGTTAGCCTTACTTTTTTTGAACGGATAAAATTTATAGTCACAGATTCCGAATGTTTCGTATATTTTGGATTATCAATGTCAGAATGAGTAGATCAACGTTTAGTTTGCTTCAATATGTCGCCTCGTTCGCCTGCAATCCGGGTTTGAAACACAATGTGACAGAATTTCAAAATACGAAACTTCCAGTAACCACCACTTTCCTCATACATCCTACCAGTTGTTTCATGTTCAACGTGTTGTATACTGTACCTATAATCATTTTGAACCGGAATTTTAACAAAAAAAGTTTTCAGTTTTTTGCGAAAAAACGTGATGGTTAGCCTTACTTTTTTTGAACGGATAAAATTTATAGTCACAGATTCCGAATGTTTCATATATTTTGGATTATCAATGTCAGCATGAGTAGATCAACGTTTAGTTTGCTTCAATATGTCGCCTCGTTCGCCTGCAATCCGGGTTTGAAACACAATGTGACAGAATTTCAAAATACGAAACTTCCAGTAACCACCACTTTCCTCATACATCCTACCGGTTGTTTCGTGTTCAACGTGTTGTATACTGTACCTATAATCATTTTGAACCGGAATTTTAACAAAAAAAGTTTTCAGTTTTTTGCGAAAAAACGTGATGAGCCTTACTTTTTTTTGAACGGATAAAATTTATAGTCACAGATTCCGAATGTTTCGTATATTTTGGATTATCAATGTAAGTATGAGTAGATCAACGTTTAGTTTGCTTCAATATGTCGCCTCGTTCGCCTGCAATCCGGGTTTGAAACACAATGTGACAGAATTTCAAAATACGAAACTTCCAGTAACCACCACTTTCCTCATACATTCTACCGGTTGTTTCGTGTTCAACGTGTTGTATACTGTACCTATAATCATTTTGAACCGGAATTTTAACAAAAAAAGTTTTCAGTTTTTTGCGAAAAAACGTGATGGATAGCCTTACTTTTTTTAACGGATAAAATTTATAGTCACAGATTCCGAATGTTTCGTATATTTTGGATTATCAATGTCAGAATGAGTAGATCAACGTTTAGTTTGCTTCAATATGTCGCCTCGTTCGCCTGCAATCCGGGTTTGAAACACAATGTGACAGAATTTCAAAATACGAAACTTCCAGTAACCACCACTTTCCTCATACATCCTACCGGTTGTTTCATGTTCAACGTGTTGTATACTGTACCTATAATCATTTTGAACCGGAATTTTAACAAAAAAAGTTTTCAGTTTTTTGCGAAAAAACGTAATGGTTAGCCTTACTTTTTTTTGAACGGATAAAATTTATAGTCACAGATTCCGAATGTTTCGTATATTTTGGATTATCAATGTAAGTATGAGTAGATCAACGTTTAGCTTGCTTCAATATGTCGCCTCGTTCGCCTGCAATCCGGGTTTGAAACACAATGTGACAGAATTTCAAAATACGAAACTTCCAGTAACCACCACTTTCCTCATACATCCTACCGGTTGTTTCATGTTCAACGTGTTGTATACTGTACCTATAATCATTTTGAACCGGAATTTTAACAAAAAAAGTTTTCAGTTTTTTGCGAAAAAACGTAATGGTTAGCCTTACTTTTTTTTGAACGGATAAAATTTATAGTCACAGATTCCGAATGTTTCGTATATTTTGGATTATCAATGTAAGTATGAGTAGATCAACGTTTAGCTTGCTTCAATATGTCGCCTCGTTCGCCTGCAATCCGGGTTTGAAACACAATGTGACAGAATTTCAAAATACGAAACTTCCAGTAACCACCACTTTCCTCATACATCCTACCGGTTGTTTCGTGTTCAACGTGTTGTAAACTGTACCTATAATCATTTTGAACCGGAATTTTAACAAAAAAAAGTTTTCAGTTTTTTGCGAAAAAACGTGATGAGCCTTACTTTTTTTGAACGGATAAAATTTATAGTCACAGATTCCGAATGTTTCGTATATTTTGGATTATCAATGTCAGAATGAGTAGATCAACGTTTAGTTTGCTTCAATATGTCGCCTCGTTCGCCTGCAATCCGGGTTTGAAACACAATGTGACAGAATTTCAAAATACGAAACTTCCAGTAACCACCACTTTCCTCATACATCCTACCGGTTGTTTCGTGTTCAACGTGTTGTATACTGTACCTATAATCATTTTGAACCGGAATTTTAACAAAAAAAGTTTTCAGTTTTTTGCGAAAAAACGTGATGGTTAGCCTTACTTTTTTTGAACGGATAAAATTTATAGTCACAGATTCCGAATGTTTCGTATATTTTGGATTATCAATGTCAGAATGAGTAGATCAACGTTTAGTTTGCTTCAATATGTCGCCTCGTTCGCCTGCAATCCGGGTTTGAAACACAATGTGACAGAATTTCAAAATACGAAACTTCCAGTAACCACCACTTTCCTCATACATCCTACCGGTTGTTTCGTGTTCAACGTGTTGTATACTGTACCTATAATCATTTTGAACCGGAATTTTAACAAAAAAAGTTTTCAGTTTTTTGCGAAAAAACGTGATGGTTAGCCTTACTTTTTTTGAACGGATAAAATTTATAGTCACAGATTCCGAATGTTTCGTATATTTTGGATTATCAATGTCAGAATGAGTAGATCAACGTTTAGTTTGCTTCAATATGTCGCCTCGTTCGCCTGCAATCCGGGTTTGAAACACAATGTGACAGAATTTCAAAATACGAAACTTCCAGTAACCACCACTTTCCTCATACATCCTACCGGTTGTTTCGTGTTCAACGTGTTGTATACTGTACCTATAATCATTTTGAACCGGAATTTTAACAAAAAAAGTTTTCAGTTTTTTGCGAAAAAACGTGATGGTTAGCCTTACTTTTTTTGAACGGATAAAATTTATAGTCACAGATTCCGAATGTTTCGTATATTTTGGATTATCAATGTAAGTATGAGTAGATCAACGTTTAGTTTGCTTCAATATGTCGCCTCGTTCGCCTGCAATCCGGGTTTGAAACACAATGTGACAGAATTTCAAAATACGAAACTTCCAGTAACCACCACTTTCCTCATACATCCTACCGGTTGTTTCGTGTTCAACGTGTTGTATACTGTACCTATAATCATTTTGAACCGGAATTTTAACAAAAAAAAGTTTTCAGTTTTTTGCGAAAAAACGTGATGGTTAGCCTTACTTTTTTTGAACGGATAAAATTTATAGTCACAGATTCCGAATGTTTTGTATATTTTGGATTATCAATGTCAGAATGAGTAGATCAACGTTTAGTTTGCTTCAATATGTCGCCTCGTTCGCCTGCAATCCGGGTTTGAAACACAATGTGACAGAATTTCAAAATACGAAACTTCCAGTAACCACCACTTTCCTCATACATCCTACCGGTTGTTTCGTGTTCAACGTGTTGTATACTGTACCTATAATCATTTTGAACCGGAATTTTAACAAAAAAAGTTTTCAGTTTTTTGCGAAAAAACGTGATGGTTAGCCTTACTTTTTTTGAACGGATAAAATTTATAGTCACAGATTCCGAATGTTTCGTATATTTTGGATTATCAATGTCAGAATGAGTAGATCAACGTTTAGTTTGCTTCAATATGTCGCCTCGTTCGCCTGCAATCCGGGTTTGAAACACAATGTGACAGAATTTCAAAATACGAAACTTCCAGTAACCACCACTTTCCTCATACATCCTACCGGTTGTTTCGTGTTCAACGTGTTGTATACTGTACCTATAATCATTTTGAACCGGAATTTTAACAAAAAAAGTTTTCAGTTTTTTGCGAAAAAACGTAATGGTTAGCCTTACTTTTTTTGAACGGATAAAATTTATAGTCACAGATTCCGAATGTTTCGTATATTTTGGATTATCAATGTCAGAATGAGTAGATCAACGTTTAGTTTGCTTCAATATGTCGCCTCGTTCGCCTGCAATCCGGGTTTGAAACACAATGTGACAGAATTTCAAAATACGAAACTTCCAGTAACCACCACTTTCCTCATACATCCTACCGGTTGTTTCGTGTTCAACGTGTTGTATACTGTACCTATAATCATTTTGAACCGGAATTTTAACAAAAAAAGTTTTCAGTTTTTTGCGAAAAAACGTGATGGTTAGCCTTACTTTTTTTGAACGGATAAAATTTATAGTCACAGATTCCGAATGTTTCGTATATTTTGGATTATCAATGTAAGTATGAGTAGATCAACGTTTAGTTTGCTTCAATATGTCGCCTCGTTCGCCTGCAATCCGGGTTTGAAACACAATGTGACAGAATTTCAAAATACGAAACTTCCAGTAACCACCACTTTCCTCATACATCCTACCGGTTGTTTCGTGTTCAACGTGTTGTATACTGTACCTATAATCATTTTGAACCGGAATTTTAACAAAAAAAAGTTTTCAGTTTTTTGCGAAAAAACGTGATGGTTAGCCTTACTTTTTTTGAACGGATAAAATTTATAGTCACAGATTCCGAATGTTTTGTATATTTTGGATTATCAATGTCAGAATGAGTAGATCAACGTTTAGTTTGCTTCAATATGTCGCCTCGTTCGCCTGCAATCCGGGTTTGAAACACAATGTGACAGAATTTCAAAATACGAAACTTCCAGTAACCACCACCTTCCTCATACATCCTACCGGTTGTTTCGTGTTCAACGTGTTGTATACTGTACCTATAATCATTTTGAACCGGAATTTTAACAAAAAAAGTTTTCAGTTTTTTGCGAAAAAACGTGATTACTTTTTTTGAACGGATAAAATTTATAGTCACAGATTCCGAACGTTTCGTATATTTTGGATTATCAATGTAAGTATGAGTAGATCAACGTTTAGTTTGCTTCAATATGTCGCCTCGTTCGCCTGCAATCCGGGTTTGAAACACAATGTGACAGAATTTCAAAATACGAAACTTCCAGTAACCACCACTTTCCTCATACATCCTACCGGTTGTTTCGTGTTCAACGTGTTGTAAACTGTACCTATAATCATTTTGAACCGGAATTTTAACAAAAAAAGTTTTCAGTTTTTTGCGAAAAAACGTGATGGATAGCCTTACTTTTTTTGAACGGATAAAATTTATAGTCACAGATTCCGAATGTTTCATATATTTTGGATTATCAATGTCAGCATGAGTAGATCAACGTTTAGTTTGCTTCAATATGTCGCCTCGTTCGCCTGCAATCCGGGTTTGAAACACAATGTGACAGAATTTCAAAATACGAAACTTCCAGTAACCACCACTTTCCTCATACATCCTACCGGTTGTTTCGTGTTCAACGTGTTGTATACTGTACCTATAATCATTTTGAACCGGAATTTTAACAAAAAAAGTTTTCAGTTTTTTGCGAAAAAACGTGATGGTTAGCCTTACTTTTTTTGAACGGATAAAATTTATAGTCACAGATTCCGAATGTTTCGTATATTTTGGATTATCAATGTCAGAATGAGTAGATCAACGTTTAGTTTGCTTCAATATGTCGCCTCGTTCGCCTGCAATCCGGGTTTGAAACACAATGTGACAGAATTTCAAAATACGAAACTTCCAGTAACCACCACTTTCCTCATACATCCTACCGGTTGTTTCGTGTTCAACGTATTGTATACTGTACCTATAATCATTTTGAACCGGAATTTTAACAAAAAAAGGTTTCAGTTTTTTGCGAAAAAACGTGATTACTTTTTTTGAACGGATAAAATTTATAGTC
This sequence comes from Nephrotoma appendiculata, assembly GCA_947310385.1. NCBI lineage: Eukaryota > Metazoa > Arthropoda > Insecta > Diptera > Tipulidae > Nephrotoma > Nephrotoma appendiculata. The sequence goes on from OX371223.1 coordinate 113,229,898, forward strand.
ACAGATTCCGAACGTTTCGTATATTTTGGATTATCAATGTGAGTATGAGTAGATCAACGTTTAGTTTGCTTCAATATGTCGCCTCGTTCGCCTGCAATCCGGGTTTGAAACACAATGTGACAGAATTTCAAAATACGAAACTTCCAGTAACCACCACTTTCCTCATACATCCTACCGGTTGTTTCGTGTTCAACGTGTTGTATACTGTACCTATAATCATTTTGAACCGGAATTTTAACAAAAAAAGTTTTCAGTTTTTTGCGAAAAAACGTGATGGTTAGCCTTACTTTTTTTGAACGGATAAAATTTATAGTCACAGATTCCGAATGTTTCGTATATTTTGGATTATCAATGTAAGTATGAGTAGATCAACGTTTAGTTTGCTTCAATATGTCGCCTCGTTCGCCTGCAATCCGGGTTTGAAACACAATGTGACAGAATTTCAAAATACGAAACTTCCAGTAACCACCACTTTCCTCATACATCCTACCGGTTGTTTCGTGTTCAACGTGTTGTATACTGTACCTATAATCATTTTGAACCGGAATTTTAACAAAAAAAAGTTTTCAGTTTTTTGCGAAAAAACGTGATGGTTAGCCTTACTTTTTTTGAACGGATAAAATTTATAGTCACAGATTCCGAATGTTTTGTATATTTTGGATTATCAATGTCAGAATGAGTAGATCAACGTTTAGTTTGCTTCAATATGTCGCCTCGTTCGCCTGCAATCCGGGTTTGAAACACAATGTGACAGAATTTCAAAATACGAAACTTCCAGTAACCACCACCTTCCTCATACATCCTACCGGTTGTTTCGTGTTCAACGTGTTGTATACTGTACCTATAATCATTTTGAACCGGAATTTTAACAAAAAAAGTTTTCAGTTTTTTGCGAAAAAACGTGATTACTTTTTTTGAACGGATAAAATTTATAGTCACAGATTCCGAACGTTTCGTATATTTTGGATTATCAATGTAAGTATGAGTAGATCAACGTTTAGTTTGCTTCAATATGTCGCCTCGTTCGCCTGCAATCCGGGTTTGAAACACAATGTGACAGAATTTCAAAATACGAAACTTCCAGTAACCACCACTTTCCTCATACATCCTACCGGTTGTTTCGTGTTCAACGTGTTGTATACTATACCTATAATCATTTTGAACCGGAATTTAACCAAAAAAAAGTTTTCAGTTTTTTGCGAAAAAACGTGATGGTGTTAGCCTTACTTTTTTTGAACGGATAAAATTTATAGTCACAGATTCCGAACGTTTCGTATATTTTGGATTATCAATGTAAGTATGAGTAGATCAACGTTTAGTTTGCTTCAATATGTCGCCTCGTTCGCCTGCAATCCGGGTTTGAAACACAATGTGACAGAATTTCAAAATACGAAACTTCCAGTAACCACCACTTTCCTCATACATCCTACCGGTTGTTTCGTGTTCAACGTGTTGTAAACTGTACCTATAATCATTTTGAACCGGAATTTTAACAAAAAAAGGTTTCAGTTTTTTGCGAAAAAACGTGATGGATAGCCTTACTTTTTTTAACGGATAAAATTTATAGTCACAGATTCCGAATGTTTCGTATATTTTGGATTATCAATGTCAGAATGAGTAGATCAACGTTTAGTTTGCTTCAATATGTCGCCTCGTTCGCCTGCAATCCGGGTTTGAAACACAATGTGACAGAATTTCAAAATACGAAACTTCCAGTAACCACCACTTTCCTCATACATCCTACCGGTTGTTTCATGTTCAACGTGTTGTATACTGTACCTATAATCATTTTGAACCGGAATTTTAACAAAAAAAGTTTTCAGTTTTTTGCGAAAAAACGTAATGGTTAGCCTTACTTTTTTTTGAACGGATAAAATTTATAGTCACAGATTCCGAATGTTTCGTATATTTTGGATTATCAATGTAAGTATGAGTAGATCAACGTTTAGCTTGCTTCAATATGTCGCCTCGTTCGCCTGCAATCCGGGTTTGAAACACAATGTGACAGAATTTCAAAATACGAAACTTCCAGTAACCACCACTTTCCTCATACATCCTACCGGTTGTTTCGTGTTCAACGTGTTGTAAACTGTACCTATAATCATTTTGAACCGGAATTTTAACAAAAAAAAGTTTTCAGTTTTTTGCGAAAAAACGTGATGGTTAGCCTTACTTTTTTTGAACGGATAAAATTTATAGTCACAGATTCCGAATGTTTCGTATATTTTGGATTATCAATGTCAGAATGAGTAGATCAACGTTTAGTTTGCTTCAATATGTCGCCTCGTTCGCCTGCAATCCGGGTTTGAAACACAATGTGACAGAATTTCAAAATACGAAACTTCCAGTAACCACCACTTTCCTCATACATCCTACCGGTTGTTTCGTGTTCAACGTGTTGTATACTGTACCTATAATCATTTTGAACCGGAATTTTAACAAAAAAAGTTTTCAGTTTTTTGCGAAAAAACGTGATGGTTAGCCTTACTTTTTTTGAACGGATAAAATTTATAGTCACAGATTCCGAATGTTTCGTATATTTTGGATTATCAATGTCAGAATGAGTAGATCAACGTTTAGTTTGCTTCAATATGTCGCCTCGTTCGCCTGCAATCCGGGTTTGAAACACAATGTGACAGAATTTCAAAATACGAAACTTCCAGTAACCACCACCTTCCTCATACATCCTACCGGTTGTTTCGTGTTCAACGTGTTGTATACTATACCTATAATCATTTTGAACCGGAATTTTAACAAAAAAAGTTTTCAGTTTTTTGCGAAAAAACGTGATTACTTTTTTTGAACGGATAAAATTTATAGTCACAGATTCCGAACGTTTCGTATATTTTGGATTATCAATGTAAGTATGAGTAGATCAACGTTTAGTTTGCTTCAATATGTCGCCTCGTTCGCCTGCAATCCGGGTTTGAAACACAATGTGACAGAATTTCAAAATACGAAACTTCCAGTAACCACCACTTTCCTCATACATCCTACCGGTTGTTTCGTGTTCAACGTGTTGTAAACTGTACCTATAATCATTTTGAACCGGAATTTTAACAAAAAAAGTTTTCAGTTTTTTGCGAAAAAACGTGATGGATAGCCTTACTTTTTTTGAACGGATAAAATTTATAGTCACAGATTCCGAATGTTTCATATATTTTGGATTATCAATGTCAGCATGAGTAGATCAACGTTTAGTTTGCTTCAATATGTCGCCTCGTTCGCCTGCAATCCGGGTTTGAAACACAATGTGACAGAATTTCAAAATACGAAACTTCCAGTAACCACCACTTTCCTCATACATCCTACCGGTTGTTTCGTGTTCAACGTGTTGTATACTGTACCTATAATCATTTTGAACCGGAATTTTAACAAAAAAAGGTTTCAGTTTTTTGCGAAAAAACGTGATGGATAGCCTTACTTTTTTTGAACGGATAAAATTTATAGTCACAGATTCCGAATGTTTCGTATATTTTGGATTATCAATGTCAGAATGAGTAGATCAACGTTTAGTTTGCTTCAATATGTCGCCTCGTTCGCCTGCAATCCGGGTTTGAAACACAATGTGACAGAATTTCAAAATACGAAACTTCCAGTAACCACCACTTTCCTCATACATCCTACCGGTTGTTTCATGTTCAACGTGTTGTATACTGTACCTATAATCATTTTGAACCGGAATTTTAACAAAAAAAGTTTTCAGTTTTTTGCGAAAAAACGTAATGGTTAGCCTTACTTTTTTTTGAACGGATAAAATTTATAGTCACAGATTCCGAATGTTTCGTATATTTTGGATTATCAATGTAAGTATGAGTAGATCAACGTTTAGCTTGCTTCAATATGTCGCCTCGTTCGCCTGCAATCCGGGTTTGAAACACAATGTGACAGAATTTCAAAATACGAAACTTCCAGTAACCACCACTTTCCTCATACATCCTACCGGTTGTTTCGTGTTCAACGTGTTGTAAACTGTACCTATAATCATTTTGAACCGGAATTTTAACAAAAAAAAGTTTTCAGTTTTTTGCGAAAAAACGTGATGGTTAGCCTTACTTTTTTTGAACGGATAAAATTTATAGTCACAGATTCCGAATGTTTCGTATATTTTGGATTATCAATGTCAGAATGAGTAGATCAACGTTTAGTTTGCTTCAATATGTCGCCTCGTTCGCCTGCAATCCGGGTTTGAAACACAATGTGACAGAATTTCAAAATACGAAACTTCCAGTAACCACCACTTTCCTCATACATCCTACCGGTTGTTTCGTGTTCAACGTGTTGTATACTGTACCTATAATCATTTTGAACCGGAATTTTAACAAAAAAAGTTTTCAGTTTTTTGCGAAAAAACGTGATGGTTAGCCTTACTTTTTTTGAACGGATAAAATTTATAGTCACAGATTCCGAATGTTTCGTATATTTTGGATTATCAATGTCAGAATGAGTAGATCAACGTTTAGTTTGCTTCAATATGTCGCCTCGTTCGCCTGCAATCCGGGTTTGAAACACAATGTGACAGAATTTCAAAATACGAAACTTCCAGTAACCACCACTTTCCTCATACATCCTACCGGTTGTTTCGTGTTCAACGTGTTGTATACTGTACCTATAATCATTTTGAACCGGAATTTTAACAAAAAAAGTTTTCAGTTTTTTGCGAAAAAACGTGATGGTTAGCCTTACTTTTTTTGAACGGATAAAATTTATAGTCACAGATTCCGAATGTTTCGTATATTTTGGATTATCAATGTCAGAATGAGTAGATCAACGTTTAGTTTGCTTCAATATGTCGCCTCGTTCGCCTGCAATCCGGGTTTGAAACACAATGTGACAGAATTTCAAAATACGAAACTTCCAGTAACCACCACTTTCCTCATACATCCTACCGGTTGTTTCGTGTTCAACGTGTTGTATACTGTACCTATAATCATTTTGAACCGGAATTTTAACAAAAAAAGTTTTCAGTTTTTTGCGAAAAAACGTGATGGTTAGCCTTACTTTTTTTGAACGGATAAAATTTATAGTCACAGATTCCGAATGTTTCGTATATTTTGGATTATCAATGTCAGAATGAGTAGATCAACGTTTAGTTTGCTTCAATATGTCGCCTCGTTCGCCTGCAATCCGGGTTTGAAACACAATGTGACAGAATTTCAAAATACGAAACTTCCAGTAACCACCACTTTCCTCATACATCCTACCGGTTGTTTCGTGTTCAACGTGTTGTATACTGTACCTATAATCATTTTGAACCGGAATTTTAACAAAAAAAGTTTTCAGTTTTTTGCGAAAAAACGTGATGGTTAGCCTTACTTTTTTTGAACGGATAAAATTTATAGTCACAGATTCCGAATGTTTTGTATATTTTGGATTATCAATGTCAGAATGAGTAGATCAACGTTTAGTTTGCTTCAATATGTCGCCTCGTTCGCCTGCAATCCGGGTTTGAAACACAATGTGACAGAATTTCAAAATACGAAACTTCCAGTAACCACCACCTTCCTCATACATCCTACCGGTTGTTTCGTGTTCAACGTGTTGTATACTGTACCTATAATCATTTTGAACCGGAATTTTAACAAAAAAAGTTTTCAGTTTTTTGCGAAAAAACGTGATTACTTTTTTTGAACGGATAAAATTTATAGTCACAGATTCCGAACGTTTCGTATATTTTGGATTATCAATGTAAGTATGAGTAGATCAACGTTTAGTTTGCTTCAATATGTCGCCTCGTTCGCCTGCAATCCGGGTTTGAAACACAATGTGACAGAATTTCAAAATACGAAACTTCCAGTAACCACCACTTTCCTCATACATCCTACCGGTTGTTTCGTGTTCAACGTGTTGTATACTATACCTATAATCATTTTGAACCGGAATTTAACCAAAAAAAAGTTTTCAGTTTTTTGCGAAAAAACGTGATGGTGTTAGCCTTACTTTTTTTGAACGGATAAAATTTATAGTCACAGATTCCGAACGTTTCGTATATTTTGGATTATCAATGTAAGTATGAGTAGATCAACGTTTAGTTTGCTTCAATATGTCGCCTCGTTCGCCTGCAATCCGGGTTTGAAACACAATGTGACAGAATTTCAAAATACGAAACTTCCAGTAACCACCACTTTCCTCATACATCCTACCGGTTGTTTCGTGTTCAACGTGTTGTAAACTGTACCTATAATCATTTTGAACCGGAATTTTAACAAAAAAAGTTTTCAGTTTTTTGCGAAAAAACGTGATGGATAGCCTTACTTTTTTTGAACGGATAAAATTTATAGTCACAGATTCCGAATGTTTCATATATTTTGGATTATCAATGTCAGCATGAGTAGATCAACGTTTAGTTTGCTTCAATATGTCGCCTCGTTCGCCTGCAATCCGGGTTTGAAACACAATGTGACAGAATTTCAAAATACGAAACTTCCAGTAACCACCACTTTCCTCATACATCCTACCGGTTGTTTCGTGTTCAACGTGTTGTATACTGTACCTATAATCATTTTGAACCGGAATTTTAACAAAAAAAGGTTTCAGTTTTTTGCGAAAAAACGTGATGGTTAGCCTTACTTTTTTTGAACGGATAAAATTTATAGTCACAGATTCCGAATGTTTCGTATATTTTGGATTATCAATGTCAGAATGAGTAGATCAACGTTTAGTTTGCTTCAATATGTCGCCTCGTTCGCCTGCAATCCGGGTTTGAAACACAATGTGACAGAATTTCAAAATACGAAACTTCCAGTAACCACCACTTTCCTCATACATCCTACCGGTTGTTTCGTGTTCAACGTATTGTATACTGTACCTATAATCATTTTGAACCGGAATTTTAACAAAAAAAGGTTTCAGTTTTTTGCGAAAAAACGTGATTACTTTTTTTGAACGGATAAAATTTATAGTCACAGATTCCGAACGTTTCGTATATTTTGGATTATCAATGTGAGTATGAGTAGATCAACGTTTAGTTTGCTTCAATATGTCGCCTCGTTCGCCTGCAATCCGGGTTTGAAACACAATGTGACAGAATTTCAAAATACGAAACTTCCAGTAACCACCACTTTCCTCATACATCCTACCGGTTGTTTCGTGTTCAACGTGTTGTATACTGTACCTATAATCATTTTGAACCGGAATTTTAACAAAAAAAGGTTTCAGTTTTTTGCGAAAAAACGTGATGGTTAGCCTTACTTTTTTTGAACGGATAAAATTTATAGTCACAGATTCCGAATGTTTCGTATATTTTGGATTATCAATGTCAGAATGAGTAGATCAACGTTTAGTTTGCTTCAATATGTCGCCTCGTTCGCCTGCAATCCGGGTTTGAAACACAATGTGACAGAATTTCAAAATACGAAACTTCCAGTAACCACCACTTTCCTCATACATCCTACCGGTTGTTTCGTGTTCAACGTGTTGTATACTGTACCTATAATCATTTTGAACCGGAATTTTAACAAAAAAAGGTTTCAGTTTTTTGCGAAAAAACGTGATGGTTAGCCTTACTTTTTTTGAACGGATAAAATTTATAGTCACAGATTCCGAATGTTTCGTATATTTTGGATTATCAATGTCAGAATGAGTAGATCAACGTTTAGTTTGCTTCAATATGTCGCCTCGTTCGCCTGCAATCCGGGTTTGAAACACAATGTGACAGAATTTCAAAATACGAAACTTCCAGTAACCACCACTTTCCTCATACATCCTACCGGTTGTTTCGTGTTCAACGTGTTGTATACTGTACCTATAATCATTTTGAACCGGAATTTTAACAAAAAAAGTTTTCAGTTTTTTGCGAAAAAACGTGATGGTTAGCCTTACTTTTTTTGAACGGATAAAATTTATAGTCACAGATTCCGAATGTTTCGTATATTTTGGATTATCAATGTCAGAATGAGTAGATCAACGTTTAGTTTGCTTCAATATGTCGCCTCGTTCGCCTGCAATCCGGGTTTGAAACACAATGTGACAGAATTTCAAAATACGAAACTTCCAGTAACCACCACTTTCCTCATACATCCTACCGGTTGTTTCGTGTTCAACGTGTTGTAAACTGTACCTATAATCATTTTGAACCGGAATTTTAACAAAAAAAGTTTTCAGTTTTTTGCGAAAAAACGTGATGGTTAGCCTTACTTTTTTTGAACGGATAAAATTTATAGTCACAGATTCCGAATGTTTCGTATATTTTGGATTATCAATGTCAGAATGAGTAGATCAACGTTTAGTTTGCTTCAATATGTCGCCTCGTTCGCCTGCAATCCGGGTTTGAAACACAATGTGACAGAATTTCAAAATACGAAACTTCCAGTAACCACCACTTTCCTCATACATCCTACCAGTTGTTTCATGTTCAACGTGTTGTATACTGTACCTATAATCATTTTGAACCGGAATTTTAACAAAAAAAGTTTTCAGTTTTTTGCGAAAAAACGTGATGTTAGCCTTACTTTTTTTGAACGGATAAAATTTATAGTCACAGATTCCGAATGTTTCGTATATTTTGGATTATCAATGTCAGAATGAGTAGATCAACGTTTAGTTTGCTTCAATATGTCGCCTCGTTCGCCTGCAATCCGGGTTTGAAACACAATGTGACAGAATTTCAAAATACGAAACTTCCAGTAACCACCACTTTCCTCATACATCCTACCGGTTGTTTCGTGTTCAACGTGTTGTAAACTGTACCTATAATCATTTTGAACCGGAATTTTAACAAAAAAAGTTTTCAGTTTTTTGCGAAAAAACGTGATGGTTAGCCTTACTTTTTTTGAACGGATAAAATTTATAGTCACAGATTCCGAATGTTTCGTATATTTTGGATTATCAATGTCAGAATGAGTAGATCAACGTTTAGTTTGCTTCAATATGTCGCCTCGTTCGCCTGCAATCCGGGTTTGAAACACAATGTGACAGAATTTCAAAATACGAAACTTCCAGTAACCACCACTTTCCTCATACATCCTACCGGTTGTTTCGTGTTCAACGTGTTGTAAACTGTACCTATAATCATTTTGAACCGGAATTTTAACAAAAAAAGTTTTCAGTTTTTTGCGAAAAAACGTGATGGTTAGCCTTACTTTTTTTGAACGGATAAAATTTATAGTCACAGATTCCGAATGTTTCGTATATTTTGGATTATCAATGTCAGAATGAGTAGATCAACGTTTAGTTTGCTTCAATATGTCGCCTCGTTCGCCTGCAATCCGGGTTTGAAACACAATGTGACAGAATTTCAAAATACGAAACTTCCAGTAACCACCACTTTCCTCATACATCCTACCAGTTGTTTCATGTTCAACGTGTTGTATACTGTACCTATAATCATTTTGAACCGGAATTTTAACAAAAAAAGTTTTCAGTTTTTTGCGAAAAAACGTGATGTTAGCCTTACTTTTTTTGAACGGATAAAATTTATAGTCACAGATTCCGAATGTTTCGTATATTTTGGATTATCAATGTCAGAATGAGTAGATCAACGTTTAGTTTGCTTCAATATGTCGCCTCGTTCGCCTGCAATCCGGGTTTGAAACACAATGTGACAGAATTTCAAAATACGAAACTTCCAGTAACCACCACTTTCCTCATACATCCTACCAGTTGTTTCATGTTCAACGTGTTGTATACTGTACCTATAATCATTTTGAACCGGAATTTTAACAAAAAAAGTTTTCAGTTTTTTGCGAAAAAACGTGATGGTTATAGCCTTACTTTTTTTGAACGGATAAAATTTATAGTCACAGATTCCGAATGTTTCATATATTTTGGATTATCAATGTCAGCATGAGTAGATCAACGTTTAGTTTGCTTCAATATGTCGCCTCGTTCGCCTGCAATCCGGGTTTGAAACACAATGTGACAGAATTTCAAAATACGAAACTTCCAGTAACCACCACTTTCCTCATACATTCTACCGGTTGTTTCGTGTTCAACGTGTTGTATACTGTACCTATAATCATTTTGAACCGGAATTTTAACAAAAAAAGTTTTCAGTTTTTTGCGAAAAAACGTGATGAGCCTTACTTTTTTTTGAACGGATAAAATTTATAGTCACAGATTCCGAATGTTTCGTATATTTTGGATTATCAATGTAAGTATGAGTAGATCAACGTTTAGTTTGCTTCAATATGTCGCCTCGTTCGCCTGCAATCCGGGTTTGAAACACAATGTGACAGAATTTCAAAATACGAAACTTCCAGTAACCACCACTTTCCTCATACATTCTACCGGTTGTTTCGTGTTCAACGTGTTGTATACTGTACCTATAATCATTTTGAACCGGAATTTTAACAAAAAAAGTTTTCAGTTTTTTGCGAAAAAACGTGATGGATAGCCTTACTTTTTTTAACGGATAAAATTTATAGTCACAGATTCCGAATGTTTCGTATATTTTGGATTATCAATGTCAGAATGAGTAGATCAACGTTTAGTTTGCTTCAATATGTCGCCTCGTTCGCCTGCAATCCGGGTTTGAAACACAATGTGACAGAATTTCAAAATACGAAACTTCCAGTAACCACCACTTTCCTCATACATCCTACCGGTTGTTTCATGTTCAACGTGTTGTATACTGTACCTATAATCATTTTGAACCGGAATTTTAACAAAAAAAGTTTTCAGTTTTTTGCGAAAAAACGTAATGGTTAGCCTTACTTTTTTTTGAACGGATAAAATTTATAGTCACAGATTCCGAATGTTTCGTATATTTTGGATTATCAATGTAAGTATGAGTAGATCAACGTTTAGCTTGCTTCAATATGTCGCCTCGTTCGCCTGCAATCCGGGTTTGAAACACAATGTGACAGAATTTCAAAATACGAAACTTCCAGTAACCACCACTTTCCTCATACATCCTACCGGTTGTTTCATGTTCAACGTGTTGTATACTGTACCTATAATCATTTTGAACCGGAATTTTAACAAAAAAAGTTTTCAGTTTTTTGCGAAAAAACGTAATGGTTAAACGCCTTACTTTTTTTTGAACGGATAAAATTTATAGTCACAGATTCCGAATGTTTCGTATATTTTGGATTATCAATGTAAGTATGAGTAGATCAACGTTTAGCTTGCTTCAATATGTCGCCTCGTTCGCCTGCAATCCGGGTTTGAAACACAATGTGACAGAATTTCAAAATACGAAACTTCCAGTAACCACCACTTTCCTCATACATCCTACCGGTTGTTTCGTGTTCAACGTGTTGTAAACTGTACCTATAATCATTTTGAACCGGAATTTTAACAAAAAAAAGTTTTCAGTTTTTTGCGAAAAAACGTGATGGTTAGCCTTACTTTTTTTGAACGGATAAAATTTATAGTCACAGATTCCGAATGTTTCGTATATTTTGGATTATCAATGTCAGAATGAGTAGATCAACGTTTAGTTTGCTTCAATATGTCGCCTCGTTCGCCTGCAATCCGGGTTTGAAACACAATGTGACAGAATTTCAAAATACGAAACTTCCAGTAACCACCACTTTCCTCATACATCCTACCGGTTGTTTCGTGTTCAACGTGTTGTATACTGTACCTATAATCATTTTGAACCGGAATTTTAACAAAAAAAGTTTTCAGTTTTTTGCGAAAAAACGTGATGGTTAGCCTTACTTTTTTTGAACGGATAAAATTTATAGTCACAGATTCCGAATGTTTCGTATATTTTGGATTATCAATGTCAGAATGAGTAGATCAACGTTTAGTTTGCTTCAATATGTCGCCTCGTTCGCCTGCAATCCGGGTTTGAAACACAATGTGACAGAATTTCAAAATACGAAACTTCCAGTAACCACCACTTTCCTCATACATCCTACCGGTTGTTTCGTGTTCAACGTGTTGTATACTGTACCTATAATCATTTTGAACCGGAATTTTAACAAAAAAAGTTTTCAGTTTTTTGCGAAAAAACGTGATGGTTAGCCTTACTTTTTTTGAACGGATAAAATTTATAGTCACAGATTCCGAATGTTTCGTATATTTTGGATTATCAATGTCAGAATGAGTAGATCAACGTTTAGTTTGCTTCAATATGTCGCCTCGTTCGCCTGCAATCCGGGTTTGAAACACAATGTGACAGAATTTCAAAATACGAAACTTCCAGTAACCACCACTTTCCTCATACATCCTACCGGTTGTTTCGTGTTCAACGTGTTGTATACTGTACCTATAATCATTTTGAACCGGAATTTTAACAAAAAAAGTTTTCAGTTTTTTGCGAAAAAACGTGATGGTTAGCCTTACTTTTTTTGAACGGATAAAATTTATAGTCACAGATTCCGAATGTTTCGTATATTTTGGATTATCAATGTAAGTATGAGTAGATCAACGTTTAGTTTGCTTCAATATGTCGCCTCGTTCGCCTGCAATCCGGGTTTGAAACACAATGTGACAGAATTTCAAAATACGAAACTTCCAGTAACCACCACTTTCCTCATACATCCTACCGGTTGTTTCGTGTTCAACGTGTTGTAAACTGTACCTATAATCATTTTGAACCGGAATTTTAACAAAAAAAATTTTTCAGTTTTTTGCGAAAAAACGTGATGGTTAGCCTTACTTTTTTTGAACGGATAAAATTTATAGTCACAGATTCCGAATGTTTTGTATATTTTGGATTATCAATGTCAGAATGAGTAGATCAACGTTTAGTTTGCTTCAATATGTCGCCTCGTTCGCCTGCAATCCGGGTTTGAAACACAATGTGACAGAATTTCAAAATACGAAACTTCCAGTAACCACCACTTTCCTCATACATCCTACCGGTTGTTTCGTGTTCAACGTGTTGTATACTGTACCTATAATCATTTTGAACCGGAATTTTAACAAAAAAAGTTTTCAGTTTTTTGCGAAAAAACGTGATGGTTAGCCTTACTTTTTTTGAACGGATAAAATTTATAGTCACAGATTCCGAATGTTTCGTATATTTTGGATTATCAATGTAAGTATGAGTAGATCAACGTTTAGTTTGCTTCAATATGTCGCCTCGTTCGCCTGCAATCCGGGTTTGAAACACAATGTGACAGAATTTCAAAATACGAAACTTCCAGTAACCACCACTTTCCTCATACATCCTACCGGTTGTTTCGTGTTCAACGTGTTGTATACTGTACCTATAATCATTTTGAACCGGAATTTTAACAAAAAAAGTTTTCAGTTTTTTGCGAAAAAACGTGATGGTTGGCCTTACTTTTTTTGAACGGATAAAATTTTAGTCACAGATTCCGAATGTTTCATATATTTTGGATTATCAATGTCAGAATGAGTAGATCAACGTTTAGTTTGCTTCAATATGTCGCCTCGTTCGCCTGCAATCCGGGTTTGAAACACAATGTGACAGAATTTCAAAATACGAAACTTCCAGTAACCACCACTTTCCTCATACATCCTACCGGTTGTTTCGTGTTCAACGTGTTGTATACTGTACCTATAATCATTTTGAACTGGAATTTTAACAAAAAAAGTTTTCAGTTTTTTGCGAAAAAACGTGATGGTTAGCCTTACTTTTTTTGAACGGATAAAATTTATAGTCACAGATTCCGAATGTTTCGTATATTTTGGATTATCAATGTCAGAATGAGTAGATCAACGTTTAGTTTGCTTCAATATGTCGCCTCGTTCGCCTGCAATCCGGGTTTGAAACACAATGTGACAGAATTTCAAAATACGAAACTTCCAGTAACCACCACTTTCCTCATACATCCTACCGGTTGTTTCGTGTACAACGTGTTGTATACTGTACCTATAATCATTTTGAACCGGAATTTTAACAAAAAAAGTTTTCAGTTTTTTGCGAAAAAACGTGATGGATAGCCTTACTTTTTTTGAACGGATAAAATTTATAGTCACAGATTCCGAATGTTTCGTATATTTTGGATTATCAATGTCAGAATGAGTAGATCAACGTTTAGTTTGCTTCAATATGTCGCCTCGTTCGCCTGCAATCCGGGTTTGAAACACAATGTGACAGAATTTCAAAATACGAAACTTCCAGTAACCACCACTTTCCTCATACATCCTACCGGTTGTTTCATGTTCAACGTGTTGTATACTGTACCTATAATCATTTTGAACCGGAATTTTAACAAAAAAAGTTTTCAGTTTTTTGCGAAAAAACGTGATGGATAGCCTTACTTTTTTTAACGGATAAAATTTATAGTCACAGATTCCGAATGTTTCGTATATTTTGGATTATCAATGTCAGAATGAGTAGATCAACGTTTAGTTTGCTTCAATATGTCGCCTCGTTCGCCTGCAATCCGGGTTTGAAACACAATGTGACAGAATTTCAAAATACGAAACTTCCAGTAACCACCACTTTCCTCATACATCCTACCGGTTGTTTCATGTTCAACGTGTTGTATACTGTACCTATAATCATTTTGAACCGGAATTTTAACAAAAAAAGTTTTCAGTTTTTTGCGAAAAAACGTGATGGATAGCCTTACTTTTTTTGAACGGATAAAATTTATAGTCACAGATTCCGAATGTTTCGTATATTTTGGATTATCAATGTCAGAATGAGTAGATCAACGTTTAGTTTGCTTCAATATGTCGCCTCGTTCGCCTGCAATCCGGGTTTGAAACACAATGTGACAGAATTTCAAAATACGAAACTTCCAGTAACCACCACTTTCCTCATACATCCTACCGGTTGTTTCATGTTCAACGTGTTGTATACTGTACCTATAATCATTTTGAACCGGAATTTTAACAAAAAAAGTTTTCAGTTTTTTGCGAAAAAACGTGATGGATAGCCTTACTTTTTTTAACGGATAAAATTTATAGTCACAGATTCCGAATGTTTCGTATATTTTGGATTATCAATGTCAGAATGAGTAGATCAACGTTTAGTTTGCTTCAATATGTCGCCTCGTTCGCCTGCAATCCGGGTTTGAAACACAATGTGACAGAATTTCAAAATACGAAACTTCCAGTAACCACCACTTTCCTCATACATCCTACCGGTTGTTTCATGTTCAACGTGTTGTATACTGTACCTATAATCATTTTGAACCGGAATTTTAACAAAAAAAGTTTTCAGTTTTTTGCGAAAAAACGTAATGGTTAGCCTTACTTTTTTTTGAACGGATAAAATTTATAGTCACAGATTCCGAATGTTTCGTATATTTTGGATTATCAATGTAAGTATGAGTAGATCAACGTTTAGTTTGCTTCAATATGTCGCCTCGTTCGCCTGCAATCCGGGTTTGAAACACAATGTGACAGAATTTCAAAATACGAAACTTCCAGTAACCACCACTTTCCTCATACATTCTACCGGTTGTTTCGTGTTCAACGTGTTGTATACTGTACCTATAATCATTTTGAACCGGAATTTTAACAAAAAAAATTTTTCAGTTTTTTGCGAAAAAACGTGATGGCTAGCCTTACTTTTTTTAACGGATAAAATTTATAGTCACAGATTCCGAATGTTTCGTATATTTTGGATTATCAATGTAAGTATGAGTAGATCAACGTTTAGTTTGCTTCAATATGTCGCCTCGTTCGCCTGCAATCCGGGTTTGAAACACAATGTGACAGAATTTCAAAATACGAAACTTCCAGTAACCACCACTTTCCTCATACATTCTACCGGTTGTTTCGTGTTCAACGTGTTGTATACTGTACCTATAATCATTTTGAACCGGAATTTTAACAAAAAAAATTTTTCAGTTTTTTGCGAAAAAACGTGATGGCTAGCCTTACTTTTTTTAACGGATAAAATTTATAGTCACAGATTCCGAATGTTTCGTATATTTTGGATTATCAATGTAAGTATGAGTAGATCAACGTTTAGTTTGCTTCAATATGTCGCCTCGTTCGCCTGCAATCCGGGTTTGAAACACAATGTGACAGAATTTCAAAATACGAAACTTCCAGTAACCACCACTTTCCTCATACATTCTACCGGTTGTTTCGTGTTCAACGTGTTGTATACTGTACCTATAATCATTTTGAACCGGAATTTTAACAAAAAAAATTTTTCAGTTTTTTGCGAAAAAACGTTTTTTTAACGGATAAAATTTATAGTCACAGATTCCGAATGTTTCGTATATTTTGGATTATCAATGTAAGTATGAGTAGATCAACGTTTAGTTTGCTTCAATATGTCGCCTCGTTCGCCTGCAATCCGGGTTTGAAACACAATGTGACAGAATTTCAAAATACGAAACTTCCAGTAACCACCACTTTCCTCATACATTCTACCGGTTGTTTCGTGTTCAACGTGTTGTATACTGTACCTATAATCATTTTGAACCGGAATTTTAACAAAAAAAATTTTTCAGTTTTTTGCGAAAAAACGTGATGGCTAGCCTTACTTTTTTTAACGGATAAAATTTATAGTCACAGATTCCGAATGTTTCGTATATTTTGGATTATCAATGTAAGTATGAGTAGATCAACGTTTAGTTTGCTTCAATATGTCGCCTCGTTCGCCTGCAATCCGGGTTTGAAACACAATGTGACAGAATTTCAAAATACGAAACTTCCAGTAACCACCACTTTCCTCATACATTCTACCGGTTGTTTCGTGTTCAACGTGTTGTATACTGTACCTATAATCATTTTGAACCGGAATTTTAACAAAAAAAGTTTTCAGTTTTTTGCGAAAAAACGTGATGGATAGCCTTACTTTTTTTAACGGATAAAATTTATAGTCACAGATTCCGAATGTTTCGTATATTTTGGATTATCAATGTCAGAATGAGTAGATCAACGTTTAGTTTGCTTCAATATGTCGCCTCGTTCGCCTGCAATCCGGGTTTGAAACACAATGTGACAGAATTTCAAAATACGAAACTTCCAGTAACCACCACTTTCCTCATACATCCTACCGGTTGTTTCATGTTCAACGTGTTGTATACTGTACCTATAATCATTTTGAACCGGAATTTTAACAAAAAAAGTTTTCAGTTTTTTGCGAAAAAACGTGATGGATAGCCTTACTTTTTTTGAACGGATAAAATTTATAGTCACAGATTCCGAATGTTTCGTATATTTTGGATTATCAATGTCAGAATGAGTAGATCAACGTTTAGTTTGCTTCAATATGTCGCCTCGTTCGCCTGCAATCCGGGTTTGAAACACAATGTGACAGAATTTCAAAATACGAAACTTCCAGTAACCACCACTTTCCTCATACATCCTACCGGTTGTTTCATGTTCAACGTGTTGTATACTGTACCTATAATCATTTTGAACCGGAATTTTAACAAAAAAAGTTTTCAGTTTTTTGCGAAAAAACGTGATGGATAGCCTTACTTTTTTTAACGGATAAAATTTATAGTCACAGATTCCGAATGTTTCGTATATTTTGGATTATCAATGTCAGAATGAGTAGATCAACGTTTAGTTTGCTTCAATATGTCGCCTCGTTCGCCTGCAATCCGGGTTTGAAACACAATGTGACAGAATTTCAAAATACGAAACTTCCAGTAACCACCACTTTCCTCATACATCCTACCGGTTGTTTCATGTTCAACGTGTTGTATACTGTACCTATAATCATTTTGAACCGGAATTTTAACAAAAAAAGTTTTCAGTTTTTTGCGAAAAAACGTAATGGTTAGCCTTACTTTTTTTTGAACGGATAAAATTTATAGTCACAGATTCCGAATGTTTCGTATATTTTGGATTATCAATGTAAGTATGAGTAGATCAACGTTTAGTTTGCTTCAATATGTCGCCTCGTTCGCCTGCAATCCGGGTTTGAAACACAATGTGACAGAATTTCAAAATACGAAACTTCCAGTAACCACCACTTTCCTCATACATTCTACCGGTTGTTTCGTGTTCAACGTGTTGTATACTGTACCTATAATCATTTTGAACCGGAATTTTAACAAAAAAAATTTTTCAGTTTTTTGCGAAAAAACGTTTTTTTAACGGATAAAATTTATAGTCACAGATTCCGAATGTTTCGTATATTTTGGATTATCAATGTAAGTATGAGTAGATCAACGTTTAGTTTGCTTCAATATGTCGCCTCGTTCGCCTGCAATCCGGGTTTGAAACACAATGTGACAGAATTTCAAAATACGAAACTTCCAGTAACCACCACTTTCCTCATACATTCTACCGGTTGTTTCGTGTTCAACGTGTTGTATACTGTACCTATAATCATTTTGAACCGGAATTTTAACAAAAAAAATTTTTCAGTTTTTTGCGAAAAAACGTGATGGCTAGCCTTACTTTTTTTAACGGATAAAATTTATAGTCACAGATTCCGAATGTTTCGTATATTTTGGATTATCAATGTAAGTATGAGTAGATCAACGTTTAGTTTGCTTCAATATGTCGCCTCGTTCGCCTGCAATCCGGGTTTGAAACACAATGTGACAGAATTTCAAAATACGAAACTTCCAGTAACCACCACTTTCCTCATACATTCTACCGGTTGTTTCGTGTTCAACGTGTTGTATACTGTACCTATAATCATTTTGAACCGGAATTTTAACAAAAAAAGTTTTCAGTTTTTTGCGAAAAAACGTGATGGATAGCCTTACTTTTTTTAACGGATAAAATTTATAGTCACAGATTCCGAATGTTTCGTATATTTTGGATTATCAATGTCAGAATGAGTAGATCAACGTTTAGTTTGCTTCAATATGTCGCCTCGTTCGCCTGCAATCCGGGTTTGAAACACAATGTGACAGAATTTCAAAATACGAAACTTCCAGTAACCACCACTTTCCTCATACATCCTACCGGTTGTTTCATGTTCAACGTGTTGTATACTGTACCTATAATCATTTTGAACCGGAATTTTAACAAAAAAAGTTTTCAGTTTTTTGCGAAAAAACGTGATGGATAGCCTTACTTTTTTTGAACGGATAAAATTTATAGTCACAGATTCCGAATGTTTCGTATATTTTGGATTATCAATGTCAGAATGAGTAGATCAACGTTTAGTTTGCTTCAATATGTCGCCTCGTTCGCCTGCAATCCGGGTTTGAAACACAATGTGACAGAATTTCAAAATACGAAACTTCCAGTAACCACCACTTTCCTCATACATCCTACCGGTTGTTTCATGTTCAACGTGTTGTATACTGTACCTATAATCATTTTGAACCGGAATTTTAACAAAAAAAGTTTTCAGTTTTTTGCGAAAAAACGTGATGGATAGCCTTACTTTTTTTAACGGATAAAATTTATAGTCACAGATTCCGAATGTTTCGTATATTTTGGATTATCAATGTCAGAATGAGTAGATCAACGTTTAGTTTGCTTCAATATGTCGCCTCGTTCGCCTGCAATCCGGGTTTGAAACACAATGTGACAGAATTTCAAAATACGAAACTTCCAGTAACCACCACTTTCCTCATACATCCTACCGGTTGTTTCATGTTCAACGTGTTGTATACTGTACCTATAATCATTTTGAACCGGAATTTTAACAAAAAAAGTTTTCAGTTTTTTGCGAAAAAACGTAATGGTTAGCCTTACTTTTTTTTGAACGGATAAAATTTATAGTCACAGATTCCGAATGTTTCGTATATTTTGGATTATCAATGTAAGTATGAGTAGATCAACGTTTAGTTTGCTTCAATATGTCGCCTCGTTCGCCTGCAATCCGGGTTTGAAACACAATGTGACAGAATTTCAAAATACGAAACTTCCAGTAACCACCACTTTCCTCATACATTCTACCGGTTGTTTCGTGTTCAACGTGTTGTATACTGTACCTATAATCATTTTGAACCGGAATTTTAACAAAAAAAATTTTTCAGTTTTTTGCGAAAAAACGTTTTTTTAACGGATAAAATTTATAGTCACAGATTCCGAATGTTTCGTATATTTTGGATTATCAATGTAAGTATGAGTAGATCAACGTTTAGTTTGCTTCAATATGTCGCCTCGTTCGCCTGCAATCCGGGTTTGAAACACAATGTGACAGAATTTCAAAATACGAAACTTCCAGTAACCACCACTTTCCTCATACATTCTACCGGTTGTTTCGTGTTCAACGTGTTGTATACTGTACCTATAATCATTTTGAACCGGAATTTTAACAAAAAAAATTTTTCAGTTTTTTGCGAAAAAACGTGATGGCTAGCCTTACTTTTTTTAACGGATAAAATTTATAGTCACAGATTCCGAATGTTTCGTATATTTTGGATTATCAATGTAAGTATGAGTAGATCAACGTTTAGTTTGCTTCAATATGTCGCCTCGTTCGCCTGCAATCCGGGTTTGAAACACAATGTGACAGAATTTCAAAATACGAAACTTCCAGTAACCACCACTTTCCTCATACATCCTACCGGTTGTTTCATGTTCAACGTGTTGTATACTGTACCTATAATCATTTTGAACCGGAATTTTAACAAAAAAAGTTTTCAGTTTTTTGCGAAAAAACGTGATGGCTAGCCTTACTTTTTTTAACGGATAAAATTTATAGTCACAGATTCCGAATGTTTCGTATATTTTGGATTATCAATGTAAGTATGAGTAGATCAACGTTTAGTTTGCTTCAATATGTCGCCTCGTTCGCCTGCAATCCGGGTTTGAAACACAATGTGACAGAATTTCAAAATACGAAACTTCCAGTAACCACCACTTTCCTCATACATTCTACCGGTTGTTTCGTGTTCAACGTGTTGTATACTGTACCTATAATCATTTTGAACCGGAATTTTAACAAAAAAAATTTTTCAGTTTTTTGCGAAAAAACGTTTTTTTAACGGATAAAATTTATAGTCACAGATTCCGAATGTTTCGTATATTTTGGATTATCAATGTAAGTATGAGTAGATCAACGTTTAGTTTGCTTCAATATGTCGCCTCGTTCGCCTGCAATCCGGGTTTGAAACACAATGTGACAGAATTTCAAAATACGAAACTTCCAGTAACCACCACTTTCCTCATACATTCTACCGGTTGTTTCGTGTTCAACGTGTTGTATACTGTACCTATAATCATTTTGAACCGGAATTTTAACAAAAAAAATTTTTCAGTTTTTTGCGAAAAAACGTGATGGCTAGCCTTACTTTTTTTAACGGATAAAATTTATAGTCACAGATTCCGAATGTTTCGTATATTTTGGATTATCAATGTAAGTATGAGTAGATCAACGTTTAGTTTGCTTCAATATGTCGCCTCGTTCGCCTGCAATCCGGGTTTGAAACACAATGTGACAGAATTTCAAAATACGAAACTTCCAGTAACCTCCACTTTCCTCATACATCCTACCGGTTGTTTCATGTTCAACGTGTTGTATACTGTACCTATAATCATTTTGAACCGGAATTTTAACAAAAAAAGTTTTCAGTTTTTTGCGAAAAAACGTGATGGATAGCCTTACTTTTTTTAACGGATAAAATTTATAGTCACAGATTCCGAATGTTTCGTATATTTTGGATTATCAATGTCAGAATGAGTAGATCAACGTTTAGTTTGCTTCAATATGTCGCCTCGTTCGCCTGCAATCCGGGTTTGAAACACAATGTGACAGAATTTCAAAATACGAAACTTCCAGTAACCACCACTTTCCTCATACATTCTACCGGTTGTTTCGTGTTCAACGTGTTGTATACTGTACCTATAATCATTTTGAACCGGAATTTTAACAAAAAAAGTTTTCAGTTTTTTGCGAAAAAACGTGATGGATAGCCTTACTTTTTTTGAACGGATAAAATTTATAGTCACAGATTCCGAATGTTTCGTATATTTTGGATTATCAATGTCAGAATGAGTAGATCAACGTTTAGTTTGCTTCAATATGTCGCCTCGTTCGCCTGCAATCCGGGTTTGAAACACAATGTGACAGAATTTCAAAATACGAAACTTCCAGTAACCACCACTTTCCTCATACATTCTACCGGTTGTTTCGTGTTCAACGTGTTGTATACTGTACCTATAATCATTTTGAACCGGAATTTTAACAAAAAAAGTTTTCAGTTTTTTGCGAAAAAACGTGATGAGCCTTACTTTTTTTTGAACGGATAAAATTTATAGTCACAGATTCCGAATGTTTCATATATTTTGGATTATCAATGTCAGAATGAGTAGATCAACGTTTAGTTTGCTTCAATATGTCGCCTCGTTCGCCTGCAATCCGGGTTTGAAACACAATGTGACAGAATTTCAAAATACGAAACTTCCAGTAACCACCACTTTCCTCATACATCCTACCGGTTGTTTCATGTTCAACGTGTTGTATACTGTACCTATAATCATTTTGAACCGGAATTTTAACAAAAAAAGTTTTCAGTTTTTTGCGAAAAAACGTGATGGATAGCCTTACTTTTTTTGAACGGATAAAATTTATAGTCACAGATTCCGAATGTTTCGTATATTTTGGATTATCAATGTAAGTATGAGTAGATCAACGTTTAGTTTGCTTCAATATGTCGCCTCGTTCGCCTGCAATCCGGGTTTGAAACACAATGTGACAGAATTTCAAAATACGAAACTTCCAGTAACCACCACTTTCCTCATACATCCTACCGGTTGTTTCGTGTTCAACGTGTTGTATACTGTACCTATAATCATTTTGAACCGGAATTTTAACAAAAAAAGTTTTCAGTTTTTTGCGAAAAAACGTGATGGTTAGCCTTACTTTTTTTGAACGGATAAAATTTATAGTCACAGATTCCGAATGTTTCGTATATTTTGGATTATCAATGTCAGAATGAGTAGATCAACGTTTAGTTTGCTTCAATATGTCGCCTCGTTCGCCTGCAATCCGGGTTTGAAACACAATGTGACAGAATTTCAAAATACGAAACTTCCAGTAACCACCACTTTCCTCATACATCCTACCGGTTGTTTCGTGTTCAACGTGTTGTATACTGTACCTATAATCATTTTGAACCGGAATTTTAACAAAAAAAGTTTTCAGTTTTTTGCGAAAAAACGTGATGGTTAGCCTTACTTTTTTTGAACGGATAAAATTTATAGTCACAGATTCCGAATGTTTCGTATATTTTGGATTATCAATGTAAGTATGAGTAGATCAACGTTTAGTTTGCTTCAATATGTCGCCTCGTTCGCCTGCAATCCGGGTTTGAAACACAATGTGACAGAATTTCAAAATACGAAACTTCCAGTAACCACCACTTTCCTCATACATTCTACCGGTTGTTTCGTGTTCAACGTGTTGTATACTATACCTATAATCATTTTGAACCGGAATTTAACCAAAAAAAAAGTTTTCAGTTTTTTGCGAAAAAACGTGATGGTTAGCCTTACTTTTTTTGAACGGATAAAATTTATAGTCACAGATTCCGAATGTTTCATATATTTTGGATTATCAATGTAAGTATGAGTAGATCAACGTTTAGTTTGCTTCAATATGTCGCCTCGTTCGCCTGCAATCCGGGTTTGAACCACAATGTGACAGAATTTCAAAATACGAAACTTCCAGTAACCACCACTTTCCTCATACATCCTACCGGTTGTTTCGTGTTCAACGTGTTGTATACTGTACCTATAATCATTTTGAACCGGAATTTTAACAAAAAAAGTTTTCAGTTTTTTGCGAAAAAACGTGATGGTTAGCCTTACTTTTTTTGAACGGATAAAATTTATAGTCACAGATTCCGAATGTTTCGTATATTTTGGATTATCAATGTCAGAATGAGTAGATCAACGTTTAGTTTGCTTCAATATGTCGCCTCGTTCGCCTGCAATCCGGGTTTGAAACACAATGTGACAGAATTTCAAAATACGAAACTTCCAGTAACCACCACTTTCCTCATACATCCTACCGGTTGTTTCGTGTTCAACGTGTTGTATACTGTACCTATAATCATTTTGAACCGGAATTTTAACAAAAAAAGTTTTCAGTTTTTTGCGAAAAAACGTGATGGTTAGCCTTACTTTTTTTGAACGGATAAAATTTATAGTCACAGATTCCGAATGTTTCGTATATTTTGGATTATCAATGTAAGTATGAGTAGATCAACGTTTAGTTTGCTTCAATATGTCGCCTCGTTCGCCTGCAATCCGGGTTTGAAACACAATGTGACAGAATTTCAAAATACGAAACTTCCAGTAACCACCACTTTCCTCATACATTCTACCGGTTGTTTCGTGTTCAACGTGTTGTATACTATACCTATAATCATTTTGAACCGGAATTTAACCAAAAAAAAAGTTTTCAGTTTTTTGCGAAAAAACGTGATGGTTAGCCTTACTTTTTTTGAACGGATAAAATTTATAGTCACAGATTCCGAATGTTTCGTATATTTTGGATTATCAATGTAAGTATGAGTAGATCAACGTTTAGTTTGCTTCAATATGTCGCCTCGTTCGCCTGCAATCCGGGTTTGAACCACAATGTGACAGAATTTCAAAATACGAAACTTCCAGTAACCACCACTTTCCTCATACATCCTACCGGTTGTTTCGTGTTCAACGTGTTGTATACTGTACCTATACTCATTTTGAACCGTAATTTCTGTCCATGTGTTCTCAAACAACCGCTAATCCTGCAACGGTAGAAAAAATAATAATATTAGTGAAGTAGCGCTATCGAAAAATAAAAACAAATTCAACTGAAGAACTTGCATTAGTGGGCATAGACGCTCAAGTGAAACGACGACAATCCCTTACTTCAATAGCACAAGCAAAGCCGCAGCAACAAATGGATGGGAATAGTGAGTTGACAAAAACCATCATCGAGTTAAAAGACCAAATGCAAACCATGATGGCGGTTATAGAGGGTCTCAACAAGAAGAACAACGAGCTACAAAACGCATATCAGGCACAAAACACAAAACCTAACATGATACCTCAACCAACAACATGAATAACAACAACAATAACAACTCAAAACCAATTCAGTGGAATCAAAAGTGAAGACATTGATATCACAGATCTAACGGCAGACGACGAGGACTAAGACAATCCACTCTATGAAATAGTTAAAAAAACAGTTTAAATCAAGATATTGAAACGGACGACAGAGGAAAGAGAAAGACACACACATACGACAGCGATCACAAGGCCATTGAAAACACCTGTAGTAATTCACGTTGTTGTACGCACTCTATTCAATTAGATACATTTAACGTAGAGGCAGTTCGATTTAACTTCAGTAATGCAGATTGGCCCTTCTGGCAAAGAAAACTCCAAAAACACCACAAATACTTACACGACAACAATAAAACAAAAATAGTACCTATAAACAACAACATCACAAATAACGAAATAGACACACATATTCAGACAATCAAAAATCTAATATTGAACAAGATCAGTGCAACAATGCCCAAAGTTACCCGGAAAAACAATATGGAATGTTACACTAATAACGTTATCAAACATTTATACAAGCAAAAGTCACAAATAATCACGGCATTAAAAAAACGGGAAAAGGACGGGACGGATAACCAGAGCACAAATAAACACAATAAAGACAGAAATAAAACGTATCAACGAGTTGATAATACAAATGGAAAATAATAACAGAATATATGTGGCATCAGAGCGAACGGGCATAGAATCATACTCTCAAGTAAGCCGAGGAATAGTAGATCCACCATTATTTTGTATAGTGGCTTGGAGAGTATCGACGAAGCTACTCAAAAGGCTATTTAACCGTATGAGGACAAAGTGGACCTATATAACATAGGTAAGGAGTACATACGGAGTAAGTTACTATCGGGGGCCCTCAAGCTCCAGGAATGAGTTAAGAAACTGTACTGCATGTTAATTTCTGTCACGAGGGCCTGCAAACATTATTGAGTCAAAGGTTCTCCTGTAGTAAAGTTGTAAGCCACACTGAAACCAACATGTTTGTGAGCGAAACTAGAGGCGTCCTAAAAATAGAAAAGCCTTCAATAAAGCTAAAATTACGGGGAAGACTTGGCATTGGCCCTCCTGCAATAAAGATCTTGTAATTTATAATAGAGATCTTGGACATGAAAAATCTTTTACATTATTTTGTGATAAATCAAAAAGGTTTACGAGCCCTGTTTCCTTACGAAGATTCTCTCCACTTATCTAATTAACTCCCAGTTATTTTATTAGACCGAATTCGATTGAGCTCAGACCAAATGGGTCAGACCATTTAAAGCAGCCGGCCGTAAACCGGATGATTCAAGCAAAATTCAGAACACGTTTAAGATAATTTAGTTTTTACTGGCAGCACTTTTTCCGGAGCATTTAAAATTCATATTTCACTACTAGGATTCACCTTTACCGATAAACAAGATTTTTGGCTACGAGCTTACTTAATTTGGAAGGACGAACTTCCTAGAAAAAGTAAATAAGTCAAGAAATAAATCTTCATGTTTCATTTAAGTGATTCTGTGTAGGCATTTCCTAATAAAAAAATATTACTTGGAAAATCTTTATTATTTTCGCTTGAGTTGTCATGCAGAAATCTCCGAATATAATTTTCCTTTTTCTTATAGTTTCAGTGGCCACCACTTATCCTACGAGTATTTGGTAGTAAAATAGCCACAAAAATACTTGTTTCAGGATAAGATACATTAAATTGTTGAATGTTTGGTTTTCTATTTCCTTTAAGAGGTTTGTAAATTGGGTACAACCTTTATAATGGGTTTAGTACTTCAAATTTTTTCATCATTCTTACGTAAAAGGAATGATAAGTTTGTCATCATTCTTACGTAATAGGAATGTTGTTGTTGTTGTTGTTATGTAACTTATATGGTATATAGTAAAGAAAAAATGTCTGTGTTACTGAAGTTAATCGAAAATTAGCCGAAACAAATCTGCATTATCGACCTATTAAGTATATATTAAACCAAACTAACATACATGTAAGAATGTTGATTCAATTACAATGTATATTAAAATTATTTTGTATGCAAAATTTATTACATATATACACATCGTATAGCAATATGTAAAATATGTTTATGGTACAAGAATTTTTGCGAAACCTGTCTAAATTATACAAAAATATTTTAGAGGTGGACGTTAAGAATTTGCTAAACAAATTTTTTTGGCAGAACACTATGTGAACTGATGCGAATTCTAGATTGCATACAAATTACATATTTTATTAATACTTAAACATGAAATTAAACTGACGGCTAAAGAATTTATAAATTCTGCTAGCAACATTCTAATAGCATCTGGTGCAAAATTATGATGATGTTAGCCAAAAAGTACATGTTGTTGAATTTTCAATAAAAATTGATTTCAAATAATTCACATGTTTAAAGGTAATACGGACTAGGTGAAGTTATACCAATTCGTAAATTGCTATATTCCATGGTTATAGGTGTCGTGTCAAGGGAAATGAATTAGAGTTGTGCCACTAACACTGAACACCAGTGTGCCAAAAATCTGTGCATATTTTATAAAAATTCATTCCATCAAAAGTGGGTAAAAAAGATGGAATGGTCGCGATCCGTTTGATTATTATCAACCGGCCTTGTCTGGTTACGCCCAGGATTATAGTGGCACAAAAAGAAATTTTAAAAGATGCACAGTATGGGCACCAATGATCCGGCAGGCAACACTTAAACGACAAAGTCATCACAGCGCAGCATTTTATAAGAAGGCAAGCAAAATTTTTAATTTCTATTGGATTAGAAGGAATTGTGCGCGTGGCAAATTTATAATTGCCCGAGGCGCACTATGCCGATTTAGTAGTTGGATAAAACATCACTCTTATACATTCGGGCAGTTACAGATTTTCCTACTCATTCTATTCCAAAAATACAAATGGTATTTATTTAATTCAACCCTTTCAGCGCCGCTCATATCTTGCCATATCTACGAGTTGGGTGGTATACAGGGTGTACAAGTCTTTGGCCTCGGTCAAAAAAATCCGTTCGATTCTAAATTTTATTATATTTATTATTTTTAAGGCGAGTCTGCCTTGGTTCCGTATGTAATGTTAACGACACCCATCATCGTCATCAATCTCCACCTACCGCTTTATTGTGTAGCATAGCATCCATCTAAAATAATTGCTTTGCAAGTCGGTCTTTGAACCACGTGAAACATTCCAAGGAAAACGCATTGAACATTATTGGAATGAACCGTATAGACTCGACCCAAGGCATAACTGGCAAGTGCATCTTGTAATCTTATAACGGTGCATTCGCACGCGTTACATCAGTTTATCGCCTTAAAAAAAAAAAAAAAAAAAAAAAAAAAAAATGCGCAAGCATGATGGGACTGTAATAACATAGAAAAATTAGTCTAACATAGATTTCTCATTTGTATAAAACGAAAGATAAAAATGAAATTCCAATGTCATGATTGGATTTGTGATTTTACATTGTGCGCAATATAAAGTCACACATACAATCAAGACATTGGAGTTTAATTCGTTTTATACAAATGAGAAATCTATGTGGAACTTATTTTTCTATGGTAATACTATGCGAATAATTATACCCCTTAATGTCAGCGAGGTATACTACCCAACGATCACCAAGTACACTGTGTTACCGACAACATCTCGTTCAACGCAAACAGATGTCACTAACTCAAAGATATTTCAATTTTAATTCATTTTTCAATTTGAGTGCCTGACGAAAAACAGCTGACTTAAAAGTGTGTTATTGGCCTCTGACGTAAATTCAAGTGTTATTGGCATAATTCAATTGTAGTTAACTGGCCAACAACATTTCTTTGGATTTCCATTTCTTCAGGAAAATTGCTTTGACAGTGGCGGTTCTAAACTTAGCAACAATAAAATTTGATGCTGGATTTGATTTCTTGTTGTCTCGTAAGTGTAAATAGGTCACTGAGATAATATCAGTATTGGGGTTCAACGACACATCGCAAATTCCGTTTTATATAACAGCTGGTTCCAAAGTTTAATCTCTGATTCCAGTTATTTTGTTAAAAATACGTTCATATTTCAAATCATCCACTACGATTTCCAAATGTGAGATAGAAGTGAGATTCGACAGTCTTGGTTATATTTTTGTTTTCTGCTTGAAGTTGTTTGATGTCCTTTACCAGTTCGTCAAACTCAAATGTTCTGTAACTTTGAGATACTTGCTATTTGATAATCGATCCTCCTATATCCATTAAATTGTGAATAATCCTAGGCAATCTCAAAATCTCAAGCGAAGTTTAGGGTAAGTCTGAAAGGGATAGGTTGGGGGGAGGGGGGTGTAATGAGGTGTAATTTTCAAGAAAATCGGAAAGTTTCGTAACTAATTGTCTGTAACTTTTTAGTTACCCATTTCCTCATCGATCCAACTATGTTTTTGACATAGACCATAATCCTAGATAAACTCAGGCGGAATTTGGGGCAAATCTATTGGGGACAGGGAGTTGTAATGGAAATGAGGTGTAATTTTAATTTACAAGAAAATTTGAAATTCTATAAACTAAATTAGATTTAGATAGCAAGCGATCTGGGTTAAGCCTGAGTTTACCTAGGATTATGACCTATCATGGACATTAGGATCGATGAGCAGATGTGTAACCCAAAAGTTAAAAATCATTTTATTAATTTTGTTTCAAACATTTTGGATTTTCTTCTAAATTACATTTCATTACACTCCCTACCCCCTTCAAACTAGCCCCAGACTCTGCTTGAGATTGCCTACTATTATGTCCTATTTCATGGTAGGGTTGATGAAAAACCTGAAAAACAACACATGAAAACAACACATGACCTTAAAAAAACAATTAACTAATTTAGTTTTGAAAATTTCGGACTATCTATAATAAATTACACACTGACAATAAACTCGGGCTTGTTTACCTAGGATTATATCCTATCTGCTGGCTTTAGAAGAATTGATGAGCAATTTGTTGATTTGTACTTCTTTCAAATATCATATCACGAAATGAAATCAGAAATATCTTTTATCAATCGCGGCCAATAGGAATATCTTTGTAGAATTTCTAGGGGAAAACTCGAGGGACATATTCTTTGCAAATTGGGATATTATAAAATGGTTTGTGTTGCGACGAATAGGAGAAGGTCGATAATAATTAAGTTTGTATCGACTAGGGTTTCCATTTCCCGGGTGTTATTTATTTCCCGGGATGCGGGAAATTTTGAAAGTCGTTTCCCGGGAAATACCGGGATCCCGGAAAATTGAAAAAAAAAATAGAAAATCATACGATGTTTATTTTAAAAATACTTCAATAAAAACAGAAAAATATAATTTCATATAGTTTTATTTCAATAAAAGTAGACAAAAAATATTATCTATACTCGTAATTATTATAAAAAGAAAAAAAAAAATTTCAAATCTTAACAGCAAAGAAATCGACCAACCACCAAGTTCTTGGATTTTTAAAATTGCATAGATATGAATTTAAATTTATTTGTATAGTTTATAAAATATGTTTTAAGAAAACATAAAACATTAAGGGAGTGATCGCTTAGTTCTGCTCTAAGTTTCGTTGAAAAATTACCATCAATGGAGAAAACACTTTCGCTCTCGGTAGATGTTGGTCGAATAGATGTCAGTGCCTGCAACAGCCTTTATTTTTTTCAAATTGGAAGTAATCTCCCCCGTAAGTTCAAAAACGTTTATTTCTTTTAACAAATTTTTCTCGTAATTTCTGTTAATGGGCATTTTTTTCAAACTGTCGATCATTGCTAATTGCAATGAGTTCTTAAAAGAAAATGAAGTATTTGGTAAAGGTACCTCCTCGACCTCATCTGATACAGAATCCTCAGTAACATTTTCCAAACTGATATTATTAACGCCCAAAAGATTTTGACTATTGGGGTTTTGTAGAAAGTGCATTAATGAGATTAAATCAATATTCCTTCTTTCTATGATACCCTTTTCTATTGACCCTTGAAAATCCCTACTGAGCAACGTTTTCTGCTCACGAAGAGATTTGAAAAGGAATTTCAAAATGCCCTCGCTCAAAATCAAATTTGCATCCCGTCGTGAAAGAGCCTCAACAGCCAATTTGATAGGCTTTAAAACAATAAGCAATGATTTTATTTGTGGTAACAAATCTCTATCGAAATAATGCAATAGTTGCAAATCATTTAATACTTTTAAAATACTTTTCTTTATTGTAAGGAATCCTTCCAACATTCGCTCAATGCTGTTTCGTCTTGTGCGGCAATCCAAGATTAAATTTAATTCTTTTTAAAATTCAATCTTTACATGACTTTGAAGGATAGAATTTCATACC
This sequence comes from Nephrotoma appendiculata, assembly GCA_947310385.1. Lineage (NCBI taxonomy): Eukaryota > Metazoa > Arthropoda > Insecta > Diptera > Tipulidae > Nephrotoma > Nephrotoma appendiculata. The sequence goes on from OX371223.1 coordinate 113,260,951, forward strand.
CGAGACCATTTAAATAATTTGGTTATTTTACGTACCATCTGCAATGATGTACGTATATTTTCTCTTAATTGTACTTCGGATTCCACACCATCATAATATTCGATGTCTTCGTCATCTGAAAATACAAGATCATATTCCTCATGGTCATCTAACTAATATGAGGTTTCATCGTCATTGCACATATTTTCAATTCGTTTTCGGGGTTTGCATAATACATCACTCACACCAAGATGTATGCCATGGTTATAACACTGTTGATGCATAAATGAGGATATTCTTCCAAATTCAACCATAACGGTGGCAGCAGCAGTTGTAGCAGCAGTTATATTATTTGATAATTATTTGTTAAAAAACTTAAAATATATAAAACGCGATATGGTACAAAACGGGATTTTAGGATCGGGTTATATCAGGCGGGTAAAGGGGAAATTTAATTTCAGTTTATAGGAATTTAAAAATCGATAGAACGAGAGTATATAGGACCGGTATCAATCGGGTCACTGCGCTCCCGTCGCTTCGCAATGGGCATTCTGTACCATATCTCATTTTGAAATATCGCGTTTCGAGCGGATCCGATTTTTAATACATGTCATTTTTAACACATTTTATTTATAATTTTATGAATAAATCTAAAGGAACTTACTAGCTTGTGTTTTATAATAACCTCAATAATAATTTATGCACAGCACAACAATTTAATTGATTTAAATATAATAATTTTTGGTGCAATATAAATAAAACCGCTGCGGGTGCTGCATATTACTCACATATTATGAGTTAAGACACGTAATGTGATTGTCGGATGTTTTTCTGTGGCCCTATTCTGGTAATTCCCCGGGATTAGGGAATAATTTCTTTTTGTAGCAGCTATTCCCCAGCCTTTTTCCCAATTCCCCGTTTTCCAAAAGTTAATTCTGGCAATTGGAAAATAATTTTACGGGAAAATAATTTAATTATTTGCGGTCGACACGCGATAGCAATAAAACGAGAAAACAAATGTATAAATACTTTACTACGTTTAATTGGTTTTTGTTGATATTTTAATCAATTTCTTAAAAAATAATTTTGTTTATTAATGTCAAAAATTGGATATTGATTAACCAATTAATATTACCAGTTTTCAGTATATATTAACAACCATAATATTGCTATAACTACAAAACACAATAAATTTCCGTTAAATTCTATTCCCAATTAATTCTTTCCTAAAATAGGTATGGAATAATAAACGTCAAAACTGCTATAATGGGGAATGATTGTTTCCCAAAAAAAATTTCCCCAAAAGCCAGAATACACTTTTGGGGAAAAAGGAATAAAACTGCTACAAAATTTAAAATTTCCATTCCCCAGGAATTACCAGAATAGGGCCACTGTTATGAACAAATGCAACAGAAATATATTCTATCTTGTGAAAAAGAACAGATACGTAAATGTACGAGTATCTGTTTATTAAATAAAAATGGACGTATTTGTGGTTTTTTCTTGTTTGTTTTTACTTGAATGAAGTTATATTAATTGCTTACTATTTCATTTTTTCAATAAAATGAAGTAGACTGTGAAACTGCAGTGATGTATAAAATCAAAAATATATTCAGCAAATTATTATATTAAATATAATAAATCAAGTTATACAGCAAAAAAGTATTTTTAAGTTATTCAATACACTTTGTCAATTATTTTCAAAGAATTTGAATTAAATGAGATAGAATGATAGCAGCTGTCAAGTGAGTCAAATTTGGAGGGTAAAAGAGAAAGCATATAAATCAACGGGTCGTATTTAGAATTTGTTCAATCGAAATTAAAAACTACACAAATTCACAATTATTTTTATTCCAATTTAGTACGGATCTATTTTTTTTTATTTTCGGTAAAAAATTGTACTTATAGTATTCCAAAATAAAAAGTAATTATGAAAAGAAAAGCACGTAGAATATGTACGATGTGATAAGAACAATGCGGCACTGTAATATAACTTCTGTTTACAAAAAGGAAAAGTCCAACAACAACAACCAAAATTTTTTAATTAATTTTTTCTGATTTCTAAATAAAAATTTAGATAATTTTATCACAAATCACTTTACTTTTAACATAATTTACATTTTATTTTCTATAAACACATACAGATGATAAGAAATTCCTTTTCGAATTTTTCGAGGCGCATTTTGACAACATTTCACAAGACACTTCATTTCAATATTTCAATGTTCAAATTTTAAGTTCAAATTTTTCAAGTATTCAAATTTTATTCAAAAACGATGTACTAGTACACGATCCACTAACTGTTTTATAATATTTTATTTATTTTAATTAATAATATCACGATTTTTTAAGAGCACAAAATTTAGCGCGTCCCTTTTTACAACAACAAAAACTTGTCCAGTTAGCTTTTTCTTTAATATCTGAGACCACCAGATTGTTTTATTTTTGGATATGATTTATAATGTTTTATATTTTGGAGAATGATATTGTAGGATTTATGGATTTTATTACTGTAATGTGTTACAGTATTATAGTTTGACTAATTCAAACTTTGATAATTGAGATTGTTGAATTTTATGACAGAATGTTTTATACGAAATATATTGTGTTGATTGTATAATATTGTTAATATTTGTATTTAGTCTCTAATGGTTAGAATTAGACTTATTTATTTAATAATAAAAATATATTGCGGAATGGTATAATATAATTTGATGTAATATAATGAAATGTTATAGAATTTAAAGTGTAATATTAAGTTCTTACCTGAATATATTTGTATTTAAAATGTTGATGATTGTTGTAAGTTAAGTAAAATGAATGCACTTGTAGATGTTCTTTTATAAACTGTATTTCACTATTTTAGATCAAAAACACGATTGATTTCTTAGATTGATTTCTTATATGATTTCTAAATTTTATTAAACAAATAAATTTCAGTACGATAATTCACATATAATATTTATATAATTTTACTTATGAATTTGACTTATACAATTTTAGTAACTTTACAGATTTAATTTATTGGCTTTATTTTATATAATTTCTTATTGCTTTTACACACAAGCACAACAGATAATTCTGTTTACATATTTTTATATAAAACTTAGATATTCACTTTGCAACTTGATTTATTTTACAAAATTTTAATTTATTATGAGAATTAAATATATTTTACAGTTACACACAGAATAATTGTTGATCACATATATAGATTTTGAATTACTTAAATTACACTATTTACTTGAGACTTTTATAATAATAATAATAATTCCCAACGACCTATTACCCCTCCCAACCGCGCGCGGGGAGTCTCCATCTGTATTATTATTATTTTTTTGAGTATAATTCCAGTGATTATAAACATGGATATCGAACTGTTTAACCTGTGAAATTAAAGAAAAGTAGCAAGCGGGAAAATCTATATTAGTATTAAAATCAAATCTGATTATTAAGAGGCAAACTAGGTGAACAGCTAAGCAAAACGATACCCGTCGCGGACGGAAGGAGAACAGAGGTTGAGTCTGCTTAGTACAAGCAGATTAAAATTGAAAAATATAGCAGTCAACTGATAAAATTTCATAAAATTTGATAAATAAAACAAAATAAAATGTAACAAAACAAAATGTTATAAAAGTTATAAAATATTAAAGGCCAAACCAGTCAAGTTAAATAAAAAAGTTGTTTTAAAGTGCGTTTCGTCATATTAAAATCAATGAAGTGGGAGTATTGGTTAGCCTCGTGAAGCATCCTAGATACAGGTTCATTTTTACCATAGTCAGTCCTATGATGGTCGATTCGAAACATAGGTACCGATCTCAAGGCTTGTGAATTAAAATTTAGATTGATTTTTCCTAAGAGGAAAGGAGAGTCGGTACTGCCGGTTAGCAATTGATGAATAAAAACCACGTCTGCAACAACCCTGCGCCTACGAAGTGGTTGTAAAACAATTAGCTTGAGGCGATCTAGGTATGGAGGTAGGTGAAACATGTCCACCCACGGTAGCCCGCGTAAAGCAAAGCGAAGAAATCTACGCTGAACTGCTTCAATCCTTTTTATGTGAACCACATGATAAGGCGACCACACCTGGCAAGCATACTCGAGCAGGGGACGAACGAATGTTAAATAGAGAGCCTTCGTAACATAAGGATCGTCGAATTCTTTCGACCAACGCTTAATGAAACCGAGCGCAGCGTTACCTTGATTGACAATGCGATCTACGTGATTTCTGAAGTTCAATTCGCTGTCACAAACGACCCCCAGATCACGAACAGAACTAACTCTGGTAACGGCATCATTGTTAATATAATAGTCACGAGAAATGGACTGTGCACGCTTCCGAGAGTAGGTGACCGTCTGGCATTTACCCACATTCAGCTCAAGGTTGTTCTTTACACACCATACGGAAAATGTATTGAGGTCGGATTGTAATAGGATCCTATCGGTGGTGTTTGAAATCTGTTTGTAAATCTTCATGTCATCGGCGTATATAGATATAGTTGAATTTTTAATTAAACATGCAACGTCGTTAATAGACAGAATGAAAAAAATCGGCCCCAGATGGCTGCCTTGGGGCACTCCAGATGTTGCTGAAAAATGAGCTGATACTGATGTCCTAAACAGAACTTGATAAATACAGTCTTTAAGATAAGAGCCCACCCAACGGAGAAATTGTGGGGGAAATCCAAGAGCCCTGAGCTTAAACAAAATAACTTTATGGGAAATCCTGTCAAACGCCTTGCTGAAATCGGTCAAGATAACATCGACCTCATTCCCTGCTTCAATCATATTTAATGTTTGTGAAGTGAATTCCACAAGGTTTGTGGTCGTGGAGCGAGCTTTGAGAAAACCATGCTGATTGTCGGAAAACAACGGTTTACAATAAAAGTACAATGAATCGTATATAATACTTTCGAACAGCTTGGGAATACAAGATAACTTTGCAATCGGCCTGTAATTACAAATGTCTGATTTGGAGCCGTTCTTATGGGTCGGAATTATAAAGGAACTTTTCCAAATAGATGGGAAAATTTCAAGTGAAAGCGACTTTTGGAAAAGTGCCGTTAGCGGCTGAGCAAGAATATTACTGCAGTTTTTTAGGACGATGGATGGTAGACCGTCAGGACCAGGTGAAAAATCATCTTTAAGTTTGGAAATCTTTTGTACCACGGATTCGTAATCGATTTGAACCGAAGTTAGTGTTGTTTGAACACAGTTATTCATGTGTATGAAGTAATCTTCATCGGGTTCAAAATCACTGTTTGCAAAAGCCAGACTGAAAAAATTAGCAAAATGATTTGTTATGATTTGAGGATCATTAGAGGAATGATCTTTATAATTCAGAGTGGAAGGGTATCCGTCGGATTTTTTTTCAAATTAACAAACCGCCAGAAACTCCTAGGATCGGCTATAAGATTGGACTGCATGAGTCTGATGTAATTCCCGTAAAGTTCGTCCGATAAACTACTGAAATCATTATAACTAATCAAATAGTTAGAGTGATCAGAGTCCGATTTAGTTCTTAGAAATCTATGCCAAAGTTTGTTTCTACGGTTGCGTAATGCTCGTAATTCGCTATTATACCAAGGAGGTGATGGTAATACAGTTTTTTTGCGAGTATACGGAATGGATTGTTCAAAGCAATCAAAAACTACAGAATAAAAATTTACAGTTTGTGTTTCTATGTCATTATTATCATTCAAAACGGTGTCAAAGTTGATATTTGACAACAAATCATTAAGTTTCACAAAGTCGGCCATACGAAAATTAAAACATGGCGGAGTTTCAACATTAAAACTGTCTTGCTCCAGACAAAATGTAATTAAAATGGGAGGATGGTATACATCTATGGCACAAAGGATGAGATTGGTTTCCGATTCGACGCTATTGTTGGTACCAGATGAAAATACCAAATCGAGCTGTCTGTTCAAACTGTTCTTAACGTTGCTGATCTGAAATAATCCAGAGTTGAACTAATTAAGTTGAACTAATGAACTAATTGAATTTTTGATTATTGATAAAACACTACTTTATGACTGACCACTTTTTACTGATTGACTAAAAAAACATTTTACAATTTTTTGGCTTATATACTATAGCCCTTATTAATTTTTGTTTTTGTTTCAAAATGGTGCTGAGTGGTAGTTTTCCACTCGTAAATTTTTTTGTCACACATTTAGATTGTTTTAAAAAATTTTAATTGGGTTTTGGGTCAGAAAATTAATAACTTGTTCGAATTTTAATTTGCATGAAATTACATTTTTTCTCATGTGCAAGGTTTCTTTCTGGGTTTGTTTTTAATGTTTGTAATTTTCTTAAATTCTTTACGCACACTTGTTTTTGTGTGTTGCGCGTGGGAATAGAAAAATTAGAACATTGTTTGCTTATGATTGAAATGTTGATTGAAATGTTAATTGAATTTATGTGTTGTTTGGGGTGGTTATTTCGCAACAAGATGCATTTTTTATATAACTATCCTGCTCTGACGTGTCTCAAATGAAATTTTATATGGCAAAAAAAACAGTTTCAGCTCTTCTTAGTGTAACTCTATTTTTTTTTTTAAATTTTAATTTTCCGGGTTCTCGGGAAATTATTTTTATTTCTCGGGTTAAAAAAAGCATAAAATTCGCGGGAAATCTGTCCCGGGATTTCCCGGGATGGAAACCCTAAATCGACTATTTTAATGTTTTTGAACAAAGATTAGAGCTTTAATAAGATCGAGGTCTCCTACCATTTCGGGTGCTAAGCGACTTTCCTCAGACTCCACTTCTACTAGGCGTGGTCGGTGGTGATCGTGGTAGGCAAACTCTGTTTCATTAGACCACTGCAATCGTTGATGCTTTTTAAGGCGAAGGTTGGGTGATTTAGTTATTTTGATAGGGATTCCTAAGAATTGACGTACTTGTTTAACTAATTTACACGACGATTATGGTTAGCTATTGCTGAAACCATGTAAGGATCAACTTTAATTTTTCTAGCCACAACATACCAAAAATGTTTTATTACGTTTAAGAGAAATTTACTTTTTTCAGGTTAATTGTTAAATTGGCTAGCCATCCGTCAATTAACTGTAACAAATGTATGGGCTCGTTGAAAGTTTCAATTGCTATCGATAAGTCATCTAGATAGACGAATATCAAGTAGTACACTTCGTATAGTTCCACGTGGTGTTTTAATCTGAACATAGCAATTCATTTATAACAATTCATTTATATGAATTATTTCAGCGGTCGACCATGCACTGTACAAAGTGATTACAAAGTGATTCGCATAGTATTGCAGATATGCAAGTGATTACAAAAAGTTATATCAAAAATTAAAATAAATTTCTTATTATCATTTAGGCTATATTTATTTACTCCTTAATGTATATTACGTGCAATATAATTCGATTATATGTATCTGTCAGAAAATTGCGCCAATTTTAATAGTTATTGCGTAGAGGGAGTCATATAAAACACACCGCACTTATTCTCTCGCAATAAAGCTATAGTGTTTGTGTATTGTTGGTAAGTAAATTATTAAAAATATATATAAATTAAATAGTTAATAGTATATTTGTTGCTTTTATCGACAAATTTGACCAAAAATCTGAGATATGAAGTGTATTTTGAGGTTTATTTTATTATATTGCATATATGCAAGTTCATGTATGTAATGAAAGTAATTCATATTATGCATATATGCAATATATTGCATATATGCTATATCATGCAATACTATTTCATAAACCATAATTTTTTTAAATATCAAAGTAAACCATTTTCAGAATACAAATCTAATCATGGCCAGGAATCGTCCACTTACTGAAGCCGAAATTTTGGCAATTATCGATCCGTGGAGCAATAGTGAGGACGATTTTCAGGAAAATGATGATGCCGAAATACTCGTACAGACAGAAAGAGTACAAAATGAATCAGACTTTGACGAAAACTCCGATGAGATTCCTTTGGATATAGATAATATGCCGATTGATTTTGTGGATGAGCTACCAAATCCTGAACCAGTATTTCAGCGCGATTACAAAGAATTATCGAGACATTTTACATGGCTAAGTCAAGAATTTTCAATTCCCCACAAAGACATTGAATTTGTTGGTGATACCAACTTAAAATCAGACCAGCTAAGTTTAAAGACACCTTATAGTTGCTTCACATACCTGTTCGACCAAAAATTAATGGAGCATTTAGTCAGCGAGTCTAATTTATATAGCTGTCAAAAAAACGTGAACAACCCAAAGCCTATAACAAAGTCCGAATTACAAAAGTTCATCGGTATATGTCAATTTATGTCAATAATAAACATCCCTGATTATAGACGTTATTGGCACCCTATCGCGAGTAACAAACTCGTTCAAGATACGATGTCTGTCAATTCGTTTGAGAAAATTAAATCGGTCTTACATTTCAACAATAATGATCGCATGCCAGCAAACACAGATGAAATAAGAGATCGACTATTTAAAATTCGTCCTTTACTTGATGCTCTAACAAAGAACTTCCAAAAAGTTCCACCTGAAAAATGTTTATCAGTAGATGAGCAGTTGTGTTCTACAAAAGCTAAGAGCTATTTGAAACAATACATTCCCAGCAAACCTCATAAATGGCGATATAAGCTATATGTGTTATCGGGTGTTTCTGGTTACACATATAATTTTGAAGTATACACTGGGCAAGAAAATAGCGCAACCAATAGACTTGCAACTGACCCTGATTTAGGAGCCAACGGGAATACAGTAATTCGTCTGTTACGGCCTGTGCCAAAACTGCAAAATTACAGAGTATATTTTGAAAATTTTTATTCGTCCGTTCCTCTAGCAGTTGAATTATCAAAAACAGGATTTCTATGCCTAGGAACCATTAGAAGGAATAGAATTCCAAATTGCAAATTACCGAGCGATGTACAGTCTAAAAAAATGTCCTGAGGATCATCAACGAAGTTCGTCTGCACGGTCGATGGAGTAACGTTGACTACAGTATCTTGGAAGGATAAAAAACAGGTTAACTTATTTTCAAACTTTGTCGGTCGCGCGCCCATGTAAAGTTCGACAAGATATTCTAAAAAAGATGGAAATATTACAATAGTGTCCGCAAATTATTAAGAAGTATAACTCATACCCCGGGGGCGTTGATTTATTTGACAGTATGATCGGAAGATACAAAATTAAACTTCGCTCGAAAAAATGGTACCTTAGAATATTTCATCATCTGGTTGATATGACGACCGTTAATTCTTGGCTACTTTACAAGCTCATTTTAAAAAATTCTGATGATCCAAATCAACTTGAATTATCTCTGGCTGACTATCGGTTGACAATAGCCGAGATACTATATGCAAAACTGGCAAAGAATCTAAACCCGTGGGACGGCCTTCAGGAATCAACCAATTTTTAGACCTCAAACGAAAGAAGGCTACAAGTAAGAAGGAAATACGAATTGATGAATTTAGTCATTGGCCGGAATGGAGAGAAAATAGACTGCAATGTAAGTTTCCTAATTGTAAGGGTTACACTTACGTGAAATGCGTAAAATGTGATACGGCACTTTACTTTAACAAAGACCGCAATTGCTTCCGGCAATTTCATAAATGAGTTATTATACTCTTATAGTTAGTATGTTTTATAGTAGTATAACTGCGCATATTTATATGAATTATGAATTGTTTTTTATTTATTTTATTCATTTTTGTAATTATATTATGGTCTTTATTATTGGTCTTTATTACATGATCTTGCATATATGCAATCAATGAAAATTTGCGTTTTCACGAAAATGCAAAACGGAAATTTGAATTTTCTTTAAAATTTCATTATTTTGGTTGGATCGGCTTACACCAGTAATTTTTTATTAGTGATAAAAAATTCATGAGACGAAGGGTTAAGGACAAAGCCGTAACTACTATGGCTTGAAAATCTGAAAATGGACGCGAATATATATAAATAACATATAACACATTAAAAACACCCAGTCCCAACTTTCTGACTGGTCACCACCAGGAATCGAACCTGGGACCAACGAGTAACAGAGCAAGCACTCTACTTACTAAGCTAACGAGGGCGACAAAGCACAACCGTGCTTTATCTTTTGGCCTGTCCACAACTAGGTAACTAAGGGAACTTCATAAAATGCAGCTCTGCTTGTACTGCGGGAGATAACCATAACATCTATTGCTTGGGAAACCGCAAATGAGTACGCCCGAGACCAAATAAGGCTAAGGATGAAATTTGCACACAACGTCAACTAAAATTTGTTGTTATTTTTCTGATTATATGTTTGGGGACATAAGTGGATTTATCACTAGTGGGTTGAGATTTGGATACGAATTTTACTGAAGTCTTCAAAAATGTTCATTAGGATTCAATAGAATTGGCTTGATCGACAACGATGAAGGCGGAATATTTATCGATTGATTGAACCGTCGAAAGAAGTCGATTCCTAAATAAAATTTTTGGAACAGCTTATGCAAAATGTGTCTTGGATGCAAATGGCATGGGTATTCTAATGATTCGTAAAGTAGTGCTTATCTTTGGCCATTGGCCGTTTTTGTCGATGAACGAAACGAATAAAATTTAACTGTATAAAGATTGATAATTGGTTCGCATGCTTTGCCTAAAAGTGATATATTTGTGCTTCTCTCTAGCACACCCACAAATATCTTGTCTAAAATTTCTAGTACTTCTACGATTTATTATCTCCAGGTGAATAGATTAAATTATTAATGATTTGGCTTTTTCAATAATGTATATAGTTTTTTAACGCAGGAGAACAATGTTTGTTTAGGGATCTATTAACTAAACTAGGTTGTTAAATATGGTAGGACTTGTTACGCTGGTTCGATTGGGTTGGTAGGTTGGAGCTTATGTACACTTGGATGGTACACACAAATCACTTACTTCTGGCACAATGGTTTCGCCTCACGCGTATTAACAAAACAAAACTGGATGATGTTTGTTGAAATTAAACTACGGTAATCAATATTTTAATACTGGGCAATAAACAATGTATGTATTTATTCGGTTTAATTTTTAGTGCTAAGTGCATCCAAAATGAAGGTTGAACAAGAATGATAAAAAACCATGCAAGGAAAAATCTCACAAAAATTAAAAAATGGAATGTCAAAAGGAACGAGTAACGAAAATTCATCGGCGTGCTATCTATCTTTTGGTAATATTACTAAATGCTGTGCTAAATTTCGTTATTCGCTGTATTAAATAATATAGGGTGCATTCACTAAATGTGAATTCAATTTGACATTTGGGATATTTTGATCGAAATGGTTTTAAGCTAAGTATTGAAATTATAATTTAAATTATACAAAATTACTAATAAATTATTACATTTTAGGGAATCAAACTTTATATAATGCAAAAGGTAAGTATTTAGAATATAATAATTTACAATTGTCTTCCTCTTTTTTTACTTCTCGTTTTAGGTTGAATAAATGTATTTCCGGTTACTTCTCAGGAGTAAATTGAACATTCCGCCGCCGTTGACTCGACAGGGTTAAACTTTGGGATAAGGCACAACCTGTAAATCGGTCGTTTCAATGTGTTGCCATTTGCTAGCTTAAGGGAAACTACTCTCATTAGATTGTCCTCACCGGGATGTAAATCACTGATTCTCGCCAAAGGCCATTTAGCAGGCGGTAGGTTTTGATCGCGCAGCAGCACTAGATCTCCAATTTTGAAGTTATGGTTTTCTCGATTGTAACAGAACGTCCACTGGTTGAGTTTTCGCTCCGCTAACAGAATACCATTGTAGCTCTATATATCGGTAACAGCAGCACATTTGCCAAGCTAGGTGAAGTCGGTGGGTAGAGTTCTTGTTACCAGCTACAATGATCGAGAAGTGCTGCTCATTATGTTAACCATATTAACGATTTCGAGGGGAGGGAAAAATAAATATGAAACAATTTGCTTGACCGTTCAGATAGGTGGAGAATCAAAACCACATGACCAATCTTATTTAGATATCGGGAAATCACGTCACAGCCATTTTACCATTGTGATTAAGTTGTCGTAAACCACATGCTACTCCACCCCATTCCTATAGGCAATACCGCGCATCTACTGTAAGGGATGCCTCCCTTTCCCAATGTGTTAGCCTTGCACTATCTCAAAATTAACGACACATAATTATTATTCGACCAGACTAATTACAGAAAGGCAAGATATATAATCCCATGTTGAACGCAAAACTAAAAAAAACGAGTAGTTGATGATATTAATAACGGAAATAAAACACACAAAAAATTACCATTATTTGAAAATAATTATTGGCATAAATGACTATTTGAACTTAGGTACAGTTTTAATACATAAGAATGTTGACTTTTATTTACTAAACTAAATCTTAATTATAAGGAAATTAAACAATCAATGGCGCGTTCGAATATGGCGGTTAAGAATTATAGTTTCATTGATTATTTAATTAGGATCCGCGGTCCTTTGTAACACTTAGAGAAGATACTATACTATAGAGAACTATTATAACATACGTAATACAATAATATTACCGATTATATACACATATCAGTAATAATAAATAAATAATATAAAAAAAATCATAAAATAAATTATATAGGTGAAATGATAATAATATATAGTTAGTTAATATAAATTAAATAAGAAAAAAACTTAACTTAAGGTGTGATGCAATGGTGGTGCATTGGCAGTTATGGAGGATGGCAGCGAACAGGTTACATGTTTAACCTTTAGATTTTTGACTTATACGTCTCTGCGCTGGTTCTGTACTATTCCGTTTTTTTTTTGTAAACAGGTCGTTTATAGCGTGTTTTGTCCGCTATTTATGCAATTTCTCGTTTTTTTTTACGCGGCAAAATAAAATAAAACTGTCGCGGGAAACCCGTTAAATCAGATTCACGTGCAGGTTTCTTGTTTAGAATAAATCTGGCCGGTTCTAGAGAGTAAAGTAAGTATAGAAAGAAATGTTTTAAGAACAAGACTACAATCTGCGGTATACCACAACACACGAGATAATTGAAGAAAAAAAAATATCAATAATTGTCTATACCTGTTTCCTCCGCGACAAATTTGCATTAATCTGCACTTCGGCACAATAGGTTACACTAACACCTTTTGTATTTATATAGATTATTATTCGTACAAGTGAATACCGTACAAGACAATTTTCGCATTCACTATAACTGTGACACTTAGCACAATCACTGAAAATATTCAAGTTCAATTTATGTTAATACACAAATTGAATTTACCAAAGTTAAATTATCACTGCGTGTATATCGATATCAACTCACAAAACAGAATGATTGATTTTATTTCTGTCAATAGGTATTATTGGTATAGGTGGAGAAACTAATCGGATAATAAGAAGAAATTAAAAATTACACCAGCAGTCATCATCACCATCTATAGTAATGTTTCTCATTTAAACCAATTATACCAATAATTATCATTGTTTAGCCAAGTAACAAAATTATAACAGAAAAACAAAATACTGGTTATATTTAAAATTGTCGCCGTTATGATACCATCATCAACTACATTAACAATTAGTCTGCTGGAACACAAGCAATGTTACACGATGACATTTGTAACTTTTATTAAGAGACGTTACATACTCCTGTGACCAATGTTTCCAAAATCCTTGCAGAAGCTGTTGGATTAATTGCCATCTGCTTAGATGTGATATCTTTACTGTTTGTAGATCAGGTTGCGGTAATACGTTGAGTGGTTGAAAGATCAAAAAATGCAATGGTGTTAGCGGGTTCCATTCATCGTCTTGGTTGTCTACCAGTGGCCTAGAGTTAAGTAAGGCTTCGATTTGTTTAATCAGGGTTAGGAATTCTTCATAGGTCAAATTAGCTTCGCCAAGGACCCGCCGTAGATGGTATTTGCAGGACTTAACGGTGGCCTCCCATAAACCTCCAAATGTAGGAGTAGCTGGTGGTATAAAATGCCAAACAATGTGATGATCTGAACACCACGCCTGGATCTTGTTCAATTTGACATCGTTGAGGTATTGGTTATAAAACTCTCGGAATTGGCGCTTTGCTCCTACGAAGTTACTACCATTATCGCAATGTATATGGTTTGGTAGTCCCCTTACTGCACAAAATCTTTTCAGTGCTGCAATAAAGGTGTCTGTGCTCATATCGGTGGCTATCTCGATAGAAGTGGCCTTTGTGACCATGCAGACAAATATCACTATATAGGCTTTAAATAGCTTCGCCCCACGAGTTCGGCTGGTCTCTAAACTGAATGGTCCTGCCAAATCTATACCGACTTCGATAAACGGTCGCACTGGAGGATTAACTCGACATGGAGGCAGTTGACCCATTAGTTGCTGTTGATGTTGTGCCTTGTAACGTCGACACACGATGCACATGCCGGATCAGGTTCTTACTTCGGGGAATCGCGAACCTTTGTTTCAGTATTGTGTTGGTCATCCTTGTTCCGGCGTGCAAATTTTTGTAGTGCGCTTCTCGTGCTATCAGCTCGGTTATTAAATGGTTGCTCGGCAATATTATCGGATGTTTGGTGTCGTGGTCCATCTCAGCATGCTTCAATCGCCCTCCCACTCGGAGAACGCCATAGTTATCAACATACGGATGGAAAGATAAAATTTTTGAATCATTTGGTAAAGGTTTGCTGTTTACTAGTAAATTTATCTACTTACGGTACGCTTCGTATTGGACGAATCGGAAAATCATATATTCGGCATTTAATTTTTCAGTTAACGTTAAATTTTTACTGGTTATTTGGCGTGACTTTCTTGATAACAGATTTGCTTTGTAACGGAGAATGTAAGCCAAAATGTGTGATATTGTTCGAAAGTTTGAATATTTGGCGATTAAGGTATTTATAATGGTAGAACTCAATTGAACAGCAGCAAAATTGGTTATAATTTCGTTGGTTTCATTCATTATTGTTGGTTTTATAAGCTGGAGCTGTGTTACATTTAAGAACTCTGGTCCATTGATCCATGTTGTATTACTTAAAAATTGCAGTGGAGTCATTCCTCGAGTAGCATGATCGGCTGGATTATTTTCGGTAGCTACAAAATACCATTGGTATAGTTTGGTTGATTGCATTATTTCCGAAACACGATTCGCTTCGAAAGGTTTCAGTAATTTCGGAGGTTTGGATAACCATTGTAACGTTATGGTAGAATCGGAATATAAATATATGTTAGGTGGCTTTTGCAACTTGAGTGATTGTAACACAGTTAGCAACCGCACTAACAACGCTGCTGCGTTAAGCTCCAGTTTTGGAATACTCAATGCTTTGATTGGAGATACACGCGTCTTTGCAATTAGAAGGTTGACCATGGGTAGTCCTTTTATGATGGTTCGTGAATATATTACAGCTGCGTACGCGTCTAATGATGCATCTCCGAATCCATGTAATTCTATGGTTTGATCCGTCGTATATAACCATCTAGGAAACTTTAGTTCAGCGAGTTGAGGTAATTGCTCTCGTATTGATAAATATTGTTCCGCTATGTATTGTGGTAATTCTTCATCCCAGACGACTCCGTGTAACCAAAGAGACTGGAACAATATTTTTAGTCTTACCGTAACAGGGGACAGCAGTCCCAATGGATCATATATTTTGGCGATTTCTGACAGGAATGATCTTTTTGTAAACTGGCCTTTTGGAGGCAGTGCAATTTTGAAAAAGAAGAAATCCTGAAGAGGGTTGTATTTAATACCTAATATGGATATCATTTGATTATCCTTGATTTCCCACGGTGCCATTTCACGACTCTCCACAGGTATGTTTACCAAAAGTTGCGGATGATTGGACGACCATTTGCGAATATTGAACCCTCCTAGTTTTAGTAACTGGATAATTCCGGATTGTAATAATTGCGCAGACACTAGATCACCAGCTCCGGACATCAAATCGTCCATATAAAAATCGGTTTTTAGGATCTCACTGGCCTTTGGAAATTTTTCACTGAATTTGTCTGCCAAGTAGTGTAGTGCCCCCATCGCCAAAAACGGTGCTGCGGCTATTCCGTAGGTAACGGTTTTTAACCGGTAATGTTCTGGCTTAGAGTTAGAATTATTTCTCCAAATAATTCGATGATAATCTTGGTCATGGCTCGATATTGCAATTTGCCGAAACATTTTTTCAATATCGGCGGAGAATATATATTTATGTTTACGGAAACGAATTAAGAGGTTTAACAAATTTTCTTGTATATTCGGTCCTACTATTAGGTTATCATTTAGCGAATAATTGTTTGTGGATCGGGCTGACGCATCGAACACTACTCGGACCTTCGTCGTACTACTGGACTCTTTTATAACTGCGTGGTGTGGTAAGTAGAACATCTTGTGGTTTGGTCGATCAATTTCGTTTTGCGGGATAAGTTCCATATGGTCCAATGCTAGGTATTCGGCCATGAATTGATTATAGGCCTTTTTTAACTCCTCGTCTTGCTGTAATCGGTGCTCTAAGGCATAAAATCTTCTAGTTGCTTGTGAACAACTTTCTCCGAGCTTGGGTGGACTATGTTTAAAGGGCAGGCGAACTGTGATTCGGTTATCCTCTATTATGGTAGTTTTATTGAATAGGTCAACGATTGTTTGTTCCTCTTTACTTAATATGGGGACAGGCGTTATTTCTTCAATTTTCCAGAACCTTTCTATTGCCGTTGCAATTTGAGACATATCATTATTTGGTTCACAGGTTGTTGAATAGGTGGCTTCGTTATTTGCTTTAATGACTGATTGGTTGTCAATGTTTATTTGGCCTGCGATTATCCAGCCAAACCTCGAATTTATCGCTACGGGCCCATTCCGCTTACCTAGCACGAAATTCACCTCTTGAAGCGACTGGAAGAATGGTTCACATCCCAATAATATATCAACCTTCATAGACATATTGAAAGACGGATCAGCTAATGGCTTATACTTATCGAATAGATGAAGCTGCAGATTGGTGGTTTTAACTGGAGGTAATTCGGACGATATGGTTGGTATGATCAATGCATCTAATTGAGTGGTATAGTTATGATCGACACGAGATCTAATATTAAGGCTCGTCTTTTCTCTCGAATAGCCGGCTACAGAACTATTAAGGGTGTTGATCTTTGTTTCGGTTTTAAAACTTGAAACCTCCAATCGAATGGCTAATTCTTCCGATATAAATGAATGCGTAGAACCTGAATCTAACAAAGCTCGAGCGCTTATCCAATTACCGTGTATGTCCTGTACCTCGATGAAGGCCGTTGGTAACACTGGGATCCTTGGCTGAATTGGCAATGTTGTTGGAGTAATTATTGGATCTCTTGGGTTGTTTAACTGATGTAAGCAAACTGCAAGCTTAGACTCAGCTTCGTTAATATTGGTTTTGGTCTGCAACGCGGAACTTTTATTAGCAATTGGGATGGTACTGTTTGGTAAATGAAGGAGAGTGTTATGACGCTTTGAACACTTCCAACAGTGTTTGGAACTCTTGCATGATGTAATCATGTGCTCATTACTGAAGCAGTTGAAGCACCTTTTCGAATTGGTAATGAATACTCGACGTTCTTCGACGGGCATCTGTCTGAATTTCTCGCAATCAAATAATCTATGCTCTATGTGGCAAATTGGGCAAGTGGGCAACTGAGCAGAAGCATGAAATAGTTTTGCTGTAGCTTGTCTGTCACGATTATAATTACCTCTGGCCTTTACTTGTTCTGACACTGTTTCAATTAATGCATCGGTTCGTTTGCTTAGGAAGTCCAGGAATTGTTGAATGGTGGGATACTCAATTTCTGCGGTTTCATATTTCCATATTCGTCTCGTCTCTTCATCTAATTTATCACTGGCTAACAAAATTATCCATGGATCTCGTTCCGATGCCTTTGGACCAAGCGATTTCAAGCCGCGCACTGTTTCATCGACTACATCATGTAGCTTCATTAAATTATCAGATGAAGCTTTACTAGAGTTCGTAGTAGCAAAAAAATCACGAATATATGTTTCGATTATAGGCTTCTTTTTGTCATATTTTTTCGTAAGCCGTTTAAACGCTTCAATATAGTTTGCATCGTCAACTCGGAAATGACATATTGACGAATGGGCAGCACCTCGTAATTGACCAAGCAAATATTTAAATTTCTGTGCCGGAGATAAATTAGCATTTTCATGAACAGTTGATGTGAAAACACCATAAAATGATTGCCAATGTTTAACGTTGCCATCAAAAATTGGTAAGTTAAGGCGTGGTAATTTAAAATCGGACCGAAAGCTTATATGCGCGGAAGTATTAACCGTTTCATCTTGGTCTAAGTTTAACCCTGGGTTAAACGATTTTTCTCTAATTAATTTTTGGATTTTTGCTACTATTGGAAAGTACATTTCGTCTATCAAATCCATTTCCGACGCCACCCTTTCATCAATTACGAAAATTCTGTCTTCAACCTCAGTAAACTGTTTGTACAATTCGTGGGTCTTCGATAATCTTATTTCTAATTCTTCAATCGATGCATCTTTACCCTTTGCAGTAAGAATTTGAGCATATTTAGTGAATTGCCCCTTAATGATACCTTTACGTTTATTCAAGGCCTCCATGGTATTACGCAAACCGATAAATTGATATTAAATGGAAATATATACCCGTAACAATTTTTAATTTATTAGGATTATGCACCGATACGTTAATCCAATGACGAAAATATATGCCGAATATGTATAATAAATGGATAATAAAACAGATTACCTTGTGTATGTTCTCGAAAATCAAAATGGCTTCTTATTTGATACGGATGTCTGCTGGATGAGATGACCACGTTTCCCTTCACCAAATATGTAATAACCGAGATGGTGTGTGACCTTGGTAACCGCTGCGTAACTGTATTGCAGTTAACTTGGATTACGGCTCCTTATAACTAACAATACTTTACAGCTTTAATACTGGATATCGACATCACTTGCACATGTGATTGATGCGATTCGTTTTTTTAAGGCGTCTCAAATGGCTACCTGTATTTTCCACGCGTGGGTGATTGAATGTTGCACTTCGTTGTTAATAATTGTCGCGTTTTTTTAAAACGCTCTGGACATTTTTCACTCGACTGCGAGCTAGCTGATAATAATGGATGGCTTCGATAATTCGCTCTAGGTTGGAGCGCTACTGTTTGCCATCCGGCTCGAAGGACCAAAACTTATGTTAAATATGGTAGAACTTGTTACGCTGGTTCGATTGGGTTGGTAGGTTGGAGCTTATGTACACTTGGATGGTACACACAAATCACTTACTTCTGGCACAATGGTTTCGTCTCACGCGTATTAACAAAACAAAACTGGATGATGTTTGTTGAAATTAAACTACGGTAATCAATATTTTAATACTGGGCAATAAACAATGTATGTATTTATTCGGTTTAATTTTTAGTGCTAAGTGCATCCAAAATGAAGGTTGAACAAGAATGATAAAAAACCATGCAAGGAAAAATCTCACAAAAATTAAAAAATGGAATGTCAAAAGGAACGAATAACGAAAATTCATCGGCGTGCTATCTATCTTTTGGTAATAGTACTAAATGCTGTGCTAAATTTCGTTATTCGCTGTATTAAATAATATAGGGTGCATTCACTAAATGTGAATTCAATTTGACATTTGGGATATTTTGATCGAAATGGTTTTAAGCTAAGTATTGAAATTATAATTTAAATTATACAAAATTACTAATAAATTATTACATTTTAGGGAATCAAACTTTATATAATGCAAAAGGTAAGTATTTAGAATATAATAATTTACAATTGTCTTCCTCTTTTTTTACTTCTCGTTTTAGGTTGAATAAATGTATTTCCGGTTACTTCTCAGGAGTAAATTGAACAAGGTTGAGATAATATGTTTTCTAAAGTTAGGTACTTTATTTACTGTGCATGGGGATGTGAACTCAAATTCAAGCAACAGAACATTGTCCCTGTCGAATTTGGACGGCTATTTCGACGTACTCTGGAACGTTAAGTGACGATCCGACTCCGGTTTTGGCTAGTTAATGGAATTAACGTTTATTATATTCCTTGAGACAAGTGGTCAGAAGTTTTAGAAGTAAAAATGGCATACTAAGTCTTATGGAATTTTTCCGACATTGCCTTATGTTCGATTCTTGTTAAGAATGAATCCCATTTTGTTGATGCTGTATAATATAGCGGAAATTTGTGCTCTTGTGCTTTTGTTATGCAACCAGCCAAAATTTTTTATTCATTTTGATACCAGCGGAATAGAATATTAAAAGTGATCCTTAAAATGACAAGTTGATTGATCTCCGAAGTAAAAGAACTCGATATATGAAATCTGGAAATTTCCGCCATTTTTTAAAGAATTACGATGAAATTTGGATAGTAATATTGGTCAGAGATTTTAAAGTGAATTTTAGACAAAATTATAGGATCTGTTCAACATGCCCATTTCATAACCAATCATTATAATATTTGGTTTCTAAATTGATTTTTGGTGAAATATAATTTTTAGGGATTTTGACTGGAGAGAACTCTACTATTTCTTAATTAGTAATTGTAATATCCCTAAATTTTCGAACAAAATTTGTTGATTAGAATTTTCACTATAATTTTTTGATTTTCTGCAGCCACGTAAATCATTCTCAATTTCTGGTCAATATCACAAAAAAATTACAAATTATAGTGAAAATTCTAATCCATAAATTGTCTCCAAATTTTCCATGTAGCCTCATTAAAACCGAAGCTTTTAGGAAAATAACCGAAATTATTGGTTGGTAGTGGGGTTTTTTGAGATATTGGTCAAAAACTGAAAAAACTCATATAGCGGCAATAAATCAAAAAATTACAGTGAGAATTCTGATCAATAAATTTTGATCGCATTATCCCATATGAGATGCAAATTTTTCTAGAAACTAATAGCATAATTATTGGTTATGAAATGGGCAAGTTTAGTCCAGCACAAACAGAGCCTAGAATTTTGTCCAAAACTCACTTTAAATTCACTGACTAATATACTATTATTCAATTTTTATCGTATTTCGTTGGGTGTAAAGACGAAATATTGCAAAATTTTAAGATTTAATATATCGAGTTCCTTTACTTCGGAGATCCATCAATTAGTCATTTTAAGGATTTCTTTTAATATTTTATTCCTCTGGGATCTTTTATTTATTTTTTATCTTTTACTTAATAAAAAATAGATATAAAATGAATAAAAAATTTCCGGTGGTAATTATATAACAAAATAAATTTTCTGTTGTGATAGTGCTGCCACTTGAGGCGAGCAGCGTAATCTCTTGTTTTTGCTGGCCAATTTCTGCTATAAGGTAGCGCAGAATATTTTTATGTCCGTTATGGAAGAAATCAAATGAGAGATTAAGCTTGCAGAATGTCCTCTATAAGTAGTGGCATGTACCTTGAGCTGCTTTATTGTTCAGATTCACTATTTGCCTCTCATTAAGGGAATCTGAGATGTACATATGTTGTATCGTATGACAATATATTTTTTTTATTACATACCAACTCTCTTTAATCATTAAAAACTGGCTGTGCAACCGAAAACCACCCCGCACTTAAAGTGAATCCAATGAGAAAATAATTTAACTCAATCGGCTCAATAGATTCCATTAACTCATGACTGATGAGCATGTAACTTTGTGGGTGTTAAAGACGATAAATAATAGTTTCAGTGACTCGTTGCATTGGTCTTTGAGGTTATGGTCTCGGGGAAGCAAGACAATCACGGGCGTCATATATATTGTGATGCGATATATTTTTTAATTGGTACTGTTTCTCGTGCTATTACAATTCTTTGTGTGGTTTCCATTATAAATTTCTGTTTGGTCTAAAAGATTCTGAAGATGGTCAAATCTTAAAAGGTGTCTTTAAAAGGTTGCTCTCTAAAAACTTTACTGTTGCTCTCTTTACCTGGTATCCGAACACTACTGATTTCGCTTTAAAAAAAGCCACTACTAATCGTCATCAAGCAAAAGTATAATCAAAATAATCAGTCACCGTTTTCTATACATTTTTGTCAATTTCAATACCCAAACAAATAAATCGTAATTTACTATACACGTTTTCCCAATTTAACTCTAGATGGAAATTGTTTTTCCTATAATCTTAAACATAAATAGAATTACGTAAAATAGAAACAACAAATAATTAAATCACCATGTCAAATAATTTCAAATCTACTGATCCGCATCTTAATCGTGTCGTGTGTAATCGAAAAACTTTATGATGTTCAAGAACTAATCATGCTTTAAAACATAGAAAAGCAGAGCAAAACGAAACAAAAAAAATTGTCTGTACCAAATTAAATTAAAGCTTAGGATATATCGGTGTACATTTAAAAAAAAAAATCTGCTCTTTTTAAGGAAAATAAAGTTTTATTAATTCTTTGGTACAACTTTTGTGCTTCGTTCTAATTAATTTGGTTGTAATCTTAGATTTTTTTTTTAATTTTTGAAGCGGAGATTTTTCGTTCGTTATCGCAAAATCAACACCAAAATTTATGTTTTCCATATAATATCGGATATAATTTAAGAGGCCTGAAGTATTTGTATTTTTTGAAAATTAAACTTTTAATTAATTGTAAATAAGTACATGCAAGTGGTGCTGTATTATACGAATGCGAGCATAAATTTGATCTGAGTTCCTCTCAAAAATCATAAAATAATCTAATTAATTTGAAAATGTCTGGATAATTTCTTTATGGTTCTTGAATATCGTTTTGATATATTGATACCTTTGTTTTAATGTATTCTCAAGATTGGAAATATTTAATGGGGACACGTTTTTCATAGTTTCCCAGAATTATGTATATACTATACAGTTCAATAATAAAACTCTCCCCATATTTTCTGAATCGACGGTAACTGCCTATAGAGCTATTAATATAAATTGTCTAAAAACTTCTAGAACAAACTATATTACGTATAGATTATATAAGAAAATAAATTATGTACTACTTGAAGAAGTTTAATATTTATTACGTTCAAAATACTGTGTTGAATATAGTTCCAGTTGACATGGCTATGTAGGGTTTCATTTTGTTTAATAACCCACTTCAAAAGTTAAGTATTATTTGTTCATATCAGGGGTGAAACCTTTTCAAAATAAATCGTCAATATTTACGCGCACAAATGGGAAGTTTGAATACAATTTTGTTTCCGTAATGTTCTCATTATTCCGGATGCATTTTTCGGACGCATCTTCATCAAATGCTATTTCCGGTCCAAGAAGGTTTTAAAAATTATTAACGATTTTCATATAAATTTATATGGTGCCATATATCGTTTCTGGAAGATTGTGCCAATCCTAACATACGGCTGGTTCTGAGGAGCTCACTATAAGTTAACCTTAATATTCTCAACTCATAATATAACGCATTATTATTTCGAACTTAACATATTAAGGATTACTACCGTTAAACCACACGAGCCACCATTTCAATATATTTATTTTACAAAAACAACTATAAACACAACAACAAAATATCTCGCCTTATAGAGTACTTTCGCCTTACAAATGGCCTTAGAGTAGTTTCGTGTAAATAATAAAAAAATCCTGGGATGACTTCATACACTTTTGCTCCTGGAGCGGTTCAAAAGGGGGCAATCACAATACCGTTTAGCCTTTTCAAATTTACGTGACTACCATTTGAACTACGCAATGCAACGCAAATGTTTCAACAATTATTGAACGAAGGCTTACGAGATTTTTTGTTTTTGTTTTGTAGGTTTTGTTTGCACCGGTCGGTTTATAGGGGTAGAATAAGTAAGAAAAAGAAAAAAATGACGTCGCTTAAGCTAGCAGAACCCATACAGCAGAACATTACAAGATGGTATGGATAATTATAGGCTAATTAAATGTCGCATTAAAAATTGTTGGGCTCCATCTCTTCCAACTAAAACGCGGGTTCTGCTAGCTTAAGAAAAGTTAGCAGAACCCATATCAAAAAATAATTGGAAAATTAAAGGTTGATTTTAGGTTAATGAAATGCCCTATTTAAATTTTTTTATTCTGCTCGATCTAGAAAATGCAAAAGCCTTTATCATTTCAAATCTAGCAGAACCCAAATCGAAAATCGGACCAAAACCGAAATTAGAAACAAACAAAATAATTGTACGCTCACAATGAATGAGCTAATCAAATGCCCCATTAAACAATTTTGGGCTTTACCCGTTTTTGAACCGTTTTGCGTTCTAATTTCAAGTTTTCGATTTGGGTTTTGGTCCGATTTTTGATTTGGGTTAGATTAAATGACCTGAAGTTTGGTTAAAAACGGGTGAAGCCCGAAACTTTTTAATGGGGCATTTGATTAGCACATAGTGATAGCCTAAAATTATTTGTTTGTTAATTGATCTTGTTTTGCGTTCTAATTTCGGTTTTGGTCCGATTTTCGATTTGGGTTCTGCTAGATTTGAAATGATAAACCCTTTTGCATTTTCTAGATCGAGCAGAATAAAAAAATTTAAATAGAGCATTTAATAAGCCTAAAATTAACCTTTAATTTTCCAACTGTTTTTAAATCATTTTTTGATATGGGTTCTGCTAACTTTTTCTAAAGCTAGCAGAACCCGCGTTTAGTTGGAAGAATTTTTTGTAAAAAAAAAAATTAATTTCATTTTGTGTGTAAAAATAAAAGTAAAAATAAAAATATAAATTGGAAGCGGATTTTATTATTTATTTTATTTATTTTATTTATTTTATTTATTTTATTTATTTTATTTATTTTATTTATTTTATTTATTTTATTTATTTTATTTATTTTATTTATTTTATTTATTTTATTTATTTTATTTATTTTATTTATTTTATTTATTTTATTTATTTTATTTATTTTATTTATTTTATTTATTTTATTTATTTTATTTATTTTATTTATTTTATTTATTTTATTTATTTTATTTATTTTATTTATTTTATTTATTTTATTTATTTTATTTATTTTATTTATTTTATTTATTTTATTTATTTTATTTATTTTATTTATTTTATTTATTTTATTTATTTTATTTATTTTATTTATTTTATTTATTTTATTTATTTTATTTATTTTATTTATTTTATTTATTTTATTTATTTTATTTATTTTATTTATTTTATTTATTTTATTTATTTTATTTATTTTATTTATTTTATTTATTTTATTTATTTTATTTATTTTATTTATTTTATTTATTTTATTTATTTTATTTATTTTATTTATTTTATTTATTTTATTTATTTTATTTATTTTATTTATTTTATTTATTTTATTTATTTTATTTATTTTATTTATTTTATTTATTTTATTTATTTTATTTATTTTATTTATTTTATTTATTTTATTTATTTTATTTATTTTATTTATTTTATTTATTTTATTTATTTTATTTATTTTATTTATTTTATTTATTTTATTTATTTTATTTATTTTATTTATTTTATTTATTTTATTTATTTTATTTATTTTATTTATTTTATTTATTTTATTTATTTTATTTATTTTATTTATTTTATTTATTTTATTTATTTTATTTATTTTATTTATTTTATTTATTTTATTTATTTTATTTATTTTATTTATTTTATTTATTTTATTTATTTTATTTATTTTATTTATTTTATTTATTTTATTTATTTTATTTATTTTATTTATTTTATTTATTTTATTTATTTTATTTATTTTATTTATTTTATTTATTTTATTTATTTTATTTATTTTATTTATTTTATTTATTTTATTTATTTTATTTATTTTATTTATTTTATTTATTTTATTTATTTTATTTATTTTATTTATTTTATTTATTTTATTTATTTTATTTATTTTATTTATTTTATTTATTTTATTTATTTTATTTATTTTATTTATTTTATTTATTTTATTTATTTTATTTATTTATTTTATTTATTTATTTAAAGAAATCTATTTTGTAATATACATGTATGATTTCAGATTATTTACAGTTATAGTTAAAATTATATTAAAACAACAAAAAACTTTAAAACAGAATAAAAAAAATAAAAAAATATAAACCAAATTTTGGTTTAAACAATTAAAAATTTAGAAAAAAGTCTTTAAGGATATTTTTAAAGTTGTCCTTTGATAAGTTGAAGTCAAATAGGTCGTCGATTAAGTTGAAAGATTTAGACATCCTATTAATTGGGTTGTTTTCTCCATAGTTGGTGGAATGGTGTTCAAGTGCTAAAAATTTATGGTTTCGAAATGTTCTGCATGGCACGTGAATTGATATGTTTTCCAAGATGTAAGCTGAATCTACGTGACCACGCAAAACGTTACCAATAAAAGCTGCTCCCAAGAGAAGTCGTCTATTTTCAAGCGTGCATATTTTGTAATCTGTGCATCTTGTTGTGTATGGAGGTAAGCGAGCCACATTTTCATGGAATGGTAAGTTGTGTTCGTAATCCCAGTCACTTTTCTTTAACAAAAAAATCAGGAACTTCTTTTGAATGCTTTCAATTCTTTTTATGTGTACAGCATAGTATGGATTCCAGACCGTTACAGCGTATTCCAGTTGAGATCGAACATAAGCGAAATAGAGTCAACATAAGGTTTGAATATCCTTAAATTCACCTGTCCATCTTTTAACAAATCCGAACATGGCATTCGCTTTCGCAATACAATTTTCAATATGCCTATTGAAACTGGCGTTTTCGACAAATGTAACACCTAAGTCTATAATCTCATTGACTCTTTGCAGTACTTCGTTGTTGACTTTGTATGAAGTAATAACCGGATTTCTTTTACGATGGAAAGACATGATTTTGCATTTCTTAATATTTAAGTATAGTGAGTTCCGATCACACCACTCACTTAATCTATCTAAGTCTTCTTGAAGTTTCTCCGTATCTAACCATCCATTAATAGTACGAAAAATTTTCACATCATCTGCAAATATGAGCACGTCTGAGTTTTTGATTATCTCGGTTATTCGGTCTATGAAAACAATAAAAATTCAGGGCCCGAGGTGTGATCCTTGAGGAACACCAGATGTAACTTTAATAATGTTTGATTTCTCATTTCCCATTATCACAAATTGGCACCGGTTTGATAGATATGATTTAAACCAATTTATGTAATCGAGAGAAAACCCAAAATTGAATAAACTCTGGAGTACTTTATGATGACAGATAGAATCAAATGCTTTACTAAAATCCGTGTACGCTACATCAACTTGACGGTGTTTTTCTATCTCGTTAATTAGTTAACTGGTGAATTCAACCAGATTAGTCGATGTGGATCGGCCACGCATAAACCCATGCTGGTTTATTGATATATGACGTGCAATTGTGGATTTAAAGCTGTTGCATAATACTAACTCAAATAATTTTGGAATTGATGATGTAGTTGATATTCCTCTGTAGCATGAGATATCCTCACGTTTACCCGATTTAAAAATTGGAGTAATTTTTGAAATTTTCCATTTTTCAGGAAACACGCCGGTGTTTAAGGAATGATTGAATAGATAACATAATGGAATTGTTAAAACCATAATAGGTAATCCACACATCCATAATTGGTGACCCCGACGAGATCATATCATAACCTGCAATTTGGTGTTTCATCCAGTTTACGGATGTGAAGTTTGTCCTAAATTGTCCTAAACCAACAACAATGTTTATAATTAAATTTAACAGTGTAATTTGAGTGCACATATTAGAGCAATTAAAATTAATCTGGGACTGGTACTTCTATTAAAAGGTCCACAAATTTGTCATTGTCACTAATAGTTTCTGTACCCTATTAGACAATTTATGGCGAAAAAGAAAGTTCCACCGATCGTGGGAATTCCCGCTATTCGAATATACGTGACACGGGAACTTTTATAGAAAACTTTTAAAGAACAATCTTTTATACAAACTTTTTAACCTTTTTAACCAAAATTTTTATAGAACAATAAACTGGCGGACCTTTTAAACCCTAAGGCTAACAAAATTTTCTTCTTTTCAACAGAACCAATACTTTTCTCGTTTTAGGTTTATTCGAATAGCGGGAATTCCCACGATCAGTGGGTCATCATACTCGCTCGGTAGATAGACATAGGAGTCTAGAACTTTTATAGATCAACAATCTGACGGAAAAATTTATGAAGTAGTTCTTTATAAGTGTAAAGAAAATTTACTTTCAAAATTTTTGATATTACATATTTAATTTAAAATGTAGTTGTAGTTGGTCTTCTTGTTTTAAATTGAACTGATAATATAATTTAATAATAATTTACACTGTTAAATTACGTTTAGAAAGAAATTTTGTGTTTAGGACAGTTTAGGACAAACTTCACGTGATTATATAGTCGTATGAAGTTTG
Organism: Nephrotoma appendiculata; assembly: GCA_947310385.1. Lineage (NCBI taxonomy): Eukaryota > Metazoa > Arthropoda > Insecta > Diptera > Tipulidae > Nephrotoma > Nephrotoma appendiculata. Next base: position 113,289,200 of record OX371223.1, read on the forward strand.
TCCTAAATTTGTCCTAAAATTTGTTGTTGCTTTAGGACAATTTAGGACAAACTTCACACGAATTCCAGTGTGGTTACAGCAGTTGCGTAGAGAAATGCAGGCAATTTTAGCGGTCAGCAATGAACCGTCGAATAAAGTAGCTGAATTAGGCGAAAAAATTAATGACGTTTTGCCGACAATCAATTATAATTTAAATCAGGTTAGTAATACACCTCCTATATCACATGTTTCTCGCCCAAGCAACTCATGTTGTTCACATCGACATTTAAAAAAACGAACGGTCACAATCACGAGACAGATTGTTTAGTATATCTTCATCCGTCTCACGTGAAGAAAAGTTTTGTTGGTGTAATTTTCGTTTCGGGACGAAAGCAAAAATATGCGGAAATCCAGACAAATGTCAATTCGAGGAGTTAAACATGTAGGCCAATCACAAGTAGCGACATGTGACAATGGCCAATGTAAAAGTCGCTAAATTTTTTCAGCCGCTAAGAAATTTTTCACTTTTCGCTGCGAACGATACCGCAATTAGAACATACACTGAAAAAAATAGCGCGGAGATATTTACACATTTTGCTGTGTAAACCCAAATTTGCAATTATTACCAATAATGCCTTAATTAAGTACGAGCCTTCTAAAATTTGCAGTGCAATATTTATAGTGCATTTTTAAATATTAAAATTATTGCTGAGCACCGTCTGATAACAAATTAAATTAATGATATTACAATGCTGCTAGGTAAATTTTAGCTGTGCAATTTGAATATATCATTTTCAATGCAAACATATTAAAAATGAAAAAAAATTGTCTTTTTCGTTGAGAATAAATTGCAAAGTGTTTTTAAAATGTTCAAATACTTTTCAAAATTTACTTTGCCCTTTGTAAAACAATTTTTGCGGGGAGATTATAACCAATCAAATCATTTATTCTACCCGACTTTGGCATTGACCCGGCATTTTGTTCTCCAAATTTTATTTAAAATTTCAAACAAAAATTAGTCTTAAAGTGAATTTAAAGCAGTACACAAATTGCCACAAAAATGCCAGTTCATCTATAGTTTCCAGATTTGTTGCGAAAAATGGTAATTATTTAAAAATAAAATAAATAAAATAAAATAAAATATAAATTATATTTATTTTTATCCTTCATTTGCAGTTTTTTTGTAACCTTACTTCGCTTTGCAGAAATGACCGCTATAACCTTCAGCATTAAACCATAGAAGTGCTGAAACGATATATGGTAAACCCAAATTAAATTTACAGTACTTTATGTGGCTTTACTTATATTTTTTGCTTTCTTGTTTTAATTTCAGAATTTTATAAAGCAACTTAAGAGGACCGGACCAACTCAGTTCCACATTAAATGGTTACTCATCTGAGGAGAATTTAATTATTAACAACATTACAACAACTCAATATCTTTTAATGCTGTATAAAGTAAAAATATGTTTGATCAAAATTCACACGTATGTTTACTGTCGATCCACAGATGTAATTAATTATCATCTTTATTTTAAGAAAAATCGATGGCCTTTTGTGAAAAATGAATAAAAAAGATTAATTATAAAGAATGTGTTTCATTAAAATTTGTTTTTAATATGTTAAATATTAAATTCTGTCTCCTCCAATCTAGAAGTTTCGAGTGTTTGCTTCTGTGCAGCGTAAATATTAAGGCGCTGCAATTTTCTCAATCCGCAAATTTTAAAATGCATTGTAAACCATTATCCACTTTGCAATCATTATTTACCATGCGCTCTGTAAAGAATTTCTAAATTATTTTACAAACTGCAGAGTAAATATATCAAAGCAATAACAAATATTGCTTATCCACCGTGAAATAAAAATAATAAAATTTACTCACAAGTTGTAATAATTGATTTGCTACAATCGCAGTAAATACAAAGCGCTTGTGTGGCTGAATTTTTAATCATTTTTCATTAAATATTACTCCGCTTTTTTGTAAATATTACCGATTATTTTTTTCAGTGTATGGTTCGATAACGTTAAATTTAGATTTTGGATTAAAGAAATCGTTTTCATGGACTTTCATATAGACATAAAAAATCGTCTTCTCATTGATCATTCTTCTACAATGTTCGCAAATTCTGTAGTGCACTCCTTGTTAAAAAAGTATAGCAAAATAACTATCGAAACATCGGATAATGTACCAGTTAGGCATCTTGTAACACATCATATCGAGAAAACAATTGCGGCCAAAAACGAATTCGATCGTTTGATCAAACTAGTGTATTGTACTCCACAAAGACATGAGACGATTTCTTGGGATGTTAAACTTTTATCGTAGGTTCATTCCTAATGCAGTAATAAAATCCTAAAAAGGTCATATAAAAATGTCAAACAAAAATTATAAGGGATGAACAATCGATCTCAGTGATTAATAAGGCGAAACAAGATCTTACTGACGCCACAATATTGTCCCATCCATCTTGTAATGCACCGCTGGCATTAATGGTCGCGATGCGTCTAATTTTGCTATAGGTGCAGTTACTTATACAAAAATTGGTCAACGGGCAGTTTCAGCCACTAGGAAAGCTTTCTGTTGCACAAAAGCGTTATAGCACGTATGAAAGGGAGTTGTTGTTGGCTGCGTATTCGTTGATTAAACATTTTAGGTATTTGTTGGAAGGACGTCAGTTTGTTCTATATACGGATCACAAACCTTTAATTTTTGCATTTCGCCAAAATTTGGAGAAAGCATCACCTCGCCAGTATCGTAACCTGGACTATATAAGTCAGTTTACGACTGATAGGCATATATTCGGCAAAGAAATAGTATTCTCGTATCGAGGAAATCGCGATTTCGCCAAATATAGATTTCAAGGCATTGGCAGTGGAACAACTTGACATGAAGGAGCTTCAAACGCAGTTAATGTCAGAGTCTGAGTAAAATTTCTCACAGATACTGGCTCTTTGGTTCAAACTTACAGGTTACTTGTGACACATCGACTAGAGTTGAAAAACCATTTATTCCGATCAAATTTAGGAAACAGGTATTTCACAGTATCCATGATTCATCGAACCCAGGAATCAAGAATACCGTGAAATTGGTGTAAAGTAAATACGTATGGCCAGGTATTAAAAAAGATGTTAGGAAATGGGCGCAAGCATGCACAGATGGGTCAGTTCCAATTAGTAGAAAAAAGATTTAACGAAATTCATATAGATTTGATCGGACCTTAGCTAATTTCAGAAAATCAGCGCTACTGGCTGACTGTCATAGACAGATTTACACGTTGGGCGGAAGCAATTCCGTTGCTTAAAGCAGAAACCGTATTTGCCTTATACAACGATTGAATATCAAGGTTTTGAGGTGTTGATCAAAATGTTCAGGGGAAATGTTCAGAAACTCCCAACTCTTTCGCGGTTCGCATTTCTCATCCTAATTTTTCGCCGTTTCCCAGCCAATTCGAGAACGTACGACTTTAGGTCCGATATTCATAGAACCAACTGAACATTGCATAGCTCCATGCCAACCTATACTTCCTGATCCAACGCCAAAGCTTTAACCACTGTGCCGTTTGGTCGGTGTTACTTCTTTGATTTCGATGTTTATATTAAACGTCTGAAATGTAATTTCGACGTTAATACTTAGCCATACTTCAGCCATAAAGTAACACCTAATGGTATGTTACTTAATTCACAATGAATTAATGGAATTAAGAAATTACCAGCTCCTATATAACAATTAAACGTATTCAGCAATTTATCGGTATATTCAATTATTACCATCGATTTAGCCCAAACCTCGCTGCAACGCACGTCCCAATTTACTCATTACTCGTCCTACTGAAGAAGCTCAAGATATCCAAGATTTTATTTTCAACCGAAGAATGTGAAAATGTATTCAAGAAACTTAAAAGTGAAATAGGTAATATAACGATGCTATAACTCACCTATTGAATGAAAACGCAAAATTCAGTGTGACTAATTCATATCTCTGGAAGGTGGAACTAAATTATCAAATGTCGGACAAAAATAAATTGCATTTGATTTTACCATATAAAAGTTAATTTTGAGTCGTGATTAAACGTTCTAACACCCGACGGGTCGCTTTTTCGAAATTAATATTAAAAATCTATGCAATACTTCACGGAACGCGATTTGACCCCCAGTGGCCCTATTCTGGCTTTCCCTGGGAATAGGGAATTGGGAAAAATATTTTTATAGCATTTTTGTCTAAATTGTATTTTTCTGGCCTACTGAAAGCATAAGTTTAGTGCAAAAATTTTCAAAACCAAGTGAATTGGGAAACTTTTGTTCCACAAAATTTTTATAGGGAAAAATATTTTCCCATTTAACTTTGTTTCGAAAATATTAGCACCAAACATGTTCCCTCAGTAGGCCAGAAAAATACAATTTAGACAAAAATGCTATGAAAATATTTTTCCCAATTGCTTATTCCCAGGGAAAGCCAGAATAGGGCCCCAGGTGGCACTATTCTGGCTTTCCCTGGGAATAGGGAATTGGGAAAACTATTTTCATGGCGTTTTTGTCTAAATTATAGTTTTCTGGCCTACTTTTAGAATTAGTCGGGTGTAAATATTTTAGAAACAAAAGCTGTGTTGCTTTCGCAAAGCCGCTTAGCTTTAATATTAGAGGCCAATTTTGTTTTCTGCAATATTTGTTTGTGAATTTCCAGTAACGAAAAATAATTGTTCATCATAGTTTGCGTATTTATCAGTAGTAATTAAGGTAGAGTTGGCTTTAAATAAAACTAAAAAAAAAGATTTTCATAAAACTTATTCAGGTTACAATTACTACTGACATAAAAGCCAACTATGTATGATGAACAATTATTTTCCGTTAATGGAAATTCACAAACAAATATTGCAGAAAAGAAAATTGGCCTCTAATATTAAAGCTAAGCGGGAATTATTTTTCCCTATAAAAATTTTGTGGAACAAAAGTTTGCCAATCAACTTTGTTTCTAAAATATTTACACCAAACTAATTCCAACAGTAGGCCTGCAGATAACTCCCTTATCCCTGGGAAAGTCAGAATAGTGCCACAGGTCCCCTGTGGAGTTAAATTATTGCCAATTTAGTTTGAAATTTTTATAGTGCAAAACACTTTCATAACGTTGGCGTAAGTATACAACACGAACCGCCAGAAAATTTTGTTTTATGGTGAAGAGATAAGAGACGGCGAAAAGAGCAGCCTGTTGCGGCAATGTGTGTATCAGCACATTGAGATTGCTTTGTCAGCCTCTATTCAGAATGATCGCGGGAGAATATGTTTACATGCACGATTTGGATAGTGTCATTTCTCATACTCCACGATATTCAGACACATTCAACATTATTATGTTGAATAGATCAATGACGACTTTTAATAGCTTCTATTTTTTATGTTTCATTTCATTTTTTCCAGACGATATGTTGCAACAATTTTCACTTGTAATTTATCTAATGTATCAAAATGTGCATATACCTGTTATCAGCAGAAATACATATGATGATGATTGATGTTTTGTCTCAGTTGCAATAAATAAAGAACTGTTTTGCTTTTGTAGTTTTTTGTCTGGTTACCATGTCTGCAGACAAACTAATGCGAATAAATGACCGCGACTAGCCAGAAATTAAAATTTTCGCCGTAAAATTTCAAAATTCCGCTCGAGTTAATTGAAAATCAGATTTTAAATGCTCCAGTTTAAGATCAGTTCAATATTAAATCTCATAATAAGTAACTAACATTTGATTTGTTCCTCGGGAAACGAGAACGGGCCGCAACCCTGATCTATATACTTCTATCGATATACTTTCCTGTATAAGATGAAGGAAATTTTATAATTAATATATTTGTTGTAAATTTGTAGTATATTGATTAATACAGTAAATACTCATAAGATAAACGATAACTCAAAGCAATTAGTAGCACATCTGTACATACGACAACGAGACCGCAAAAACCTTTCTATAACGCAATAATTATTCAGATTAAACCTAATTTCAACCATATTCGTTTTCAGTTTGGCGTGTAAATAATAAATACAATTGGGGAATTTGACAGTATTGTGTTATTCGTGCACATTCGAAAATTACCTTAATTTTAACACTCGCATGTATTTGCTTTAATTTACATAAATTTCACATGTATATCGTCTCGTATGTGCAAATACATCGCCTGTATATGATAACACAAGAATATAAAGAAACACAGATGATTTTTATAAAATTTTATTTAAAAGGAAGCATCATTTTGTATTTACATATGTACATGTTTGTACATATTTATAAAATTTTAATTATGTTGTGTTGGTTTAACAAACGAGACAAACATATTTAAAAAAAAAATTGGGATTAGCATAAAATGTAATTCGTACATTTATGGATTATTTGGGGCGTTAAAGGAAATGTGCTGATGAGTGAAAAATTAATTTTCACATTATTGACATAAGATTTATAATTATACAATATACAAACAATCTTTCTACTAGAAATTAATATGGTTAATGACAAATTGTTGCCATAATTTGACTTTAAACTTCGATTATTCTTATACTTGTAAGACTTGGAGCTAACATGTGCATACTGCTGTGTTTCTGATCGTTTGACCCAGCACCCACTCCTTTCATATTTTACGTGCTTTTGAAAAAGAAAATCTTTGCGAAATAGAAAAACAAGTGTAAGGCAATTTCTTTATAACATAACAAACGTGGGCGCTACAATGGTTCCCAATCGTGGTGGGCTTGGCCGAACAGTAGCATAAATTTACCTTCACAAAGCTTCACAGTAATAATGAATCTTAAAAAAAACATAATTGAAATGAAATTAAATAATTGTTTGATTGCTATGACTATGAAATAAAAATGTTAACGATGTCAATCTCATGGTGAGAATGGCCCATATTTAACCACTTTGAGAATACACTGTATATTTTAATGGAGATTGAGATTTTGGGTATTGGTCATCGGTCTCACAATGATTTTCGAGTAGTTCTAGTCTCAACCTTTGCCGGTGCAAAGTTTTATCACGATGTAATTGTTATCTCGGAAATTTTTTATTCATTATGTATCACTATTTTCACTAAATAAAACCTCTCAGCGGAATAAAATATTAAAATTGATCCTTAAAATGGCAAATTGATTGACCTCCGAAGTAAAGGAACTCGATATATGAAATCCTGAAATTTAACAATATTCCGTCTTTCCAACATTTCTTTCACTAGTAACCAATACTTTCGGTTGTTTTTCTAATAGCTCAGGCCATTCTGAGACTTTATGGAAAGTTTGGGGAAAATATATGGACTAAAATTTTCACAAGAATTTTTTAATTCTAGACGTACGTAAAATATTTAAAATTGTTCACTATGCGTCGAAATTCAGTTTGAATTTTTGCGTGTGGAACCGAATAGCGACGCAAAGCGGGACCTTCGTGTAATTATTACTATAACATTTCATTGTTTATAAAAAAAATCATATAATCAATTCAGTTCATGAGATTACAAGAAGTTTCTAAAGCTGTAGCTAAACTGAATGTCCTTGTTTTTTTATTTAGAAATTACTGCAGGAGTATTAGGCATTGAAACAGAAATTACTTTTAAGGTAATAGTAAAACCGTTTCATGTTATGCCGCCACTTGTGAACCAACCTAATAATTAGAATTATTGTAATAGAAATTCGTTACTACGTTTTGGTCGTTAACAAATTAATTATTTTCATCAGCTTCATTTACTTCGTTCCGGAAATCGAGGTCCCGTTACTTCAGTACTACCAAAGGAAGTTTGGCATCAACCACCAATGGTATGGTTTCATATAATTCAGATTCATGATAGCATTTAGTTTATTTAGCTTTTACATTTAACTGAATGTAAACGGTGCTTTGCGATTAATAATTCAGTAACTGCTCTGAATTTTAATTAAAATTTAAGTCCTAGTCTTGCCTTGTTATAATATGCATTAGTTTTACACATATAGGGTAAACTACCCAGTCTTGTGCCATGGACTAGTGATGAGCCCCCAAAATACATTTTTGTAAATATCTAACGATCTATTTATTAAAACACAAAATGTTAGTTGATGGGGAATTCCCTAATTATCTGTTATTGTTGCTCTTCTTATTGTAATTTTTATTCATTTAGTCTTGTGAGTTCAAGGAGAATAGACCGACTTTGTGCATTTTGTGAAATATCGATTTTTCTAAAGAAAATTCTTAAGGAAGCATATCGTTAAAACTTTAAGGTGAGTCCAATTACTTATGATTTGTAATATTATATCATATATATGTATTTATATTAAAAATTAATATTTTGATTAATATAATTCTCATTTTTTTTTCATAAATATTTAATATTTACCGTAATTAATTAGGGGCTCATTACTGGGTTTACGAAATTTCATATTTCGAATAAAGAGCCGGGTGGAGGCCCATCATTGGATAACATAAAAAGCCGTTGATCCGGTAATAAGCCTGCGTATTTTTCTGTGCTAAAAAATTAGGTAATTAAAATTTGTATTATATATTTATGCTATATTTATTACGAGTGGGATTTTAAATCTATTATCAGACCAATCCTAATGCCTTCTAAACGAAGTTATAACGTACAAGGTATTGAAAGAGCGCTGGAAAATATTAAAAATGGAACCCCAAATCGTACAGCCGCGAAGATGTTTAATATTCCAAGGGCAACGCTTCAAAACAGAATTCACAATAGCTCAAGAAAAAGTATAATGGGACCAGCAACAGTTTTAACAATTTCTAAGGAACGTGAAATTGTTATTATTATATAATCATTGCCGGATTTCTTAGACGGAAACATAAAGTGCGCGGAGTTGTGAAGGAATTCCTAGATGCCAATGGGAGAAAAAACATGTTTATTAATAACCTACCAGGAAATAAATGGTATACAAAACATTTTTAAAAAGGCACTCGAGTTTTCTTTAAGAACACCAGAGGCTGTAACTAGTGCTAGCGTATGTGTATCGGAAAACGATATTAGAGGCTGGTTTTGACAAATTGAGGATTACTTAACTTCCAAGAATGTAACTGATGACTTACTTAAAGACCCATCAAGAATTTTTAATGGTGACGAATCTGGGTTTCTGCAATGCCCCAAAGGTGGGGCCGTGCTGGCACCCAAGGGAGCAAACATTGTCTACGAGACAGATAAAGGTCGAGCGAAAGAAAGTATAACTGTAATGTTCAGTTTCTCTGCTGATGGGGTTGTCCTTCCTGCTATGATAGTTTTTCGTTATAAAAGAATACCGAAGGATGTTATGGATTCAATTCCGGAGGGAATACTATTCAAAAAGACGGATTTAGGGTGGATTACCTCGGAAGCCTTTTTATTTTACATAAAAAACTGTTTTATCCTACGCTTGTTTCGAAACAAATTAAATTTCCAGTAACACTATATGTTGATGGTCATAAGACACATCTGACCTACTCACTTTCCAAATTATGCGAGGAGCTCAAAATAATATTGATATAACTGTATCCCAATTCAACGCGGATTCTTTAACCAGCGGATGTGTCAATATTTAGACCAATAAAGTTAGGTTGGACAAAGGAAATGCAAATGTGGAGAAAGAGCAACATCGACGATCAATTTTCAAAAAAATATTTCGCACCGATGCTCAAAAAAGTTATGGAGAAATATGTTAAACCGTTAATATGTTAACTTGTGGGTTTTATCCCTTCGGTGCAAATGCTTTAGATTACTCGAAGTGCCTGGTCAAATCAACAACAATTCCTAACGAAATTCAACGAATTGAAAGTAGAGTAACCGAAGAAAACCCGAACAGCATTAACTTCGAACAATTTGTGAAGATTGTTGGATCTGACAAAATCAAACTGCTGGAAACTATTAATCAGAGTTATACCACACATTCCGGGGACTTTCTACTATTGCACAAAATATATCAAAGATTAAAAGTAGATATAACAGCAAACGTAATACCTATACCAATTTTAATATAGGTGCCTAATATACTCAATATAATGTAATTAATTTTGATTTAGGATACAAGGCAACCAGTGGTGATGAAACAAATATCTGAACACCATTCATGTGAAACTGCATTAAACTTAATGTTAGATAATTGGAAATCTGAAATAGATGACAATAAAGTAGTAGTAGCAGTGTTCCTGGATTTTTGAAACGAGCTTTTGAAACAATCGATAGACAAATTTTACTAGAAAAATTAAGTAAATATGGAATACGCGCGGCGTTGGAATGGTTCAATAATTATCTTCAAGACAAGCAACAATATACAAAAGTTGATAACTGTATCTCTTAGCCAATACCAAATAATCTCGGAGCACCGCAGGGATCTACTTTAGGACCATTGCATTTCATCCTGTACATCAATGATATAGTAGAAGTTATAAATAATTGTAAAGTGAATATGTTTGCTGATGACACCTTGATTACGATTGCAACACCAACCCTTAGTGAAGCTGTTCAGAAAATAAATGAAGATTTGGAGAATCTGAGAAAATGGCTAATGTTCCATAACTTGGCACTTAACATCTCTAAAACAAAGTATGTACATGGTGATGTCAATAAAAGCAATACTAGAATGTAATCAAAATATCTTAGTAGATACTGAAGTCATTGAACGTGTGAAACAATATAAATACCTTAGTGTTATCATAGAGGAAAAGTTAAATTTTAATGATCATAATGAATTATGTTGCTAAAAAAATGAATTAAAAGTTAGGCTTATTTAATAGAATTAAGGATAAAATGCCACGTGAAACAAATATTATATTTTACGAATCAATTGTTGGACCACATATTGAATATTGTTCATCAGTGTTATTCATAATGAATCAATCACAAATATATCGTCTCCAAAAAATAGATTGATGCGAGGTATTTTAGGAGCAGATATTAGGACACATATAAGTGAAATGCTTAAAGTACTAGGATGGAAGTCTATTAACCAAAGAATACAGTACAACGTTTTGAAGTTGATGTTTCGCCTTGAAAACGGAGCTCTACCAAAATACTTGGACTTAATGTTATGCTCTAATAGAGACGTTCATAAGTATAGTACCAGAAAACCACATTATTGATTACCAATGTATAGTAAATCTTTCGCGCAGCGATCCTTAGGTTATAATGGAGTCAAATTATATAATTCTCTTAACAATTTATATGCGTTGGGAGAATTACGAGAGTTACAATACAATCAGTTTTTGGGACTATTGAGAGTATTTATTAAAGATAGAATTAGTATTTAGCTAGTAATAACTATAATATAATTGTGTTCTATTTAATTAATTCAAGATAATGATAAGATTAAAAAAATGTCATTATTGATAAATAAATAAATATGGTAAGACCAGGTGTTTTTCATTATTTTATGGATGACTCCTTAAATACTTAAATTTAAATTCAGAACACTATACATATAATCGGCTTATCTGAATTGGTGATTGGACAAGAGGTACACATTTTTGAGAATGAAGAAGTAGTTATGTATGTCATCAACCCCAAGACATCCATCAACAAATTCCATATAAGTAAGTCAATCACCCATCTAAGAAATGCAACCCGATTCCTCGGCTTGCTCAATGTACACGCGATCCAAACGAAAATGATTAACAAATATATTTTATTATAAAATGTAATTTGAATACAATAAATGCTCTTCAAGCACAAATAACATTTGCAATATTAAAATGCTCATCAAGCATATTTTATAATGTATGTAACTGTAATTTATTAAATGATGAACAAATCAGTTGGATTTAGATACTCTTGGTGTAAACTTGAAAAGCTACAATAAATTGAATCTGTTTAAATAAAGTTTATTTTCTATTTGTGTTTTCTTTGTTGTATATCGGAACTCTCTCCCGCACACGTTCGGGACACGCATATATAACTAAGTAGAGAGCTTTATGCCTGATTTAAGTATGAGTATATTCATGTTTTCTTTAGATAAATCAAGAAGCTCCTACGCGACTATTTCATCAAAATGATATCCTAATGGTTTCAATTGCAAATGAAAACGATATCAGTAACAAAACTGAAATTCAAAACTATTTAAGTCATTAAAACTCCAGCTCGGAAAGCAATGCGAAATGTGCAAAGGCAAAGCTACATTATAACTTCAACCTCGTTCCAGGATGCTATAAAAACCAAAATTGATGTGAAAGCTGCCATAGAACAACAAAAATTAGAGAGGAAAAACGAAAGGATAAAAAAGAAAATTTTAAAAGAATAATCGAAAGAGAATAATCATAAAAAAAATCTACAGTGTCAAAGAAACGGCCATCAAATCCTAAGACCGTTAATGATAAGAGCAAAGTCACAAAAGTTCGGGCTAATCCGAAGATTTTAAAGGGTATTTACCTATTATATATATGTATATTATTACGCATTATGTTTGTAATATATTAAACCGAGTTACCTAATCCTTTTTGTTTCTTAGATATTATCACTGATAAGATACTGAACATATTACCTTTTAATTCAACAATATTAAAAGAACCTCATGTGCGAAACCTTATAGGAGGTTTTAGTGATCCTCAAGATGCTGAATATCCAATATATGAAAAAATTACTACAGGGCTCTGCTATACATGTGCTGGAAACATTTCAAAAACTGCAAATGGGATTGCATGTTTTGTCTGCAATAAGGCTTACCATATAAAGTGTGCATCAAAGTTTTGTACAAATTTTGATTATTTTAAATGTAGCCAATGCATCTTAGGTATAACTTAAGACTAACTTAAGCAGTTAAGTACCTAGGTACCTTTTATAAATAAAACGAAGTAGGTATTAAGTATTGAAAAAGTTGAAGTTGTTTATAAAAAATGAATCGAAATTATCTTTGTGCAATTTATTTTTTTTAAGACAGAAAAGTTCATTATGTTTACGCTTAAGTTTAATACGCCTACATACAATGAAATTTAAAAATTTGAATAAAACTATTATAAATCAAACAAATTTTTGAGTTTAATTGTGTCCGTCACGCCAGCCGGAACCATATCAGCCGGAACCAAACAACAATAGTATAAGTAGCACGATGCATTGTGCATCATTGTGCATTAAATGCTTTTTCAGCCGGAACCTTATAATTCCAGCCGGAACCTGATAAAGCCATTCAGAACCCTACAACAGTAAAACTAACTATGGTACTAGTAGCACGATGCATTGTGCATCATTGTGCAGTATATAATTTTTCAGCCGGAACCTTACAAATCCAGAAATATACGATTTTTCGGAAAAGAACCTTACAAATTCATCCGGAACCATACCCTCTACAGCCAAACTAAGTGCGGCAAAAATAGCACGATGTATTGTGCATCATTGTGCACTATATAATTTTTCAGCCGGAACCTTATAAATCCAGCAATATATGATTTTTCAGTGGAACCTTATAATTCCAGCCGGAAACGATGGTATGGTAATATACAGTCAAATTAACTACATCACTAGTAGCACAATAGATTGTGTATCATTGTGCATTAAATGCTTTTTCAGCCGGAACCTTATAATTTTAGCCGGAACTTGATAAAGCCAGTCAGAACCATACAACAGCCAAACCAAACATGGCACAAGTAGCACGATACATTGTGCATCATTGAGCACTATATAATTTGTCAGCCGGAACCTTACAAATCCAGAAATAAAGGATTTTTGTGGAAAAACCTTACGATTTCAGCCGGAACCATACCCTCTACAGCCAAACTAACTATAGCACTAGTAGCACGATGCATTGTGCATCATTGTGCACTAAATGCTTTTTCAGCCGGAACCTTATAATTCCAGCCGGAACCAGATAAAGCCAGCCAGAACCATACAACAGCCAAACCAACTATGGCCAAGAAGCATGATGCATTGTGCATCATTGTGCACTATATAATTGTTCAGCCGGAACCTTATAGTTCCTCCCAGAACCTGTTAAAGCCAGCCAGAACCATATTACTGCCAAACCAACTATAGCATAAGAAGCACGATGTATTGTACATCATTGATCACTAGTTGTTTTCTCAGCCGGAACCTTATAAATCCATCCGGAATCTAATAAAGCCAGCCGGAACCGTATCCTCTTCAGCCAAACTAACTATGGCACAAGTAGGACAATGGGTTGTATGCTATATGTTTTTGGAGCCAAACTTTAATGCCATCCAGAAACATAAAAATCCAGTCGAAACAAAATGTTTACATAAATAGTGCAACATATGATTTTTTCGGAACGATCAAAACGTTATGCACTATAATGCCAACCCAACCAGAACCAGCAACACCAGCCGCAACCGTATGAAGTCGGTGTGAACCATTCGGAGCAATAAAGAGTAAGCATGGTTGACGGTCATTGTGAACTAGCCGGAACCTTGTAATTTCAAGTGGAATTATTTGGATGCATTATAATTCCCGATTCGCTTAAAGTGTTTATTAAATAAAAAGTTTAAATATCATTTAAAAAAGTCCAGAAATAACAGTTTATTTTCTAATAATTTATTAATAATATTTTATAACATATTTCATCATTTAGAGAAGAATTTTGTTTGATTTGGGTTCTTGTACATAGAACAACATGTAGGCAAGCATTTTTCGTGAAGTGTTGGTGTTGGTCTCGGCCTTTTGCAAATCGTCGTATGTTTTCCATAAGGTTCCGGCTGAAAAAGCATTTAGTGCACAATGATGCACAATGCATCGTGCTACTTGTGATATAGTAAGTTTAGCTGTAGAGGGTATGGTTCCGGCTGAAATTGTAAGGTTTCTTCACCAAAAATCCTATATTTCTGGATTTGTAAGGTTCCAGCTGAAAAATTATATAGTGCACAATGATGCACAATGCATCGTGCTACTTGTGCCGTGTTTGGTTTGGCTGTTGTATGGTTCTGCATGGCTTTATCAAGTTCCGGCTGGAATTATAAGGTTCCGGCTGAAAAAGCATTTAATGAACAATGATACACAATCTATTGTGCTACTAGTGATGTAGTTAACTTGACTGTATATTACCATACCATCGTTTCCGGCTGGAATTATAAGGTTCCACTGGAAAATCATATAAGTGCCGAACTAAGTGCCGAACTAAGTGCCGAACTAAGTGCCGCATTGAGTACCAAATTAAGTTCCGAACTCAATTCCGAACTAAGTTCCGAACTAAGTTCCGAACTAAGTTTCGAACTAAGTTCCGAACTAAGTGCCAAATTAAGTTCCGAACTAAGTTCCGAACTAAGTTCTGAACTTAGTTCGGAACTTAATTTGGAACTTAGTTCGGAAATTAGTTCGGAACTTGATTTGGCACTTAGTTCCGAACTAAGTTCCGAACTAAGTTCCATAGACCATAGACCATAGACCATAGACCATAGACCATAGACCATAGACCATAGACCATAAACCATAGACCATAGACCATAGACCATAGACCATAGACCATAGACCATAGACCATAGACCATAGACCATAGACCATAGACCATAGACCATAGACCATAGACCATAGACCATAGACCATAGACCATAGACCATAGACCATAGACCATAGACCATAGACCATAGACCATAGACCATAGACCATAGACCATAGACCATAGACCATAGACCATAGACCATAGACCATAGACCATAGACCATAGACCATAGACCATAGACCATAGACCATAGACCATAGACATATATATATATATATATATATATATATATATATATATATATATATATATATATATATATATATATATATATATATATATATATAACTATATATATTTATATCTATGGTCTATGGTCTATGGTCTATGAAACTTAGTTCAGAAATGAAACTAAGTTCGGAACTTAGTTCGGAACTTAGTTCGGAACTTAGTTCCGAACTAACTTCCGAACTAAGTTCCGAACTAAGTTCCATAGACCATAGACCATAGACCATAGACCATAGACCATAGACCATATATATATATATATATATATATATATATATATATATATATATATATATATATATATATATATATATATATATATACATATGTCTATGGTCTATGGTCTATGGTCTATGGTCTATGGTCTATGGAACTTAGTTCGGAACTTAGTTCGGAACTTAGCTCGGAACTTAGTTCGGAACTTAGTTCGGAACTTAGTTCCGAAATTAGTTCCGAACTAAGTTCCGAACTTAGTTCCGAACTTAGTTCCGAACTAAGTTCCAAACTAAGTTCCGAACTAAGTTCCGAACTAAGTTCCGAACTAAGTTCCGAACTAAGTTCCGAACTAAGTTCCGAACTAAATTCCGAACTAAGTTATGGACCATAGTCTATGGACCATAGACCATAGACCATAGACCATAGACCATAGACCATAGACCATAGACCATAGACCATAGACCATAGACCATAGACCATAGACCATAGACCATAGACCATAGACCATAGACCATAGACCATAGACCATAGACCATAGACCATAGACCATAGACCATAGACCATAGACCATAGACCATAGACCATAGACCATAGACCATAGACCATAGACCATAGACCATAGACCATAGACCATAGACCATAGACCATAGACCATAGACCATAGACCATAGACCATAGACCATAGACCATAGACCATAGACCATAGACCATAGACCATAGACCATAGACCATAGACCATAGACCATAGACCATAGACCATAGACCATAGACCATAGACCATAGACCATAGACCATAGACCATAGACCATAGACCATAGACCATAGACCATAGACCATAGACCATAGACCATAGACCATAGACCATAGACCATAGACCATAGACCATAGACCATAGACCATAGACCATAGACCATAGACCATAGACCATAGACCATAGACCATAGACCATAGACCATAGACCATAGACCATAGACCATAGACCATAGACCATAGACCATAGACCATAGACCATAGACCATAGACCATAGACCATAGACCATAGACCATAGACCATAGACCATAGACCATAGACCATAGACCATAGACCATAGACCATAGACCATAGACCATAGACCATAGACAGGTTCGGAAGTTCTAATCTTAACCTTTCAGAAAATCATACAGAACTAGGTTATAATCAGGCGAATTCTCAAGATAATTAATTGCTTACGAAAATATTATTTTCTTTGGATGGAAAAGATTATTTATTTTTACTACGAAAATTCGAAAAATGTTTTTTTTAAAGAATAATTTCAATTGGAAAACTATTCAAATATTTCATTATTTCGCCTAAATGTCATCTTTATTTAATTTTTACCAATATAAACACACTTTCGTTTGTTTTTATTGGTTTAGGACTAGTTTAGGTCTAACTTCAAAAGGGTCTGCGTCGATACACTGGGTTTCTCGGGATCTATTTACCGGTGTGAAGAACTTAACAAAATTTGTTATTTTAAAATTTACGCGAGTGTCCATTCAACATTTAAACAGTGTAATTCAACAAAAAGTTGAACAAAAATGATTGAAAATCGCATTAAAATAGTTAAAAGTAAACTCAATCAATTTTTTATGTTGCTCAATATGTTTTACGAGCCCGATTATAGATAGTTCCTCGCATTTATATTACATACATAAAATAGTCAAAATACAATGATTAAAGCCTAACAACTCATTCTAAAATTTTAACTCATTCAATTTTTTGGGTTGGAACCGTTTTGTATTATGATGCACGGGTCCGATCCTAGAAATTTCCACTCGGTTGTTATAGAACTAAATCTTACCATAATATTTTGAAAGCCTATTAGTTAGGCGATTTAACGTAATAAATGAAGCCGCGTGGAAATCTCAAGGATCGGACCCGTGCATCATAGTACACAACGGTTCCAACCCAAAAAAGTTAAGTTCTTCACACCGGTGATCTATTTACGACTTTTTACGTTTGGGATTCTCGTAAAAAGTATACTTTTCATCACCCGTTACAATTTTTCACAAAAAGTCGCTTGTCTTACTAACTAATCTAATCAAGGTCATCGTAGGAAAATCTGTAACGCAAATTGACAACATACATGGTTGAACAGATTCCTAAATAGTAATAAATTGGCTGGTAATTTATTCTACATAACGGAATAGCCATTGAAGGCATGTACCATCGGGGGTCTGATAATCTTGCGAATTGCAATACCCACGGTTCAACACCCATCGAATTACAATCCAACACTCTTTAAAATAACCTCTGGTGGAATGGATGAGCTCTGCAAAAATGAAAAGCACAAGTTTTGCAATGAAAACATTTTGGAAATGTAGCAGCCTCAAATCCAGTAGGAAGTTTACCCTAATCCATCAAGTATCCCGTAATTCTACACACCGTTCATCTCATCTTTTTTATCTATCGCGAGACAGGAATTCTCGATATCAAATATAACAAGGCCCAGGCCATAAAAATTATAAAGAAATGCGCCATATGCAATGGTGATGTAAATTCATTACCCAATGCCAACAATTTAATAATGGGCAAATTTCAGGTTTAGGAGTTGAACTAGTTCTGACATTCTGCAAGAAAGGTGACGACTACGCCGGTCTTAAAAACATTCAAAGCATATATTTGCCTGTTTATATGCTTAAGCACAAACGCTGTACATATTGAGCTCCATAGCGATAACGGCACTAATTTCACATGCGTCGCCGCTAAATTGAGGCAAACATTTACGAAATTAGTGACAGAGTCCAATAACCTTTCCGATTCCTTTTCCAGAAACAACATAACTTGACATTGTATCCCACAGGCAACACTGTTCAATCAATAACCAATTTGTTCTTGTGTGAAGTTAGTCCAGCCCAGAAATTTTAACAAAATTTATAAATAAAACGAAAAATTATCAAATTTATTAACTTCGATTTGACGTCAATCAGATAATTAAAAAAACTGACAACCAGCTGATATGGCAACCTAAATAAATCTGATCGAATAATAACTAAATTATCAAAAAACTGTAAGATTCTGAGATGCAATGCAAAATTATAGGCCAAGCTAGAAAAACTTCGTTCAGTGACAAGTTTCCGAAAATGAACTCTGTGTTTTTGTAATTTTTTTTTTAACCCAGAATTCTTTATCGGAAACTTGCATACATTTCGGAATCTGACTGTGTTTAGATACTCTAGTTATTATTCGAATGAAGTTTTCGTTTTTTCATTAATTTTGATAACGTTTCGGGGTTGGGCTAACTTCACACAGAGCAAATTGATTATTCATATTATGTTTATATTATTATGCGATAAATTGCTGCGATAACTTCATATACGTCTCTAAATTCTCCAAAGTATAGAGGCAAAATACTCTTTTATTTATTTATTTTTCTTAAAGAGGATCATAGGCAGCCACCTGCTAACATTGGAGGAAATGCACTTTTTACGTATGCAAATTTAAGGATACGAATGTGGATCCATTAACAACATCCAATTTTTTAATCGGCCATCCTATATTATAAAAAATCCGTAAAGGTACGTAACACATCTAAGTCATTCCATTTGCCGCGTTGGAAAATGGTGGAACAAATAAGGCACCTACTAGAATACCTGACATCATTACAGCAGCACTCGAAATGGAGGTTTAAGGACAATCTTATTAAAATCGTATACATTGTATTCTAGAAAAAGGAGACGTTATCTTCTATTTCCTTCAGACGTATCAAAATTACAATATCAATTAAACCAATTTTCATTTAACGAGCAACAATAAATTATATCTTGGTTAGTTTAACTGTAATTTATACCCTTGAACAAACGCTGTGAATGATTCTAAGCAACATTAAATTATAAATAAATCTCATATGGCAAATAATTGCTGCTGTGCATAGTTACGATGAATAATGTACTAACAACTATTACTAACAATTTCATGTTTCATTACATTTCATCTGCCATATATCCTTATATACGCAAGAATTATCCGGGAGTAGCTATATTTATTTCAACTCATATGTACAATTCTTATGTAGTGTGGTGTGGTGCTTAACAAAGATGTTTTCTAGTTGAGAGATTGGAAAATATTTTATGTAGAATAATGAGTTCATCTCACTGTTTATACGATTAGTTCACAACTTCATCTTTTCATGTTGCTGATGTATGCTAACACTTATAAAATATATAGAGACGATATACAGGGTGTCCCAGAAGTGGACGATCAAACAAAGCAGGGTGATAGGTGCAATATGGCTCATTTCCAACAAAAACAGCCAAGTAAAGTTTTTTCGAATTGTTGATGGTGCAACAGTTATTCGACTGTTAGTGATTTTTAGTGAAATGAAATGAGCAACCACCAAGGAATTAATTTAAAAAAAACAGAGTTCTTTTGTTTAACTTTTTTTTAATACGAACTAGAAAAAGTACTTTTCTAATAGTATCATTTGTATAAGATGCAATATCGTCAGTCAAATAAAAATAACTGTTTTGTATAGTCTTTTTCTTTCTCAAATTTTTTTGTTGATGTTTAAGTGATGCCAGCGGGAAAATAATGTACTACATAAAGTTGACCCATTATCAGAAAAATATGCGACACTATTGCAGATTTTAAAATAGTGTTACATATCCGGCTATTCACAACAGAACATTTTTTATTATTTTTTTCATAAAGTAGGTCGTTTTTATTGAAAAATGCAACCATTGATTAATTATGACTTAAGATAATACTACTGCGAATTACAACAACAATTTTTATTTTTTGTTGCTTCTTACACATTGTAAAAGAAGAGCACAACTCACTTCATGTAGGTTTAAGAAGAACAAAGATAGACCCAATTAATTCAAAGCAGCTAGAAAGAAGCAAAACATATTTTTAATTTATTTTTACCCACATCACTAAATATTTTAACAAAATTAAAAAAAATTGAATCAAATGTATTTTCCTCTCTCTCAACTGAATATATGAAATATGACAAAAATAAATAGACAAAAACAATGAAATTGTATTTATGTCTTCATTCTGTTTTCATTTTTTCAGTCGTATTCCAACCATGTGAGTGGAGGTTGTTCATGACGATTTTACAGATATGGCGATGGGAATTTTTTTTTTTGCACTGCGACACAATTTGTTTGTTATTATTTTTTTGTTGTTGATATTTTTCGAAACAAATTAAAACTAAGGTTACTCCGTTCAACTATATATTTATTTTGTGACTGATGGTACAATTGTATGTAAGAGTAAGTGAAATAGCAGTCGTAACATTTCAAAATGATAATTTTTTATGTAATAAAAAGTTGATACACAATACAAATGCAATTTTTATATGGGAGAAAACAACACAATTAAATTGTTCGGTTCTTATGTTGCTAGAAAGAAAAACACTCTCGCACAACAATGCCTCTTGTCTATATGTGAATAGTAGAGACATTAACCAAACGTAGCGGCAAAAATCCGAGTAGTAATATCTTAATGTATTCAATGAACGATCCAACTAAAGCCGCAGCCACACAAATGCAAATACATACCAACATTGGCGTATTTGTTCAAATAACAAATCGTGTAGCCACAAAACAATTGACAAATTCAAATCAAGGCTACATTTTTCCAATATTGCCGCACATTCATAGGCGGTTTTTCAAAAAAAGATCAAAGGAAAAAACAAATACTACAAATCGATCGTGTAGTGTAGACAGTATGAGTTTGTCAATTGTCATATTTTACCAATAATTGCCAAACATAAAATACAGCAACAATGGTCGATATTTGCATTCGTGTGGCGGCTGCTTAGCAAAATTTCGAGTTCTAAAATACGAGGGCGGATTGAAAATGAAGCTACGTAGCGCTAGATGGCAGCACAAACACAAACAATTTTTGTTTTTTATAAATTGCGATCTGTCAAACGTCAGCTGTTAAAATTTCACCCAAATTCATCGATTAGTTTATTTGTTGTAGTCGTTTGAAGTAAGCAACTTTTGTGTTTCTTGAAAAATGGAAAAAAACGAATTTCGTGCAGTGATTAAACACTATTATTTATAAGGGAAAACGGCAAAAGAGACAAAAGAAAAGCTCGACAAACATTACGGTGAGTCTGCTCCGTCAGATTACACGGTAAAATATTGGATTGCTGAATTTAAACGCGGCCGAAGAAGCACTGCAACAATACCATCAACTGGAAGGCCAAAAGAGGTGGTTACTGAAGAAAATATCAAGAAAATCCTCGATATCGTTATGAATGATCGCCGAGTCAAGTTGCGTGAGATTGTTGAAATGGTAAACATATCATATGAACGTGTGTTCAACATTTTGCATGAACATTTGCTAATGAAAAAGCTATTGGCAAGATGGGTGCCGCGTTTGCTCAGTGTCGAACAAAAACGAGTTCGACAGACCACTTCACAGCGGTGTTTGGACATGATAAAGCGTAATCCAGTTGATTTTTGGCGTCGATTAATTACTGTTGATGAAACGTGGGTCCACCACTACACACCTGAAACTAAAAATCAATCGAAACAATTGGTGGAAGTGCTCCGAAGAAGGTAAAGGCAGTGAAATCGGCTGGCAAGGTTATGGCCACTATATTTTGGGATGCACACGGAATATTGCTCATCGATTATCTTTAAAAAAGGATCCACAATCACAGGAAAGTATTATCGTGCATTATTGGATCAATTGGTTGATGTAGTCAAGGAAAAACGACCACATTTAAAGAAGAAAAAAGTGCTCTTTCTTCAAGACAACGCACCGGTTCACACAGCATTAGATACGATGCTAAAATTACGTGAAATACACTTCGAATTGGCTGATCATCCACCTTATAGTCCAGATTTAGCTCCTAGTGACTTTTTCCTGTTTCCAAACTTGAAAAAATGGCTCGCAGGACAAAAATTTATCTCGGACGAAGAAGTGATTATCGAAACTAACGCGTATTTTCAGGGGTTCCCGAAATCGTATTATTCAGATGGTATAAAAAAGTTGGAGTATCGTCTTACTAAATGTGTCGAATTAAATAGGGACTATGTTGAGAAATAAATGGTATTTGGCAAAAAAAAATTTGTTTTCCTACTTAGGTAGCTTCATTTTCAATCCGCTCTCGTATATGGATGCTTTGTTAGAAATAAAACAAAATGATGAACACAATGGTACACTAAAATATACCAATTTTTTTAAGCAAATCTAGTAGCCCAAATTAAACAAAATTTGTGGTATAAAAACAAAAACATTTTTTAATTCATATTAGTATTAGTATTAAGTTGTCGTGCAACTTGCTTAAGCGACTGATTGAGACGAACTGTCTAAAGCTCGAGCCACATAGTATTCGTTTAGTTCCGATTCGTTTCGTTTTCAATAAGTTTTTATAAATTCTCACGCACATCACATAACTATAAACGCCAAAATAAATAATTTGAGGTTATTGTTTAAGGTTTTATTGAAATTTGATCAAATGTTTCGGTTCGGTTCCGCCTTTAACTTCATTGTCAGCATGTTTTCGGTTTTCCATACATTTTGACATATTCAACTTAAAGGTTGGAACGAAGCGAAAACTATGCGCCTCGCCTTTACTCTCTTTGCACGTACAGAGTTAGCGATGACTTACTATCAATATGTATGATTAGAATATACAATATTCTAACCACTACAAGCACACATACTCAAAAGTTAATGTTGTATAGATAAATGTGGGAATTATTGCGGGGTATGTGCACTCGTTCCCACCTTGTTAAAGTTAGCCGAAAGTTGCCAGCCGAAAGTGAAAAAATCGATAATGCAGATATTGTCTGGACTAGTTCAGCCGAAAGTTAATCAAATTATATATTAAATTGAAGTATCCCAGCCGAAAGTGACTAACCTACAAAATCAGCTGAAAACATATATTATAAAAAACAATATCAATTGTGAAATTTGACCAACGACCTAACCTATAATCAAAATCTACCTATGGTCATGGGCATATTCAGATTGGTATTTATACGCCAAAATCTCGAATGACGAACGATTTTATCGTTGAAAAATGGGGAAAATTAAAATTTCACCCCTATAACCACCAAATCGGACCCACTCTTAACCTATACTCAGAATCTCCCTATGAATCTACCTATGATCAACAGCCATGAGACTGCGTCTCATGGCTATTGAATAGATGCTTGTTGTTGACATTTTCGTTCAGAAAATTGATGGTTCATTTGTAACTTTTAAATCTGTATTGCTGGCATTTTTCAGTTTGAATATTAAAGTTAATCTTCTTTATCGATGCAATCTACACTGTCGACATTTTAAAATATTTTCGGCCGGGATAACAATATTAATATAATACTATCTTTCGGTAACGAGAGCAAAGACACTATGTGCATTACAATCTTTCGGCTGGAAACTTTCGGCTAACTTTAACAGTATCTCGCTCCCGCAGGTATTTATTCACACCTGCGAAGCGTGTGCGACATATTAGTGCCGCAACTATTTCCACAAGTATATCCCACCGCGAATATGCAGAAATGCCTTTTATTTGTGGTTTTTGTAATCGCAACGGAAACGCATTCCCGATCACAGAGTATTTCAAAACGCATATCAAATGAACAGTAATGGTGAAGTTCCTGGTCATCTGAGAAGAGATGGAACAGGCGGCCAACTTGATATGAATGAAGATAAAACAAATGAAATGGTGACCCATCTGTAAGTGTTGGGGGCAATTTTGTCAAATGCTGCATCAATGCTATCCCTAGAAAACTACGCCAAATGGGAGCAACCGTTTAAAATCATTGTATCGTACTGGTTGATATACAAGAAGTTTTTACTAAATAAATTAAAATATTTTGGAATAGTTCAATTGCCAAAAAATGACCTTAAAAAGTGCGGCTCTTTAAAACAATATTTCTCTGAATAGGTCATACCACTCAAATAGGTATCCCTGAATTTATTACAAGATCCCAAACTCACAAAAATCGGTCGTAATGCGTCGAACTTCCTTTCTTAGCAAGAAATAGGTACCCCTATTGGAAGTTCGATGTAATATAGTATGATCAATTTATGTGGGTGTGGGCTGTTGAAAAACATTCAGGGTATCTATTTCTTGCATAGGAAGGAAGTTCGATGCATTATGATCGAATTTTGTTGGTGTGGGCTCTTCTTATAAATTTTGGGTACCTAGTTCTTCTATAGGAAGGTAATTCGATGCAGAATGATCGATTTTTGTGGGTTTGGGCTGTTGTAATATATTCACGGTCACCTATTTCTTGGGTGTAAGCTGTTGTACTTCAAGGGTACTTAAGGGAAGTTTTTGGGGGTTAAGCTATGCCAATGTGGTGCAGTTAGTTTGTAGAAAATTACAGTACCACCCCCAGTACGATACAAGAAATATTAACTGAAAAGCCTCAAAGCATGTTTTAACCAAAAATATGGTTTTTGAAAAATTGCGCCCCTTAGGGGTAGTTTTTTGGGGAGTTGAACTTTGCCGATATCCCAGTCGATACAATAAATACACTGTGCTAGTTGCAAAAAGTAACAAGCTGAGCACTCAGGAGGTAAACCTAATTCGAGTACGCTGAATTCAATGGTGCTAGTCTCATTTCAATTGATCGATTTCAATTGATTTAAATTCAATAAATGGACAACAAATTTAAAAAAAAAGTGTTTTTCATCGAAATGAAAAGGAAAGAAAAATAACACAAAACTGTGAATGTAAATGTGGCTTTTCGGTCTTAATATGTTCGGCAAAATTGTTTGTCTTGGCTTGCGCAAAAACTTCGCTGAAAAAACAAAACGAAAATCTTAATGGTTCAAGAGCTGCAATCTACGTAAAAATGGGTATATTTTGACAAACTCATGACTCAGAGTAAAAACATATCGACAGCAATATCTCAAGAAAGGCGACTAACTTTGAAGTGGGACTAGGACTAATGAATTCAGCATACTTGAATTAGGTTTACCCCCAGCTTCAAAAAAAAAAAATTGCGATTCAAGCACAGTGATATTAATAAAAATACGAAAAGTTTGGTGTAGCTTGGTCTAACACCAGCCCACACGCGAATTGTAGGATAACGGGACCTATAAAAAAAACTATGGTAGGCTCTGTTCGGTGACATAGCCGCATGGGTTGTTAGGCGTAGAAACTCTACTCATAATGGGTGGGACAAAAGTCCCGCTTCCATTTTGAATGCGCGCCATCTTGGGTATGCGACGTTTAGCTCAGCTTCGCTTTGACCATTGTGTTGTATAGACGCCCAAATTTTATAATGGATAAATATACGTCACAAGAGCGAGCAGAAATAGTGACAATATTTATTGAAAATAATCGTTCCATTGCCACTCAGCGGAAATTTCGTCAAAAATATCCTAATCGCCCAGTGCCTCACAAAACCACAATTTATCGTTTACATGCGAATTTTCGACAGTACAGTACGGCAGCAGACAGACTTCGTTCTGGAAGACAACGGACGTCTCGTAACGCTGAAAATGTGGCTCTGGTTGCGCGATAGTGTTGCAGAGTCCCCAGAAACATCTGAATTTTTAAAACTGGTTTGAAAATGTTCCCGTATACAAAATTCAATTAGTCCATAAATTGCTACCGAGAGATCATGATCAACGAGTTGAGTTCAGTAATGTAATCCTAAGGCTGTCTGGTGAAATTGAAGATTTTTCGTCTAAATTGATAATGAACGATGAAGCCCATTTGCTTCTCAGTGGCCACGTCAATAAACAGAACAGTCGGTTTTGAGGAACACACAATCCTCAATTAATTCATGAAGCATCATTGCATCCACTTAAAACAACTGTATGGTGTGGTATTCATGGTGGAAACATTATTGGTCCCTATTTTTTTGAAAATGACCGAGGTGTTGAAGTTACTGTTACTGCTGAACGGTACCAAGACATGATTCGAAATTTTCTTGAGCCTGAAATGGAACAACAAGGACTAGAGGATATGTGGTTTTAGCAAGATGGGGCCACAGCACACACAGCCCGTTCAACAATTCAATTATTGAATGACGTTTTTCCACGAAGACTAATTTCGCTAAATGGCGATTTAGCATGGCCAGCCAGATCTCCGCACTTAACAGCACCAGACTTTTTCTTATGGGGTTTTTTAAAATCAAAAGTTTATGTGAATAAGCCCCAAACGATTCAACATCTTAAAGACAATATTCGTCACGAAATTGAAGAAATTCAGCCTGAGATGTTGCAAGATGTCATGAAAAATGCCTTAAAAACAGCCGAAAATTGCATAGCGAATCGCGGTCACTATTTAGCCGATATAATTTTCCAATCATAACGAAAAAAATGTAGAGACCAAATAAACTTTTTATGAAAACCAAACTTACTTATCTTTTCTTTGAACACAATTATAGGCAATCAAAACGGTAGCGGGATTTTTACCCCACCCGTTATAAAGGTAAGTATTTTTTGGCGATAAAAAGATAGTTTTTGAAACATTTTTGAATTATTTTATTATTTTATATCACAATTTTAAGAAGAATTAAAAGAACGTTATTTTTCTAGTGAATGACAAATCTATGTAAGTATGTCCTAATGTACTTGGATAATTCGTCAGAACCATTGAAATGATGCTTCATACACTCAAACGGTGCCAACAAAAATCGTAATTTTAACTTGTTACAAGTTAAAATTACGATTTTTTCATTACATCCGATCGTCACTCCAATAAAGTTTAATTTCTGTGATATATTATGATTGATAACCTCAATATAGTTATTCAAAAATTATTTTACGTTAGTTTCATTAAAAGCACTAGCCAAACTAGTATTTTTCGGTTTTCTCAAACGCCATTTCATTAATCCAGATATCCAGTCTCTACCAGCGGCTTTGTTGACATCCCAACTCTCAGGATAAGTTTTTTTAAGCAATTCAGCATATTGAATGCCAGATTTCGGGTTTGCACGTAAGTTAAACCGTAGTTTATTTTTGAAGAACGTAACAAATAATGTTGTAACTCTTTTTCTTTATCGTTTGTGAAAACTTGCCGATGCATTCGACGTAGAAGATTCGCACACATTCTAATTTGATCTGCTCTTTCATTGCCCGAATTCCCTTCACGTAATACTGGCATAACATTTCTAACAAATTTAACTCTTTTAAAAACAGTGTTATGGTTAATATGGCATTTTATGGCGGTGCCTCTAATCGATTTTTTCTACTTAAAACCTCTCTAATGGCTGCGGGCATAGAATTCTTATTAACGCCGTCTCTTTCTTTTTTATAATTTCAAACCATTCTAAAATCGACAAACAATATGAAATAATATAAAGATGAAGCAACTAAATGATTTGGGGTTAAAATAACCTCGTTTAATTTTGCCCCACATGACATGCTTAAAATAGCCTCTTGTCATTGTTTTCAATAAAAATATAAAAAATATAAGACTACTAAAATTATGGAAAATCTAGTTCATTATTAATAAAATAAATACAGCAACAATTAAAATATACATAATTATAACTAGTATACTCACATTTTCAGCTTAAGAATTTACGTACGATCCTCTCCGAAATACGACAAAAATAACTTTTTTTTTCACAAAAATACCATTTGTGTCTAAAACAATAGAGTGACTGTGACTGACTATTGCCGTTCATTTTTTTTTAGCATAAAGAGAATGATCATTTATCACATTATTTTTGTGTTTCTATAATCCCGTTAATTAGAGAAATTTTGAGTGTGTTTATTTTACCCCGCGGTTACTATAGTCCCGTCTCTCCCTACCATTTTCATTGGATTGTGCTACAAGTGCTGGTGCACTCATCATAATTTGCACTATTGGGCCCGCGTAAATCCATAGGAAGTTTGGCGTATAGTTGGTTTCAACACCAATTTGAAGTGGACATGTGGGCTGGAATAGTCCACGAAAACATGATTGGCTAAATGAGCCAACAACAACCACATCGGGTCAACGGGGCAGTCTATCTAGGATTAAGCAAAATTTTATAAGACGATGCCGATTATGTATTTTGGCAAATGGTGGACACTTCGAACATATTATAAAGGGTGTTTCAACAGGTGCGCTTCAACTTTTTTCCGATAGGGACGGCGAACGACGCCATATTTTTTATTAATCTTTTGTCATTTGGAAACTTCATTAGTATACATTTCATCATGGAACGCTACACACGTGAACAGCGATTGCAAATCGTGCAAATTTTTTATCAAAATAATCGTTCTGTTGCTGCTACTTTAAGAGCATTACGGCCATTTTACGGTCTATTTAACAAGCCAGCCCGTTCGACAATCGACCGTATAGTGGCAACATTTGAGTCTACGTTTTTGCTACATAATGTTCCGGTGCCCTCGAGAGCAAGAAGTGCTCGAAGTGTTGAAAACATCGCAGCCGCCAGGACTTCAGTTCAAGAAGACGCGAATGTGTCGCTCACACGACGTTCGCAACAATTGGGCCTTTCTGTGACATCATTGTGGCGAATTTTACGTAAAGATCTTGGCCTACATCCGTATAAGATCAAGCTGACACAACAACTAAAGCCGTTTGACCATTTGAAGCGACGCCGATTCGTGAATTGGGCTCAAGAGCAAATCGAAAATGATGCAGATTTTCACCGAAAAATCATCTTCAGCGATGAGGCTCACTTTTGGCTAAATGGATTTGTCAACAAGCAAAATATGCGTTACTGGGCAGGAAGCACCCCCACCCGTGATTCATGAGGCACCGTTGCATCCCGAAAAAGTCTCTGTTTGGTGCGGATTACATGCCGGCGGCGTCATTGGGCCATATTTTTCATCGACGATAACGATCGCCACGTTACTGTTAATGGAAATCGATACCGCGATATGATAAACGTTTTTTTTTGGCCGCGATTGAATGGAATGGACTTGGACGACATGTGGTTTCAACAGGACGGGGCCACATGCCACACAGCACACGATACAATCGCGTTATTGAAGACTTAGTTCGATGAGCGTGTTATTTCGCGAAATGGGCCCGTCCAGAGGCCGCTGCGCTCGTGTGATTTGACACCTCTAGATTATTTTCTTTGGGGTTATGTGAAGTCATTGGTCTATGCCAATAAGTCGGCGACGTTGCAAGAGCTCAGAGCCAATATAGATCGTGAAAATGCTGGAATTTCGGCCGATTTATGCAAAAGAGTGGTCGAAAATTGGGTTCAAAGATTGGACCTCGTAAAACGTGCACGCGGTGGTCATGCAAAAGAAATCGAGTTTCATACTTAAATGTATATGTTCAAATTCGTTAATAAAAAAAAAGTTAGTTCAAAAGTCGAACAGTTTGTGTTTTATTCAAAAAAAAAGTTGAAGCGCTCTTATTGAAAAACCATTTATTATAATATTTAATATTAATAAAAACAAATTTGTTTTATTTCTGACAAAGCATTTATATATTTTAGCACTCTGTGCAGTTTTTAAAAAACACGACTTACTTTGTGAAACAAAATTGATAAAAAACATTGTTGTGAATAGGCCCGGTGTGTGATACCATTTTAAAATCTGCGTTAGTGCCGCATATTTCTCTGTTAGTAGGTGAACTTTCTGTAGTACATTGTTTTCCCGCTCCGTCACTTTAACATCAACATAAAGTTTTGAGAAAGAATAAGACTTAGAAACTTAAACAAAAGTCCTCTTGGTCTTTTAAAATTAATTTTGTGGTGTGATGTGATGGGATTTCACTATAAAACACTAAAAGTTTAATACAATTCGAAAAAAATTTACTTGGCTATTTTGGTTTGAAATGAGCTATCACGCTGCTTCGTTTGATCGTCCAATTATGGGACACCCTGTATACACAAACATAGACACAGTACATAAACTAAATACGAAGGAAATGTAATCTAATTTGTTGGATCGTTAATGGTAGTCTAACTTGGTAATTTGGTTGAAGTAAAAATTCTGGCAAAAATATACGGATTTCTCTGTCATTTATTTTTTCGATATTATTTCGGTAGATTTTCACTTAA
Source organism: Nephrotoma appendiculata (assembly GCA_947310385.1). Taxonomy (NCBI): domain Eukaryota; kingdom Metazoa; phylum Arthropoda; class Insecta; order Diptera; family Tipulidae; genus Nephrotoma; species Nephrotoma appendiculata. The sequence continues at coordinate 113,319,962 of OX371223.1, forward strand.
ATTCCAGTACACATAAAAGTTGATTAGAAAAACAGATATTCTGCTGTGAAAATGCAAAATAAGCATGTTGAATAAAGGTAAACGAGATTGTCTAGAACTTTAATAGAAAATGATTTTCAAAATTAAGGAAATACTAATAGAACTATTATACAGAGTTACAGGGTTCGGTTTATGTTCCGTTCGTTTGTTTGGTACACTGGTACACAAATATATATTTAGATGTATGTAAGTTTAAAGAGGAATAAGATGATTGGGGCTTGAGTTTCAGCAAAATCTCTCAGCATAATGAAAAACTTTATTTTTGTAAATTTTCGTATAAGCATGAAAAGTTTAGATATATTTGGTTGGTTTACATTTTTATATTTTTAAATTGAAATATCGATTTTTGAACTTTTGCATATACAGACATATACGCTTTCAACTTTGATGTTATCATATTGCTACGGTTAATGCTCCGCAGATTTTAGGGATTCTGTAAAGATTTCATATAGTACTATTCGCTCTATTTTAAGATAAGCTTTGGTATGTAAACAAAATTATGTACCAACTTTAATCTGAATCTTGATAATTCATATATAGTATGAGTATAGAAACTATAACTTAGCTTTATTTTTAAAATCCGTTTGATTTATAAAAACTGAATATGCATGTATAACAAATATGTAGATAAATCTTGTTTTTAGAATTTTGCATATAAAGAAAACAGAATAGTTTTTGATGGATATGGGGCGAGATAAATTTTATAAAAAACTTTTCAAATATTCGGAAAGTGTAAAAATTTCAAATTAATTCATGATATAAATGCGATCCAGCTGTAGCACTTATACAAAAATACCAGATAACAGACTCAGTACAAGAACAATGAATAGTTATGTAGTGCTTATATAGTGTTGCTTAGATATGAATATAGCTGTGGCGCAACTTCATAAGCAGAATAAAATAATAGATAGAGTTAAACAAGCATTGAATACTACTTGAAGCCGGGTAAAAGGTAGAAAAACCGGCTTGTACTAACAGAAGAGCAATTACCACACCAACTTGATTCAAAAGTGGTTCAAGTTAATGATTAACAGTAACAGAGGCGCCTTAAGAAATCTAATACGCCCAGGCTAAAATTTTTCAAACAAATATTAACGCGATACGGTACAGCAAACTACTAACCGACTTATGGATCTCTCTTACCAAAATCATGAAGAGATTCGTGGATGAATTATCGCTTTGGGACCCATGAAACTGACTAAAACATCTATTAACACTGATGGCCATTACCTACCACATCAATAAGTTCTTAAGTTCTAATATATTATCCATACGTTTAAGGTGGCGGAAGCATACAGTCGTTCATACAGCTGATATTGAAAAAATGTTCAGACAAATCGCAGTTGATGAAGATGATCAGAACTATCAACGTATTTTATGGAGAGAGTCTCCACAACAACAAAAATTCAGGAGTTTAAGCTGAATACCGCTGAACAGCACTTAACAGCGTCTATCATAGTTTTAAATGATTTCTACGTAGATGATCTGATTTCTGAGCACAGCACCTTGGAATAAGCCTTACTCAGCCGAATATAAACCATTGACCTACTGAATAGCGGTAGATTCACCTTAAGATAGAAGTTCCTTCCATTGAAATCCAAACCAGTACATCTAAGAATCAAAATCGATTGGAATTTAGGCTTGATGATACAATTAACGGATATATTCGGTTTCATCGTCACCCAATGTACGTCTGGTAAGCCTACTAAGTGAAACCTACTTGCGGATAGTACAAAACTTTTTGATCTTTTGATCCATTGAGGCTGGCTGGCATCAATGACTGTTGTAGCTAAACTGATGCAAAAAACCTGGCTAACAGGATTATCTTAGGACGAGACGAAGAAGTTCCGTTACACCATTGTATAATCATTATATAGTAATGTAATGGTAGGTTCGTGAGTGAAATGTTAGATACCACTACTGGTATCGTTTTAAACTTTTTAAAGAATTTCTGCAATTACCTATCCGCCTAAATAGCATAACCTTCTCCTAAATGTAGCTAGAATGTTTTATAATGCAACATGCAGTACATGGATTCTGTTGCCTTTTTACAATTCAACTTGAATTTTACCGGAACGTCATTGTAGTGGTGTGCATATTAGTATACGTGTTTTTTTTGTTTTGTGTTTTTGACGTCATTTAAGAACACAAAATTATATGCATGGTAGATAGTTTGTGAATTTATTAAATTTCACCATACTATTTAAATTAATAAAGTGTTGTGTTAATTTCCTAAATAATTTAATCTAGTTCCTAGTAAATATATCTAAAAGTAATTTCATGATCATTCATATTTCCACATTTTATCCACTTTATAATTTATTAAACTTTTGCTTCTCAATATTATTTCCAAAAATAACACATACAAATATAGATAAATATACAATTAAACTAGGGTTTAAATTTAATAAAAACAATAATAAAATTTATTTTATTTAAGTTTTATCTAAATATAAATTCAAAATTCACAAAACAAAAATTTGAATCGAAACTATTTTCTTATCATCTGTCATTTTTTCCTTTGCTCGCGAGCAGAGGAAATGTATTGTTTCCTCTACCGATAGTATCATTTATAAAATCGGATCAACATTTTGGCGAAATTTCATGTGGATTTGCACACACACAATGATACAAAATGACAGCACACAATATTAAAAGTGTATATTATACACTGTATACGTACACAAAATTCAACTTGAATTGATTTTGAAAAGGCAACAAAATCCATGTGCAGAAAACAAACAAAAAAAATTCTATACATATACTTACAATGCGATTCATTACTATTTATGATACGAAAAAAATTTAGTTCCCATTTCTATTTCTTTTCATATCAAATTGACAAATAAAATAACATATATAATAATAATTAACAAATACATAATTAACAAATAAAATAGTAATAAAAATAATAATTTCAAATGAAAAAAAAACAGAAATGGGAACTAAATTTTTTTCTTATCATAAATAGTAATGAATCGCATTGTATACTCATATAATGACGCTCTCATTATAACTCAAAACAGTTTTACGCTCAAAAGTAAATAGAAAATGTAACAAAGATGATGAAGAGAAAATACCGATCGCAACTAAGTTGGTTTTGTTTGAATTGCAACAATGTTTTCTAAATTATAGACAAATAATTTTGAACATTAAAATATTCCTTGAAAATTATAAAAAGCTAAAATCATTGGAGATTGTCCATAAAAACGATCTACATTTAAATCCAATTAAAGATTATTTTAAATGATTTTGTAGGTACAACACATACACATTATTTAGTTTTCGTTTCGATAACTATATAGATAGACCACCGATGATATCCATACTTATTTACACGCACACATTCAGCAAATCAATATATGTAAAAGGAAATCGTACATCCTACACTAACAAAGATTTAAAAATTGTTTGCAAGTTAATTTCGTAAATTTGTTCGTTTAAAATTTTATTGCTTGTCGTCTAATCGTAATGCATCTAGCTGTGTGTTTTCTTATTTTTAAACGTTATAAAAAGTTCATTTTGAAAATTTGTGTATTAAAACTTTTGTGAATTTGCGTGATAAAAAGCACACACCAGCTTACAAAAACTGCTTAAATAAAAATGACTGTAAATCCACCAGAACATTTTTTACGGTGCTGCATGACCATCGTCGTGTGTTCGACAAGAATAAAGTTACTTCCAAACGCATAACTATTATGAAGAACTTTAATTTTAATGATTTCAAAATAAGTAGTTTTAGAACAAAAAATATTAAAAAAACTGTCTTTCCCCAGCCAATTAATAATCTTGTTTGTAAGTGTAAGGTCAATGACATAGATGCACGATGCAAGCGTTTATTAAAATTCGAATTTTTTTTAAATAAAAAAAAAATTGATTCCAAAAGTTTCGCGTACGATTTCCAACCAGACACACAACACTGAGAGTCAAACAACAAGAATATTGAAAACACCTGATTTCCCACCTATAACATTGAAATATGAAAAAGGGCCTCCAAGAACTTATTAAAAGAATTATCAAGTTCCACAAATTCCTCATGAATGTCCCATCTCACCATCTCAATTTTCTAGTCCGCAACATCAAATGGAAGACGAAAATAAAGAACCCGTTCAACCTTTAAACAAAATTCTCAGGTTTATATTAAATACCCCTCAGAAAAGTAAAATGCAAACAGAAGAAAACACAATAAAAATATTAATTGATAATACACTTGACAATCGACCACAAGTAAACACATTTTGTACTTGCACAAATATTTCATAAATTAAAATTATCTTGGACCCAAGTTGAACAAAAAATGTATTTGGAATTTGATTTTAAATCACCTTCATGTTACAAGCATTTATTAAAGAAAGGTTTTAATTTGCCAGATAAGGATAAAAAATTGTATTATTCAGTATAAAAAAACTAGTACATGTTTTAAAATTTTTGTATGGGTTAAATTTTAATTTTATTTTTATTTGACTTAGAAGGGTCTTAGAAGGGTCTTAGAAGGGTATTATGAAAATTGTAAAGAGATTAAAACTCTAATAAGCAAGTTAAAAACTACCATTGGCGATTGCTTTCCTATTTAAAATACAATTTAGATAAAAATATTATTGTTTTATCTTATGAGAGATTAATTTGTTTTTTAAGATAAAATAAATTACAACAATTTAAGCTATTGTAGCAACAAGAACTTTCAAGAGCCCAACTGAAATCCCATTTAATTAACCTAATTAAGGTTAATTAAATGGGAGCTTTTATGAAAATAATGCTCCCATTTAATTAACCTTAATTTTTATTTAGCTCTTTGGTTCTGTTCAAAACGGCTACTTATTTCATTCTAACGCCCGTTGCACATTTCAGCTAAGCTAAGCAAGAAACGAAGTTTCTGTTAGCATAGTTTAGCTCGCACAGCTCATTCCGCTGCACATTTGAGCTAATTATATCTCTCACACATACATTTCAATACAAGTAAAATTCTATGTCTGTCTAAAAATTAATTAACTAATTTTATTAAATTATTTAAGAATTCAACCACTTTTTTGAATTTGATCCACAATACCAAACACAACAATACTCAATTGTCATCCAAATTTCAATCTTTTATAAGTACACATAATAATAGCAATGTGAGCAATATAGCTGACTTGCAATCCAAAGACAACCCGAGCTAAGTTAGTTTGTATCGCTCAAAACAGAAAAACATAGCTCGCATAGTTTAGCTCAAATGTGCATCGTTCCATTAGGCCCGTTGCACATTTGAGCTAAGCTAAGCTAAGCGATGTCAGCTAAGTTCATCGCTCTTGGTTGAAAATAAAGAGTTTTAATGAAACGATGCACGCTTGAGCTAAGCTATGCGAGCTATGTTTTTCTGTTTTGAGCGATGAAACTAACTTAGCTCGCGTTGTCTTTGGATTGCAAAATTCAGCTATATCGTTCACACATACATTGCTATTATTGTGTACATATTCGCCTATGTGACTACTTATGTGATTCTAATAATATTTTGGCAGACATATAGCATTTTACTTGAATTGAAATGTACGTGAGAGCGATGTAATTAACTCAAATGTGCAGTGGAATGAGCTGTGGATGCCAAACTATGCTAATAGCTGCGTTTCTCGCTAAGGCCCCTTGCACACTTAAGCTATGTTCTTTTAGCAAAGTGAGCATGTTTTGAGATCACAGCTTTCGATTTACTTTGCAAAGCCTAAATATGTGAAACCGAATTAGCGAAGCTTAACTCAACACACTCGTACGTCCCGATTTATTTAATTTCTTTATTTAAAGCTGTGGGATAGAAACATAGCTGATTGTGAGCTGATTAATTACGAGGGCAAATCAAAAAGTCTTGCAATTTTATATGAAAAAAAAGAGTGAGTGAGACAGCAATATTTTTATTTTTCGACATAATCTCCTTTAAGATTTATACATTTGCTACATCGATCAATTAACTTGCCTAAACCCTCTAAAAGAAAAATTACTTTTGCTCCATAAAATATTCCTTTACAACAGACTGTTCTTCATAGTCACTGGATAATTTCCGGCCCCTTAGTGTTTTTTTCAAATTGGGAAACAGAAAGTAGTCACTGGGTGCCAAGTCTGGACTGTACGGTGGATTCGGAATTTCCACGAAGCCGCAGCCCTTTAATGCAGCTTGAGCAATATTAGCCTTGTGCACTGGTGCATTGTCGTGAAGAAGCAAGATTTTTTTAATAACTTTCCTTGGCCGTTTTTCCCGGATCGCTTTTTAAAATTTTCGCAAAACTTCTGCGTAATATATGCCTGTGATTGTGGTTTTCGGTGCAATATAATCGATTATCAAAATTCCTTCAGCATTCCAAAAAATTGTTGCCACAACCTTGCCAGCAGACGGTTGAGTTTTGAATTTCTTTGGTGGTGGTTCACTACGTTTAATCCATTGCATCGATTCTTGTTTGGATTCCGGATCCCAATGATAAAGCCATGTTTCATCGCCTGTTATTATGTTATCCAAGAAATTTTCTGGATCTTCTTTGTACATATCTAAAATCGCCTTTGAAGTTTGAACACGCATTTTTTTTTTGTTCTGCATTCAACAAACGGGGAACCCATCGCGCACTTACTTTCGACATGTGAAGGTGGTCATGTAATATAGTATATGTGGTACCGTATGAAAGAGAAAGTCTCCACACTAACCGCGGAACAGAAATACGCCGGTCCTCCAATACAATAGATTCGGCCAAAATTACGTTTTCATGGCTAATAGCATCTGCTGGCCGATCCGAGCGGTTGTCGTCTTCAAATGACTCCCGGCCACTTTTGAATAATTTTACCCACCTTGTTACTGTGGCATATGATGGTGCAGATTCGCCGTAAACTTTTGATATATAGTTGAATATATAAATTGCATTTCGTCCATTTTTATAGAAAAATTTAATAAGGGCGCGATATTCAATTTCATTCATTTTAAGAAAAATTCAAAACACGTGTTACTAAATTGACAAAAACAAACGAAATGTAAAATTTACATCGAAATGTTCTTCTAGAAGTTTCATCGCGACAAAAAATGGTTTTGAAAAATATATTGTTGTCTGACTCACTCTTTTTTTTCATATGATATTGCAAGACTTTTTGATATACCCTCGTATCTCCAAGGTGAAAATAAAAATTTAAATACATTGCTTTACAGATTGGGTAGACTCTGAGATTTATTTACAATATTTCTCTTATTTGACTTTGGAAAGAAACCAAAACGTGAAGCTGTTAAATGAAAACATAGCTCATATCAGTCAAAATACTTAGCTCAAGTGGGAAACGGGGCTTATAAAAGTTTTTTATATACAACCAAGAACGATGAACATAGGTCAGTTCGCTTGTCTTAGTTCAGCTGAAACAGGCCTTATTGTCTTATTAGTAGCCATCGTTCATGAGTATGCAAAATCATCCGAATTGATTCAAAGCGATTCAAGATGGCTGACTTTTAACCAACAAGCGCGCATAATATTTATGCCTTAAAGGGAAAATCTGTACATGTATCATCACCTTAACAGAGCTCTCACAATAGACAATTTTTTCTCTAAAGTAAATTTTTTTCTAAAGTTTGATTTTCAAACAAACTTCTAAGGCAAAATAAAAATTGTTTTATTGTGAAAGCTGTTTAAAGTCTCCACAAATAAATATTCGTTTCGGAAAGGTAATTAAGTATTAAAACGATGTAAGACTAAATACAAATTAAGGTTAATTAATTAAATTAAGACATAAAAATAAAATTTTACAATTTAGAGGAAAATAAAAACTGATTTTTTTTATTCAAAATAAAATACACAACGCATTTTTTATTTAAAAAAAATAATTTCTATGGTATATCAAACTAAACAATTTAAAATTAGCGTTCGAATAAAGACGGAACTTAAAAGTAAGCCATTATTTATCCTGCCATAAAGAACTGAAACGTTTTCTTTCAGACAATGCTGACCAATCTCTAGCTTAACTACTATTTAAAAATAGTTTTAATTACAAAATAGTGAGCGGCAACCTAAACTCGTAAGCTATTGACTTGTATATTGAATTTATAAAAAATATCTTATATCCCTTTTTCAACTAAGAAAAATAAAAAATCTTCTCAATTTTAGTCCAACCCACACAAATGTGTGAGTAAAAAATTAACGTATGTAACGGCGTTGTTCATTAAAAATTTCGCTTGATTTGAAGTAAAACCAACACAACTGTGTGTATAGATATAGTGTTTTTTCGGACGGAAAATAAGTTAAAAAGGAATTCACAAATGTGTAAATTTGTTCAAAAAACATACAAAACTACATATACATGGTACTTTAGCCCTACCCGCACAATTGTGTTAGTAAAACACAAAAGGGATATGTGATTCATTTGAGATGGATTAATTCAGCCCCCAATTTAAACAATAAAATTTATTAGAGATAGATTAACAGATTAGATTAACAGAAAAATGAATTTAAGTTTTGTTAGCGAACATTAAATGCTCATAATTAGATTATAATTATACGCTCTAGATTTGCACACTGTAAACACCACATGACTCTCATTGGATTCTGTGACAAAACAGATCAAGTCAGACATGCTTTGGTTGAAATTATAATCTTTATAATGACATCCTCGTTTTTTCTATTCCAATGAGGAACAATCCCTTAATAAATAGTTGATTGAAAGACATTAATGAAAAACGACATACTATTGTAGTATGTCCAAGTGACAATTTTCCTATTTTTACGTACTTCTCTTACGTAATATTTTTAATGATAAAATCGAATTAATAAATTTTATTTTAATTTTGAAACAAATATTGGGTTCAATGTCCCTGAACTTTCACACAGATTTGGATAAATAGAAAATCTGCCTTTCCATAACAATACATTGTTCTTAATGTATGCATATATAAGAAAATTACTCGTCCATATTTTCTATTATAAATTACCATACTGTAACAGTGCAATGAACGGCATCCTTTTAAAAAATTGTATTTAGTTGTTCTATATAGATTTCTACATCGTTTTCATTTTTAATCTTTATTCGTTTGTGTTTGTGAGAACAGATGTATTTAAAATAAACAATAATAATACACAGCTAAGTATGTACTCAATATATTAATATACATATGCATATATCCTATCGTTCATATCTCCTTTCCAATAATGGATTTATTTGATTGAACAATTCATATTCTTTTGCATTTCTATCATAGAAAAAAAATTATTTATGCTATTTTTTATAAAAAGAAAATTGAAGTAAGGTATTCATGATTTGTTTTATTGTTTATCACAAAAAATATTAAACACATTTTCTACATGACCTTGACAATTGTAAAACAATACGAGTTGAAATAAATATATTCTGTGTTAATATGTAGTATAATAAGTTAGAGTGAAGCAATACTATACTGGTTAATGGTATACAAAAATACGCCGTGTGTACTGTAAGTGTATTTAATCTTGCAAACATTTAGGCGAACTAGTAAAATTATTGCATAACATAATTTCGATTAACGCGCTACCTGGATTTTCACCATCTAAAGATTTTTTTCGAATGATGGTACTACTATATATGTATTGCTATGGTTACACATATCAACAAAATGACAGAAATTTAAAGATTCTCTGAGTCCTCTTCTGGAAAAAGGATTTTTTCCACGTTGGGTACATTTTGAGAAGAACAATAAAACAGAATTTTATGGTTTCCGCGATGCCACAAAAAAAGCCTATGCTGCTGCCATCTACTTCAAATCTACAAATTCGGAAGGCATTACTAATGTGAGGCTTCTCGCATCTAAAACAAAAGTTGCCTCAATTAAAAACTTACTTTTACTAGCTCGTCTTGAGCTTTATTGAGAGTTGCTGCTCACTAAACTAATGTACCAAATTAAAGAAACAATGCAAATTCCGGAAACAACTTCATTCTTTTGGACCGGTTATGTTGGATCGGCCCCGAATCCTTATAAATAAAAAATTTTCATGGCCAATCAGTTGCATTACTTCGGATCAACCGACAGTTCAGCATTAAAGGTTACCAGTCCAAAAAAATTAAACAACAACAATTTATGGTGGACGGATCCAGATTGGTTACAATTTTCAACCGAACGTTGGTCACAGCTACACCAAGAATACATACCACTATTTGTATGCCTTGTTACTTTAACGGCACACATAAAGCTTGTCAGTGATATGTGACCACTGCAACCTTTATCGCGGCTTTTAAGAATTGTATGGCTCAAAGAGGCCCCAAGTAACAATTTAGGCTCTAAATATGTTCTAGAAGCGCTTATAAAGCTATATTTTAAAGCCATTAGCAATTAATAGTGTTCTAGCAGCGCTTCTGGAACTTATTTAAAACGTATATCGAGCAATTTTAGCTACTTTTAGAGCAATATTTTTCCTTTTAAACGATCGTTGCACTAGCTTCCCTAGAGCTAGTTAGTGTTATTTTAGAATAATCAGAAAGTTTTTTGGAGCTCTTGTTATAGAGCTTTATGTTTTTGAAAAGTATAATCTTTAATTTTAATAAAGCTCTTGCCTTTAAAAGAGTATAGTTAGTATGCGCTTATTAAAAATATAATTGAGACATTTTCTATATTTAAGTATGTATATGTATTTATATAATAAATATATTGTGGTAACATTTCTGCCCGGATTCCTTACTTAAATTTTTTAAAATCTGTTTGGTGTTATAATTTTATGTCAAATTAGTTTGATAAAATCAAATAAATTTAATATTAATAAAAGGAAATATTTTATTTTTAAATTTCTGATTTTAAGTGCCGTTTTTGTTTAACTGTGAAACTTAACAAGATAGTTAACCAAATTTTAATGCGCCTCGAAAATTGTTTATATTTAAATTATAAACAAATAAATAAAATGCATAAAATATAAAAACCATTCCCTGTTCTTTAGCGTTTTTACAAAAAAAAAAAAAAAAAAAAAAAATCATAAGGTTTATTATTTTATTATTGATGAAATCGTCTGAATTAATAAAAACAAAAACTTTAACATTTATTAACAATATTATTAAAAAGTATGACTTCCCTTATTTCCCGAATTTCCTTGTGTACATGTTTTGCAAATGGTGGAAATGGTGCTGATCACTAATTACATTGATAAAGAGCTGCTATATTCATACCACTCTCTTATAGAACTATCATATCTATTAAAGATTATTTTGTACCATTAGTAACCCTACTGTAGAGCAAAAGAGAATAAAATTAATTTTTAAGAGCTTACTAGCTCTATTGGTATTCGTTGTAATATTGTCGCTTTAGAATAGACATAATTGATGTTTATTAAGAGCCACAGACTCTATTCAGCTACATTATAAGCACTAAACACAGCATATCGTTTTGACTCTTTGACATTTGCTATAGTATCAATCAAATTCGAGAACGAGCAATACGCAATACTTTTTAATCCGCGATGCCAATATTTTCCATTACCAATATTACTCAATGTGACCTTATTAGGGGTTTCTAATAATGTGCGCGCATCCATAGGCAGTCCATCATCAGATAATTTAGTTTTTCTTAATAAAGACAAGCTGCCTGGTGCCTAATGTTTCCCAATTTCTTACATCTTCTCTAAAATTGTTATCGCCTGCGCAAAATCTTAGCAAGGAGTTTGTGACGTACATTCCATATCGACATCAGGGGACTCCGGACCAATTTGTTCACAGCTTTCTTTCAACATTATTTATTTTAGATCTATTAAAGTTAATGTGATTTTTGCTAATATGATATCTATAAACACTGCTAAGCATATATATTTCCCACGTTTTACAACTGTGCATTTTAAAATTTTAAACTACTGACTACCAAAAAAGGTTCTCGCATTATAATTTTTTTATTTATATAAATATAATTGTTCAAGTGTGCGCCTAAAATTTAAAGCTGCTAGACGTATGAAAAACGTGACGCCTCTAAAACAAGATAATAAGTAACGGAATGCTTTATAAGATTTAATATTTTGCTTATCGTTAGAGAGGTATTAACAGCTATCAAATAGCATATAAAAAAAATTCAAAAAATTAAGGATGAGGGTCATTTTGGCCAAAAAACTGAAAAATGCCAAATCGGCCAGCCACATTCGACCTAATTGCTAAAAAATTAGCCCAACACTTTTGGTTCATATTTTCAGGATTGTTAGCCACAAACCTCACCTACAATATGACATCAACCGTTTGTCCCAGAAAACTCGTATATTTTAGATATTGACCTCCATAACTTAAAAGCCACCTTAATTTTTTGCAAAATTTCATTTTTTGGCTCAAATGCACCCTAATATCGGTCCGTTGCGATACATAATGATTGTGAATCAACGTATTACAATGAAACAAATATAAATACGTCATATTATTATCATTGCTAAGAGAATTTTTACTAGTGACCCTTTTTTCATAACAAAAAAAAAAATGAAAAAACTGACAAATTGATGTGATCGAAAAAATCACCAAAAACATTGAACATTTGACAGTCTCCTTGCATAAAATCGATATTTTTAATCTTTATGATGATTTCTTTATACAGTAGATGTTATCTTCCCTCCCATCGCATGAAGATGGAATATCAGCGAAAGGGTAGCTACCATTAATTTTTGTTTCCAACAACACAATAAAATATGTATATTTTGTTGTATTGTTTAAGGAATCAAAAATGAATTGCTATCGAGTGTGTGTGAACTGTTTTGACTGACAACAATAAAACGAATCGCAATTCAATTCATTTTCAATTTGCCGATCCAAAATCATTGATATCAAATAAATACCTCTTAACGAGGTAAATGTTCGAGTGACGAAAGCCGAATTCAATTCACAAAATCGCGCTGAATGCACTAACATTCCGAAAAATCGTTGACAAATCGAATGCAATTGTTTTTTTTCGGCACAAATTTGATATCAGAAATTTTGTGAATTGAATTCGGCTTTTATCACTCGAACATTTACCTCGTACAACAGACATGCCACTTTACATACAAAAAAGTTGAAAAAAATTGAAAAATAATCACGTATATAAAGTTAGCCCACCTTTCATCCCATAAAACTAAAAAATGGCAACACTTAACTATCACGACAGTTGTTCCATCCCAGGATATTACTGTCAGCCCAGGATTTCTGCTATATATTAACATTTATCATCCCAGAAAAAACTATAACGACACTAAAACATCATCCCATAAATAATTTTAGCCCAACTATATCTGTAGCGAAAGTTAACTATCCGATCAATGTCAACAAAGAAATTAAATCTATTATATTAATACGCTTAATTTTTTCAAACTCAACCCTAAAATGACCCCTAAACATGATCCGATCCGTTTAAATTTTTCAGGGTAGGTCGACATAAATATAGCGGTGTGCCTTTGCTAGAAAAATTGGAAAAATTCCACCCGAAAGTACCTGAAACGGGTACCTCAGGTGTTTTCACCAAAATTTTGTCACGACGTCAGAATGCCATGACAAAATATGTTTATATTGAATCTATGATCATGCGCATTATACCGTGGCAATGACAAAATTTATTAAAATTGCCAATGCTTTTGTGATGACACACTGTTATGACAAAATGAGTAGAAAATTTGTAATTGAATCTCAATTAAACAAAACAGAGAACATAAAATGATTTTACATACATTTTGTTGTTGTTGTGAGTGTAAAAATACAATTTTGTCATGACACTCTATCTATTTAAGATTTAAAAATTAACCGCGTATATGAATTTACTTTATTTTTGATAAAAATGCATCAAATTTACATATTAAAAAATTTTCTTAATTATTTCTTAACTAAAAATTCAATAAAATGTATTTACGTGATTATTCAGTCGAAGGTCAGCTTCTATCTATCTTCTATCTATCTATTATATTAATATTCTTAATTTGTTCATACTCAACCCTTAAATGACCCATAAACATGATCCGATCCGTTAGATTTTTTCAGGGTAGGTCGACATAAATATTGCGTGGTGGTTTCAGAAAATTTCCAAGTTTTAGTGCGCGTGAAATCTTGGAACATTTGAGAATTTAATGGGACGATCAAAAAACAAATATTTTTGTTCAAATAAGTGGCGCGCGATTCAAATTCAAAGTTGTAAAACAGTTGGTACGCGATTCAGATTCGAGATTGCAGCACTGTCGGCGCGCGAATCAATTTCAAAGTTGCTTAATGGCTGACGCGCGATTTAAATTCACAATTAATCATGCCAGGAGCAGAGCCCACAATCATAGACGGGTAGTGGGTGTTCCATTAGCTGGGAAAATCATCCTCATGTGTGGTGACTACCTGAAGGCGGGACGCGCGCGAACTTGCGAATTGACCATCAAGTTGAATCCGCTTTGGAAAATAGTAAATAAGTTTACACTCACCAAGAACATGCGCGTCGATGAAGGTGAGGACGAGTTTGCGCAATATTTGCTTTCTGTTGGAAACGGCAATGCTCGAACCGATTCGATCACACTTCCGGCAGACTTCCTCAAAGTGTGATCGATTTCGTGTATGGTGACATCAACACAACACCAGTCGAGGGAACCATCGAGGAGCGCACCATCCTTGCACCCAAGAATGATGATTGTGCGCTAACCAATCAGCAAGTGCTTGACCTCCTGCCCGACGAACAAGAAGTCAAACATAGTGCTGATAAACTTGAGAGTAACGACATGCATGAGGAACTCCGCCTACCCGTCGAGTTTCTCAACAAGATTGAAGGGTCCGGATTGCCGCGCCATGCCCTCCGCTATAGGTAAACGCGATCGTTCGTTTGATGAGGGATCTAAGCACTAGCAAGGGTCGAACCATTGAAACATGCATGCCCGTCGCAAAAATAAACCGCTACATTCTGGAATGTGAGGCGCTGACTGGCTTCTCAAAAGGTAAGCGCGTTCTCATCCCACGCATTAAGCTCTCACCCTCGGAAGGCATCTTCTCATTTAAAATGTCTCGCCTTCAATTTCCGGTTCAGCTCGCGTTCGCCATAACCATCAACAAGAGTCAGGGTTAAAGCTTGAAGAAGAAAGGAGTGTACTTGCCGGCCCCCGTATTTACGCATGATCAGATGTATATGTGGCCTTTTCACGATGCCGCTCATTTGACGAACTCAAGGTATTTATCGTTGAGACAAGCGATCAATCAGCTGATCGGGATGGGCGCATCACAACAAAGAATGTATTTTTTGATGAGATTCTGTGCATGTAAATTGTAATATATTTTACTATTTTATTATTTACCTTCTACTACTATTTTATAATCCTTTTGTACATTTTTATGAAATATTTAGATTAAAGTTTGCCTCAGCAATTGTGTGCTTTTCCCTTTTGAGATTTTAATATTTAGTTTTTGGTGCGTAAGTGATCATGTGATCCCGAGCGCGCGCTTCCTGTTTAAGATATGAGTATTTGACTTGACACGTAAGTTATACTGTGTGCATTTGAGCGCGTGCTTGCCGTTTAAGATTTAAAAATTAGCCACGTATATGAATTTACTTTATATTTGATAAAAGTGCATCAAATTTACATCTTAATCATTTCTTTATCATTTCTTAACCAAAAATTCAACAAAATGTATTCACGTGACTGATTACTCAGTCACAGGTCAGCTAGTATGTATATGAATAAATTAATAAAAAAAAATCTGTGGCGACCACATAATGTATCTATATCTAAAGAAAATATAATGTCCGCCTAGAAAATGTCATTAAAATTATGCAAAAAACTTATGTATAAAGATCAAACATAATAAAAATATAAAAAACAATGCAAAATTGAATATAAATATTTTATTCTGTGTTGCGAGTACATATTAGTAAGAATTGTGATAATAACAAATTTTTTTATAGATATAGCGATCTCCTCGTCTGAAGACATGTTAGAGAGAGTGTTTTTTAGATGAAGTACATCCATATGATCATTAATGGCTCTTTTTAAGTAACTTCTATGCGTACGGGCGACGCTATAGATTTTTGAATTCCAAAATCAGAATATTTTGTGATAAACCACGATTCGTTGTTGACCACCATGTCGTTTTAAAATAACTGGCACACCGACTGTGGATAGTGTATCGTGGTTTATCACAAAATATTCTGATTTTGGAATTAAAAAATCTATAACGTCGCTCGTACGCATAGAAGTTACTTGGAAACAACCCTCAATGATCATATGGATGTACTTCATCTAAAAAACACCCTCACTACCATGTCGTTTTAAAATAACTGGCACACCGAGTGTGGATAGTGAATCGTGGTTTATCACAAAATATTCGAATTTTGGAATTCAAAAATCTATAGCGTCGCTCGTACGCATAAAAGTTACTTGGAAACAACCCTTAATGATCATATGGGTGAACTTTATCTAAAACCACCCTCACTACCATGTCGTTTTAAAATAACTGGCACAGCGACCTTGGATAGGGAATCGTGGTTTATCATAAAATATTCTGATTTTGGAATTCAAAACTCTATAGCGTCGCCCGTACGCATCGAAGTTACTTAAAAACAGCCCTTAATGATCATATGGGTGTATTTTATCTAAAACCACCCTCACTACCATATCGTTTTAAAATAACTGGCACAGCGACTGTGGATAGGGAATCGTGGTTTATCACAAAATATTCGGATTTTGGAATTCAAAAATATACAGCGTCGCCCGTACGCATAGAAGTTACTTGGAAACAACCTTTAATGATCATATGGGTGTATTTTATCTAAAACACACCCTCACTACCATGTCGTTTTAAAATAACTGGCACATCGAGTGTGGATAGTGAATCGAGGTTTATCACAAAATATTTTGATTTTGGAATTGAAAAATCTATAGCGTCGCTCGTACGCATAGAAGTTACTTGGAAACAATCCTTAATGATCATATGGGTGTATTTTATCTAAAACACACCCTCACTACCATGTAGTTTTAAAATAACTGGCACATCGAGTGTGGATAGTGAATCGAGGTTTATCGCAAAATATTTTGATTTTGGAATTCAAAAATCTATAGCGTCGCTCGTACGCATAGAAGCTACTTGGAAACAACCCTTAATGATCATATGGATGTACTTCATCTAAAAAACACCCTCACTAACATGTCTTCAGACGAGGAGATCGCTATATCTATAAAAAATTACTTACTAATATGTACTCGCAACACAGAATAAAATATTTATATTCAATTTTGCATTGTTTTTTATATTTTTATTATGTTTGATCTTTATACATAAGTTTTTTGCATAATTTTAATGACATTTTCTGGGCGGACAGTATATTTTCTTTAGATATAGATTTTTTACATTATGTGGTCGCCACAGATTTTTTTTTTTTTAATTAATTTATTCATATACATATTTAATTTCTTTGTTGACATTGATCGTGTTGTCGGGGTACAGCTAGATTTATTAAATTCCTGAGGAAATTTAATGCTGTACTTTTATCCCGAGTTGTATTGTAGTTAATAGTAGGTAGGCGTGAATGGTTTTCAAGTTCCCCGTTTTATATATGAAATAAAATTCACAAAATGGTTTAAAGAAATATTATTTATGAATGTTTTATTTTTAATATACACTCTAAGGGATTACGGAGTGAACTAACTTTTTACTTGTTAGTTGTCACAAGTTAAGGAATGAAAAAGATTGCCTGATTACATCATTTTAAATTCAATTATAGTTGAAACGATATAAAAATAAATGTAGACTTAATGTTCTATAAAATTAAGGTAGAATTACAAAATATTAAACATGCTATAAAATTAAAGTAGAAGTACTAATTACTAATAGAACATGGAATAAATGTACTACCTAATTATGGATAATGTTCACTGAACAATATTTACAAGTGACAGTTCAATGAAAATAATAATAATTTTGTGTTATACAAAAGGTAATTAAAGATTATTTAATTATATATATAGTTAAATTGTTAAACATTTAATTGATTTATCTTTTTCAGATGGGGATTTGATTCCAGTTCCTTCGTCAACTGTGAAACAGATGAAAAACTGTGCTGGATATTGCGGGTTTTAAGATGAGTATACTTTCGGTAGTGTTGTTTTCGATTTTTAATAAAGCTTTGTTTTTCAGGAACTAAACAGATCGGATAGTTAACTTTCGCTACAGATATAGTTGGGCTAAAATTATTTTATGGGATGATGTTTTAGTGTCGTTATAGTTTTTCCTGGGATGATAAATGTTAATATATAGCAGAAATCCTGGGCTGACAGTAGTATCCTGGGATGGAACAACTGTCGTGATAGTTAAGTGTTGCCATTTTTTAGTTTTATGGGATGAAAGGTGGGCTAACTTTATATACGTAAAATAATCTGGGATAGAAAAATCTGAGATTTTTATCCGTCGTATGTTTCTGTGATTGAATGGCGCAGTGATATTTGATGGTTGATATATTGATGCAGATGTTTCTTAATTTACGTGTATAATTTACGTGATCTAATTGGTTAAAACGATGGGATGGAAAAATCCAGGATTTTTATCCACTCCTCCAACGGCACGCCATTGTTTTGTCAAAGAGAAGAAAAATGTTAATTTTTTAGGAATTTTTTTTTAAGAAAAATCACTATAAAATCAACTGAATAGATTTAGTTTTCTTTTAAATAGTTTCTATTGTATCTATATTTGTCGATGCAATGTTATTTCGATCGATTCTACTCAATTTAAATTCAACAAACTGATAAAAAATGATAAAAACAGTGTTTTTCGTCGAAATGAAAAGCAAAAAAAAAATTAGATGTGGCTTTTCAGTCTTGATGTGTTCGGCAAAGTTGTTGGTTTTGACCTGCGCAACAAGTTTGCAGAAGAAAGTATAACAAAAATCTTAATTGTTCAAGAGCTATCAACGTGAAAATGAGGGTATATTTAGACTCAGGGCAAAAACATGTCGAATGCGATATCTCAAAAATGGGGACTAACTTTAAAATGGGACTAGCACCGTTGAATTCAGCATACTCGAATTAGGTTTACCTCCCGGGTGCCCAGCTTGTCACGAAAAAAAAGTTTGCATTTTAAGCACAGTGTAATTTGGGAATAATTTGGTGTCCCTCGAGTTATGCGGTATATTACTTATGAGGATTTGATTTATGCAGCTTGAAATTTTGTCTGATAATATTGAGTTATGCGCCTTGGATTTTGAGCTAGTTATGCATTATACTTATTTTTTAATAACAATTTTTTTTACTAACTATACTATATACTAAGAAAAAATCAAAATCAAGATTCTAGAAAGATTTAAAAAGAGGATGGACCTCCGGCTTAGGGCGCGATTTTGGAATGGGTGAATCAACAGTACGTGTAATTAAGATGAACGAAAATAAAATAAGACAATCGGTCGAGGCTGGTTCAACAATCAGCATGGATAAGACACTTTTAGCCAGAAATCCTTTAATGGAAAAAATGGAAAAGCTTAAAACCAGATAATCGGTAAAAACCAGAAAAATATGCCTTAGGATGGCGCAGCAATCCGCCTAAAAGCGATGCGTATTTGCAACCACATCAAAATAAATGAACCATCCAGTTCTATTAGCCAAATACCAGAATTTTGTGGATGCAAAGGACGGCGAAACAGTATCAGCTGAAAAAGAAGCAGTGAAACTATATCCGTCCGAGCTTAAACAAATTATCGAAGAAGGCGGATATGTGGCGGATAAAATTTTTAATGCCAATGAGACTGGTCTGTTTTGGAAGAATATGCCAAATCGCGCATACATTTCCAAGTAAGAAAAAACAACACAAGGATTTAAGGCGGCCAGAGACAGAATTTTGTTGATATTATGTAGTAATGCTTCAGGCGATTTGGTAACCAAACCATTAGCCATCCATCGTGCATTAAACCCTCGTGCGTTTAAAAGCACTACTAAAAATTAGCTTCCTATGTTTTTTGGAAAAAGCATGGATGACTTCCATTTCATTTCGGGAGTGGTTTGTAAATATATTTGTTTCTGAAGTAAAACATTACGTTAAAAAAAGAACTTGAGTTTCAAAATTTTATAAATTATCGACAATGCTCCATGCCATCCAGCTGATTTAAGCCACCTCGACGTTCAAGTAATTTTTCTACCTCCAAACACAATATCCCTCATTCAGCCTCAAGATCAAGGAATTATTTCAACTTTTATGGTTAAATTCTTGCGAAGGGTGTTCGAGTTTCTTCTTGATAAGATGGAAGAGGACTCAACTTTATCAGTAAGTCAAATCTGGAAAAAGTACACAATTCTACACTGCATCAATTTTATCGGCCAATCAATTAAAAAGCTACAAAAGTCAACTGTTCAAGGTTCCTGGAAAAAATTATGGCCTGAAAATATTGATGTTCAACATAATACAAGAGATATTGAAATTGAATTGGAACGTGTGTTGCAAATGGCGCATTCGGTTGATGAGGAAGGCTTTAATGATATGGGTATGGATGAAGTCAACACATTGGTTGATATTGACGAAGATCTAAGTGAAGAAGATTTTATCGGATTTATTAAATGCAACACTGCAGAAATCGTCCCAGAAGATGACATTAAGAAAGAACCTCCTCGTTTTACATCAAAAACAATAGGAGAAGCAATCATATTAGCACATAAACTGTAATCTCTTATAACTCAAAATAATGTCGAAATAGACCGAAGCCTAAAATTTCCATGTTCTTTAAAAAACCAAATGGCTCCGTATGTAAAAATTCAAAACGAACTGTGTCATGCTAAAAACAGCTATTGATTTCTTCATTACTAAAGTATTTAGATTTGTTTTTTCATTCCCTACGAATAAAGGGTTTCAAATTTTTTATTTGCGTAGCATTTTGTTGTGATATTGAATATGTACCAGTATGTAATTTATTTTATATTTAAAATTAAACTAAATTAAATAATTTAGAAACGTTACTTTCCGAATTTTCATTTCTAACTTTTCTTGAATAATGCAGTTTTGGATAATGCGTTGTTTTTGCGGAACTAAACTACCGCATAACTCGAGGAACACCAGATAACGATATTTTCCGTCTCGAAAGCGACGTTTTAACTTCAACAAATGCCAGTACTCATCATATTTTTACACTACCTAACGTAGAACCTATGCACGTACGGCAATATCGGTAGCCCCATTCTACAAAATTGCAAATTCAAAAGCAAATAAATCAAATGCTCGAAGATGAAATTATTGAAGATAGTGTAAGTCCTTGGAGTTTTCCATTACTTGTTGTGCCAAAAAAAAACCACCAACAATCAAAAGAAATGGCGCGTAGTTGTTGTTTACCGTACGCTCAACAATGTAACCATTGATGACGTCTTCCCTTTGCCAAATACTTCGGCTATTTTGGATAAACTTGGAAGTGCGCAATATTTCTCGACTCTTGATCTTTATAGCGGCTATCACTAAATAAATCTGGAAAAATTTGATAGAGAAAAAACTGCTTTCAGCTCAGATGAGGGTCACTACCAATTTATTCGAATTCCGTTTGGTTTAAAAAGTGCCCCATCGACATTTCAACGCATGATAAATAATGTCTTAAGTGGACTAAACAACATTAAATGCTTAGTCTATTTAGATGATATTGTCACTTTTGGATCTTCACTCGCGGAACATAATATAATAAGATAATTTTTTAATCGAATTCGTAAATTCAACCGAACACTTAATCTGGAGAAATGTAAATTTCTAAGGAAAGAAATTACTTACCTTGGACATATAATGACCCCCAACGGCATTAGACCAGATGAAAATAAGATTATAGTTGTTGAAACTTTTCCAATCCCTCAAAATACAACGGATATCAAATCTTTCTTAGGTTTAGTAGGTTACTAGAAGAAATTTATTCCAAATTTCGCTGGGTTAGCGAAACCACCAACTTCATTATTTATTGAAGAAGAATCAAACTTTCATCTGGAATGCATTATGTCAGGATAAGTTTAACAAATTTAAAAATTCAATCATTCATGCACCTAAATTGCGAATGCAGATTTTGGCAAACCCATTATATACTAACTTTTGATGCAAGCGGTTTCGCGATTGGCTCCGTTTTATCACAGCTTGTTGAATCTCATGATCTCAACGATTGAAAAAGAGTTGCTTGCCATTCTGTGGTCAGTAATTCATTTTCGACTATATTTGTATGGTAACAAATTTTCGATTGTTACGGATCATAAACCCCTAATTTGGCTATGCTAGGCTTGATGCGATGGAGAATTAAACAGGATGATTATGGTTATACAATTTTACATAAACCTGGTACAAAGAACCGAAACGCCGATGCGCTAAACAAGATCTCCATAAACGACTATTCTGAAATACCTTTACAATGCAACGTCGTCACTCGAGCACAATCCCTTAAACCAGAACATTTTTGCCGTGTCTTCATCGTTAAGCGATTCAAATATAAGTCAAACTTTAACATCAAGCCTAAAATCCGGTTGTCCGGAGATACTCGATTTTAATTTAAATAATACAAATAGCGTACGAAACAGAAATAAACCAACTTGTACTAGAATTTCATACATCTCCTCTTGAAGGTCACCAGGGCTTGTTTAGAACTTACAATCGCATGAAAGAGTATTACAAATTTCCTCATATATATACTCGACAATTAAAAGTATAATACTCTCTTGAGAACTCTGTCAAGTAAATAAGTATTCTTTCGTTCGAAAATCTATTCTTAGATATCATCGCACAAAAATAATCGTTACATTTTAACGATGCAAGATGACCTTTCGAAATACACCATCGCAAAAGCTATTTCCAATCAAGAGGCAGAAACAGTAGCCAGAAAATTCGTTGAATATTTTATAGGTATTTTTGGGTTCCCAGATGAAATTTTGAGTGATCCAGGTTCGAACTTCATGAGTGAGTTGTTTACTGAAATTTGCAGACTCCCCAAAATTTAAAAACTCTGCACCACCGCTAAATGCTTATCATCTGCAATCCAATGGTTCTCTTGAAAGGTTCCATAAAACGAATATTTAAGAACGTTTTGTCAAAATGACCCTTTGAACTGGGATGAGTGGCTTCCATATTTAACTTTCTCGTATAATTCGACGCCACACAGTTCCACGGGGTTAATGCCACGATTAATCCTCGATAAATCCGGATAAGTTTAATGAAGATGATATGGTTCTTCTTAAAAATAAAGCTCGAACTACTAAACTTTCACCAATATGGTTGAGATCATACGTCATTCAAGATGTTTTGTCGGACGTAAACAGTGTCATTAAAATCGGACGTTCAAACAAACTCGTACATAATAACAGGCTCAAACTTTTTTAAACACAAAGCCAATATTTATTGCCATTTCATAAAACACTTATATACCAAGTGAATTTAAAATAATATGTATTATACACTTTTAATTATAATTCATAAAAATAAAATAATAATAATTTAATGAACATTAATTTCCATTAACCTTTATATTGTATCGAAAAAAAAGGAATAAATTAAAATTATTAACAAAATGAAATTTCATGCATTATAAATAAGTAACTATAAAACAAAACTACCATATGTAATATATGAATTGTAATTACAACCTTAAATATATACTGACGTGAAATAATTACTAAAAAAATCCTAAGTAAAAATTGCGTGAGTGTATTAGTGGTTATACACGAAAAACAAACATTTAGGCGTAAATAATTTTTTAAACTTGTTTAGAAAATTTCACCATAAAGTAAACATATTGTAAATTTTCAATACGTATATCTCCAAATTCTATCGTACCAATATGTTTAAAATACCATAAATTACCAAACAATTATGCTATATATTATGCTATATATCGTTACAAGATAAACTTAAAATTAAATTGAAGTTTTTTGAATTTTTAGATTTCATAGATACACTACTCAAAATTTAGAGAAATGCTCATCAATCTTGCAATGCATTTATGATACTAAAATCTAATAAACGTAATGATTTTAAGAATTTTGTCATAGTTCTGGCATGGGCAAATATGGCCCCGAAACGTGTGAGTTATAATTTACAGTCTTTTTGCCATTCAAATGATTACTAATCCAGATTTCGCCCGGTTCTTATCAAAGATTGGGTTAATCAACTATGGGTTGATCCAGGCCAGTTATCAGCATCAGTTGCAAAAATGAATATATATACCAAGAAAATGTAACTGTGAGACTGGTGGAATTGTAAACTAGTCATTTACTACGAGGTTCTGGACGAATCTGAACGTTACCAGTCCAATTGATCGAATCAAGTGATGATCTGGAGGAAAGAAGATCATTTACGGGCCAAGGAAAGCGAATGTGAAATTGGTGCATGAAAATGCTCGTCCACATGCCGCAAAATCAACCCAAAAACCCATCTTTTCTTGGTCCCCTCTGACTACCACTTATTCAGATCGATGTCATAATGGTTGAAAAACCACCGGTTCACAAATTTAAAATTGATTGATTGATTGATTGATTCTGAATGTACGACCAAGTTCTTACACAGGAGTTCCCGGGTGACGCCGGGCCCACCGTACACTCTTTTTTACACATAACAAAACCGAAGGATTGGATAGGTAAGTTAAGTGGGACAGAATCGGCCCGGTTACAGACACCTAGGTATAGCCGATAGTTAGTAACACAAAGACAGCACAAAACTAATCTACTTGAGGAAGGATAAAGGTTTAATAGGTTAAATGGATAATGATGGTGTTGGTCATCAATAATTGCTTCTTTAAAACCGCAACCTAAGAAAAATGTTATTATTTCACATGTATCTGGAAATAACCTGAAATTGAATACTATATTAATAATTTTCGACTTCCTAAACAGAATTTATTGATTGAATCGGCCCGATTAAATACACCTAGATAAAGACGATAGTTAATAACACAAAGATAATACAACTTATAACTACGCAATGAGCAATTAATTTATACCACATGCAAACATTCAATCGCCAGCGAGAAACGCAGAATGAACAAGTTCAAAACCGCAAACCCCCAAGACACCCTCCCAAAACAGGCTAAGTTTTAAGAAAATCTTCGTCAAAAACTCAAACCATCCAACCGCAAAGACGATAGCAAGAACGCTCTAAGCGCGTATCGAAAATCCACTACTCCGGCCCCATCCACTCCGCACTCCCCGCCGACGACATTCAATATTCACTTATTATAGGACTAATATCATTAATGTAAACTAAGCTAATTAGAAGTAGAATTCCATGATCCCATAGTAATATATCTGATAATGTACCTGAAATTGATAAATTAAATATTTAATAATTAAATAATATAAATTATACCTAGAAAATAATTTTAGAAATTGGAATAGTGAATAAATGATATTTAAAACGTCAATCCAAAATAAAGTGCTTTCGTTGAAAAAACGGTCAATTAGACTCAATATTCACATAAAAATAATGCTATATCTCGATATACTATACCGTTTTATTAAACCATCTACCTGAGCAACTGAAATTGGAATACGCCACATACCGCTTAATATTAACCCTCGCTAAATGGACATGAATTACAACTGCCATAAAAAATGGACCTCCGCTATATAACGGAAAAGATTTCTACCATAAAGATTGGATTAATACTTCTATATTCTATACCACTAAAAACCAACAGGCACATAGTATTTGTGGAACTAGACGAAAACAAGACAATTGCAAAAATATAAATATTGGATTATCATATTTAAGGTTTGAAGCCGTACTGTATTTCCATGGAAGTCATTCGCTCTTTTTCTTGGTTTTCTAAAAATTTAACGAAAAGTTAAAAAAATATCGGGTTTAAAGTGGTACATTTTAAATATTGTAGCAGATTTGTGGTCAATGCCACAAATCCGCTACAACACCCAAACTGTGTTGCGAGTAAAACAAGATCAGCCTCCTCCTCACTATGCTTTGAGATCTGGAATGCTCGTAGACTCAGCAGTGAGCACAAACGTAACAACATTGACATCAACCTAAATCAATGGAATATTAACTTTTGTGGTAAATAAGAAACAAACATGGTCAAAAGCTCCAGCGCCACCGAGCACTAAATTTGTCAATGGTAGAACGCTATCCTAAGTCACGCTATATTGTTCTATTGGTGGACTTAAATGCACACCTTAGTTCAGAAAAGATCCACAAAAATTACTTGTTAGTATTAACCTATATCATAAGATATCATGGAGCATTCAATACAGAACATATATTCGCAAAATCCCCAGGCCTAAAAACCGCCAAAGAGCGATATAACAGTGCAAAATCTGGACAGAAATCGAAAGATTGTCTATATATTGTTCCGAAATCTTTGATGCTATAAACAAAACGAACGGATGCAAGAAACTATTCATATATAAAACAATATCGGCGAGATACTAGTCAGAATAGCTGGCGGTACATTCCAATCTCTAATTGGTTTGATATCTTAAAACTAACAGAGGTGCAATCACCAGCCATAGCAGAGGAAGACGACATTTTCCATTGGGCTGCCTGCAACATTGGATGAGATTAGATGCACAAGTTAGAGTTGCTATCAAGGACATTAAACCCGCACAGGACGATATTATAGTAGACTAACAGACATTAGTTCAAGCCGCCGATTTATAAAAATCCTCTATCAGATTGAATTCCTTTCAATTTCCCATACCCTTAATTTAAAATCCCTAAAATGTAGATGAATAATGAAAAATTACTCTACTCTGGGTATGCCCATTTACAAACCAAAGTTTTAACAAATTTATGCAGTTCATTTGGATTCACGTTACAAAATTCATTATAAAAATTTTTACAATTTTAAAATAATCAAATAAGATAATAAACTAATAAATGATAATATAAAATAATGTGATATAATTTATTATAAACATCTGTATAATATTTAAAAAATCAAGTAAATGAATAAATACAATAAAACAACAAAAGCTTGTAAATTTACAAAAACCAGCGGCCCTATTCCTGAATACGACACGAAAATGAACGTACAAGATTCTCATTCAATTTTAAATAAGAATCGTACGAATCTGATTCAATTCAAATATAAATCCTGCACCCCCGCCCCCGCACCGCATTCAGGAATGGTTCCGCAGGCTACATTAAACAATGACGCAAGCAACATACAATAATCTTCGAATATACTTATCTAACTCTAATAAATAAAATGTGTTTACTGCGCTTTAATAGATGAAACATTATGGCCACTCGTCCCACACAATGCATACAGGAAAAGCCAAAATACAAACATATATAATCATATAGTACTCGTATATCTATTAAATAATATTAATATAATAAAATATCAGATTAATTATTAAAATAATTGTAAATAAAAACAATCAATCATATATGTACATGTATAACATTCACATATATACATATATATATATATATATATATATATATATATATATATATATATATATATATATAACCGATCAAACATCTATAGAAATATATCCATACCTATACCAATGCCTCCCAACTACAGCCCGCTTACACCAAATGATGACGACATGCTATGTCGACGTTTTTGTTGCTTTCTCTAGTTGTTTTGTTAGCGAAAAATATCTTAATATTATTGTGCAATCTCGGTTTAGACATAACTTGTCGTCATGCGCGAAAAATGAGAGTAGTAAGAGGCCTGTAGTTTATGAGGCATTGCCTATACCATACACGATGTATAGACAAGAAGGTGCAACATTGAGCATGTTAATGTGACGTCAATGTGGACAAGAAACGTACTTTCGGGTTTTTTTTTATTATTTTCCTAAACAAATGGATAAAAAACGCATTTTTCAAACAAAAAGTTCATTTAAGTTTGATAAGTACAGTTGAAGAAATTTTTAATTATAATTATTAATTATTTTCTGATTTTCAGTTAAAATCAAACAATTTTTACTTAAATAAATCATTTAACAATCTCCAAATCCACATCAACTAAGAAATTGGGGCCTTCTTCAATTTGTACAATAGAAAACCCATCAATTACATATATCTGATAAAGACAGAAATTAACACTTCGTTTTTTAACTAACGGAAAACATAAAATAACAAATGAAATAAAATCGAGATTTAATTTTAATTTGTAATTTAAAGTGAATAATGTATTTAATTAAATGAATTCTTAAGAACACGAATATTTTCGAAGCAGAAGAATAAAAGCTACAGACAGGTACCCACTTAATATTTTATTAGTAAACTTATGTATTAACAATTTTATAGATTTATGTTATATACTCATAATTATTATATCCCCTTTTTTCCGTCGACTTGAAAAATATATCTCGGCAGATTCTTTTCTCAAATATTACGACCATAAAATGAAATATAAAGGGTAAACCATAAAAAAGTGTTTGGTTAAACTGTAATAATCAAAATCACACGATCAATTTTTAAATTACGCTTACTGCAGATCCATTTAAACAATTAATCGAAAAATCGACAATTTCAATGTAAATTTCCGTTTTGTTGTCCACATTTGACGTAATGCGCACAAAACGACGTAAATGAAATATGAGAATTGTCCACCTTCGTTTCTCTTACCGTGCATACCATGATACCATACATACATATCCTTTGCAAACAAAAGTAGATAAGCCAAATATCGTTGTGTGTAAATACAAAACGAAGAGAGAACGAAGAATAAATTTATAATTTCCATATAAACAATGTCCATATACACACAAACACCTTTAATTCTTCCTAGTTAACATACAGTAAAACTTCTATAAGTCGAGCCATTATTTGCCAAAATAATTTGCTTGAGATAGCGAAAATTTGAGTAAAATAGATGAAAAACCAATTTCGCTCGAATTCCCCGAGCATATACACACGTATACATAGATATTATATATGTATATTATATACTTATGAACAGGAAATTTACCGAAAAATGTTCCTACCATAAATCGAAATTAGATTTAAGGAATACTTCGACTTACAGAAGCCTCACTGTATTTACATCCCCATCCACACACATATGCAGACACATCTCACATAAATATATACATTTTATGTAAATAAAAAATATATTAAAAGGAAACTTCTCTGAATTGCGCTTCCATATGCATACATATACATATCCAGATATCGAAAAATTAAAACGAAATATACTTCGCATAGAAATATATCCCGTTATAAATTTTTGAACACGGTCTATGTATATAAAACATTTCTTCCGCTGGACACCACACTTTAATTACACGTTAATAGCACTTCTCTAATATTAAAAGTAAATACACAAACAAATTTGTATTATAAACCACTTTTATTTATTTTAGCACATTTTCACATTAAACTGAATGTTAATACTAATTCTCTAATTCACCGACTGTACATAGGTACGTCTTCATGTATAAATAATACACATCCAATTCACTAATCACTTTCATTATTTATTATTATATTATAATTTTATTTAATATTTCGGTTCACAAATTTAAAATGCGCAAAAATGGCTCAATGACTATTTTGCTTCGAAACCACCAAGTTTCTATCGCGAATTCATTCATCATCTACATGATAAATGGCAAAAGACTTTTTTTTTTATTTTAGACTCAAAAAACAGACCAATGTACGGAACAATAACATAAAAATAAAAAAATGCAAAAAACTTTAGATAGTAATATCGAATATTTCGATAATTAATCTTTGTAACACTAACAATTACATATTCAATAAAGCTGAATTTAAACAAAAAAGCAGAGTTTCTATTCGCACACCTAATATAAAATCTTTGATAAGAACCGGGCAAAATCTCGATTAGTAATCGTTTGAATGGCAAAAATACTGTAAATTATAACTCACACGTTTCGGGGCCATATTTGCCTATGCCAGATCTATGACAAAATTCTGAAAATTAACATGGACATTGGCATTTGATATATCTTTCTGAGAAACATAACGGGATTGATGAGAACCGTGCCAAATCTCGATTAGTAATCGTTTGAATGGCAAAAATACTGTAAGTTATAACTCACACGTTTCGGGGCCATATTTGCCCATGCCAGATCTATGACAAAATTCTGAAAATTAACATGGACATTGACATTTGATATATCTTTCTGGGAAACATAACGGGATTGATGAGAACCGTGCCAAATCTCGATTAGTAATCGTTTGAATGGCAAAAATACTGTAAGTTATAACTCACACGTTTCGGGGCCATATTTGCCCATGCCAGAACTATGACAAAATTCTGAAAATTAACATGGACATTGGCATTTGATATATCTTTCTATAAAACATAACGGGATCGATGAGAACCAGGCAAAATCTCGATTAGTAATCGTTTGAATGGCAAAAATACTGTAAATTATAACTCACACGTTTCGGGGCCATATTTGCCTATGCCAGATCTATGACAAAATTCTGAAAATTAACATGGACATTGGCATTTGATATATCTTTCTGGGAAACATAACGGGATTGATGAGAACCGTGCCAAATCTCGATTAGTAATCGTTTGAATGGCAAAAATACTGTAAATTATAACTCACACGTTTCGGGGCCATATTTGCCTATGCCAGATCTATGACAAAATTCTGAAAATTAACATGGACATTGGCATTTGATATATCTTTCTGGGAAACATAACGGGATTGATGAGAACCGTGCCAAATCTCGATTAGTAATCGTTTGAATGGCAAAAATACTGTAAGTTATAACTCACACGTTTCGGGGCCATATTTGCCCATGCCAGATCTATGACAAAATTCTGAAAATTAACATGGACATTGGCATTTGATATATCTTTCTGGGAAACATAACGGGATTGATGAGAACCGTGCCAAATCTCGATTAGTAATCGTTTGAATGGCAAAAATACTGTAAGTTATAACTCACACGTTTCGGGGCCATATTTGCCCATGCCAGATCTATGACAAAATTCTGAAAATTAACATGGACATTGGCATTTGATATATCTTTCTGGGAAACATAACGGGATTGATGAGAACCGTGCCAAATCTCGATTAGTAATCGTTTGAATGGCAAAAATACTGTAAGTTATAACTCACACGTTTCGGGGCCATATTTGCCCATGCCAGAACTATGACAAAATTCTGAAAATTAACATGGACATTGGCATTTGATATATCTTTCTGGGAAACATAACGGGATCGATGAGAACCAGGCAAAATCTCGATTAGTAATCGTTTGAATGGCAAAAATACTGTAAATTATAACTCACACGTTTCGGGGCCATATTTGCCTATGCCAGATCTATGACAAAATTCTGAAAATTAACATGGACATTGGCATTTGATATATCTTTCTGGGAAACATAACGGGATTGATGAGAACCGTGCCAAATCTCGATTAGTAATCGTTTGAATGGCAAAAATACTGTAAATTATAACTCACACGTTTCGGGGCCATATTTGCCTATGCCAGATCTATGACAAAATTCTGAAAATTAACATGGACATTGGCATTTGATATATCTTTCTGGGAAACATAACGGGATTGATGAGAACCGTGCCAAATCTCGATTAGTAATCGTTTGAATGGCAAAAATACTGTAAGTTATAACTCACACGTTTCGGGGCCATATTTGCCCATGCCAGATCTATGACAAAATTCTGAAAATTAACATGGACATTGGCATTTGATATATCTTTCTGGGAAACATAACGGGATTGATGAGAACCGTGCCAAATCTCGATTAGTAATCGTTTGAATGGCAAAAATACTGTAAGTTATAACTCACACGTTTCGGGGCCATATTTGCCCATGCCAGATCTATGACAAAATTCTGAAAATTAACATGGACATTGACATTTGATATATCTTTCTGGGAAACATAACGGGATTGATGAGAACCGTGCCAAATCTCGATTAGTAATCGTTTGAATGGCAAAAATACTGTAAGTTATAACTCACACGTTTCGGGGCCATATTTGCCCATGCCAGAACTATGACAAAATTCTGAAAATTAACATGGACATTGGCATTTGATATATCTTTCTATAAAACATAACGGGATCGATGAGAACCAGGCAAAATCTCGATTAGTAATCGTTTGAATGGCAAAAATACTGTAAATTATAACTCACACGTTTCGGGGCCATATTTGCCTATGCCAGATCTATGACAAAATTCTGAAAATTAACATGGACATTGGCATTTGATATATCTTTCTGGGAAACATAACGGGATTGATGAGAACCGTGCCAAATCTCGATTAGTAATCGTTTGAATGGCAAAAATACTGTAAATTATAACTCACACGTTTCGGGGCCATATTTGCCTATGCCAGATCTATGACAAAATTCTGAAAATTAACATGGACATTGGCATTTGATATATCTTTCTGGGAAACATAACGGGATTGATGAGAACCGTGCCAAATCTCGATTAGTAATCGTTTGAATGGCAAAAATACTGTAAGTTATAACTCACACGTTTCGGGGCCATATTTGCCCATGCCAGATCTATGACAAAATTCTGAAAATTAACATGGACATTGGCATTTGATATATCTTTCTGGGAAACATAACGGGATTGATGAGAACCGTGCCAAATCTCGATTAGTAATCGTTTGAATGGCAAAAATACTGTAAGTTATAACTCACACGTTTCGGGGCCATATTTGCCCATGCCAGATCTATGACAAAATTCTGAAAATTAACATGGACATTGGCATTTGATATATCTTTCTGGGAAACATAACGGGATTGATGAGAACCGTGCCAAATCTCGATTAGTAATCGTTTGAATGGCAAAAATACTGTAAGTTATAACTCACACGTTGCGGGGCCATATTTGCCCATGCCAGATCTATGACAAAATTCTGAAAATTAACATGGACATTGGCATTTGATATATCTTTCTGGGAAACATAACGGGATTGATGAGAACCGTGCCAAATCTCGATTAGTAATCGTTTGAATGGCAAAAATACTGTAAGTTATAACTCACACGTTTCGGGGCCATATTTGCCCATGCCAGATCTATGACAAAATTCTGAAAATTAACATGGACATTGGCATTTGATATATCTTTCTGGGAAACACAACGGGATTGATGAGAACCATGCCAAATCTCGATTAGTAATCGTTTGAATGGCAAAAATACTGTAAGTTATAACTCACACGTTTCGGGGCCATATTTGCCCATGCCAGAACTATGACAAAATTCTGAAAATTAACATGGACATTGGCATTTGATATATCTTTCTATAAAACATAACGGGATCGATGAGAACCAGGCAAAATCTCGATTAGTAATCGTTTGAATGGCAAAAATACTGTAAGTTATAACTCACACGTTTCGGGGCCATATTTGCCCATGCCAGATCTATGACAAAATTCTGAAAATTAACATGGACATTGGCATTTGATATATCTTTCTGGGAAACATAACGGGATTGATGAGAACCGTGCCAAATCTCGATTAGTAATCGTTTGAATGGCAAAAATACTGTAAGTTATAACTCACACGTTTCGGGGCCATATTTGCCCATGCCAAATCTATGACAAAATTCTGAAAATTAACATGGACATTGGCATTTGATATATCTTTCTGGGAAACATAACGGGATTGATGAGAACCGTGCCAAATCTCGATTAGTAATCGTTTGAATGGCAAAAATACTGTAAGTTATAACTCACACGTTTCGGGGCCATATTTGCCCATGCCAGAACTATGACAAAATTCTGAAAATTAACATGGACATTGGCATTTGATATATCTTTCTATAAAACATAACGGGATCGATGAGAACCAGGCAAAATCTCGATTAGTAATCGTTTGAATGGCAAAAATACTGTAAGTTATAACTCACACGTTTCGGTGCCATATTTGCCTATGCCAGATCTATGACAAAATTCTGAAAATTAACATGGACATGGAAACATAACGGGATTGATGAGAACCGTGCCAAATCTCGATTAGTAATCGTTTGAATGGCAAAAATACTGTAAATTATAACTCACACGTTTCGGGGCCATATTTGCCTATGCCAGATCTATGACAAAATTCTGAAAATTAACATGGACATTGGCATTTGATATATCTTTCTATAAAACATAACGGGATCGATGAGAACCAGGCAAAATCTCGATTAGTAATCGTTTGAATGGCAAAAATACTGTAAGTTATAACTCACACGTTTCGGTGCCATATTTGCCTATGCCAGATCTATGACAAAATTCTGAAAATTAACATGGACATGGAAACATAACGGGATTGATGAGAACCGTGCCAAATCTCGATTAGTAATCGTTTGAATGGCAAAAATACTGTAAATTATAACTCACACGTTTCGGGGCCATATTTGCCTATGCCAGATCTATGACAAAATTCTGAAAATTAACATGGACATTGGCATTTGATATATCTTTCTGGGAAACATAACGGGATTGATGAGAACCGTGCCAAATCTCGATTAGTAATCGTTTGAATGGCAAAAATACTGTAAGTTATAACTCACACGTTTCGGGGCCATATTTGCCCATGCCAGATCTATGACAAAATTCTGAAAATTAACATGGACATTGGCATTTGATATATCTTTCTGGGAAACATAACGGGATTGATGAGAACCGTGCCAAATCTCGATTAGTAATCGTTTGAATGGCAAAAATACTGTAAGTTATAACTCACACGTTTCGGGGCCATATTTGCCCATGCCAGAACTATGACAAAATTCTGAAAATTAACATGGACATTGGCATTTGATATATCTTTCTATAAAACATAACGGGATCGATGAGAACCAGGCAAAATCTCGATTAGTAATCGTTTGAATGGCAAAAATACTGTAAGTTATAACTCACACGTTTCGGGGCCATATTTGCCCATGCCAGATCTATGACAAAATTCTGAAAATTAACATGGACATTGGCATTTGATATATCTTTCTGGGAAACATAACGGGATTGATGAGAACCGTGCCAAATCTCGATTAGTAATCGTTTGAATGGCAAAAATACTGTAAGTTATAACTCACACGTTTCGGGGCCATATTTGCCCACGCCAGAACTATGACAAAATTGTGAAAATTAACACGGACAGAGGCATTGTCATTTTATATATTTTTCTACAGTATTCAATCTGTTGTTAGTTCTTATTTGGAAAAGGAGTTTAATTTCTATCTAAATTACTATCGAATATCATATCTGAGTGAATTTTTACTTCAGTTCTTCTCCTTCACCATCACCATATTTTATTTTCCCATTTGTAATTAGATGGTGGTTGATGATTCAATAAAATTGTTATATTGGTTAAAAGTAAAGTTGATGGTGGATGGTCAAAAAATTAAATTGATATTTTATAAGGCTAACCGAGAAACATAGTGGAATTGATGAGTACTTGGCAAAATTTGCAGCAAAGTTTAGTTTTAGATGTTTTTTATGTTTAAATTTAATTTAAAATTTTTAATTCGTTTGTATCAGTTAATTTCCATATTTTTTAAAATAAGAGTCTCCCTAAAATATCTTCTCGCCTAAACGTTCGCTTTTAAGACTATTTTCACTAACACTAGTATACATAGGATTTCGTTAGGAAATATTTCACGGCTGTGTGTAGGAGTGTGAAATTTTTGCTAAACCTGTGCTAAAAAAATTTTATACTTAGGATTGATTTAGTAAATATTTCACGCGCATAAATATATTACATAAAACTTAGTTTTATATTCCCTAAAAGATTATTTAATAGATAACGTTTACCTTGTTGTCGGAAGTGTGAGACAAAGCACAAACACAAACAAGTATCATTCAATTTATTTTTAAATATTTACTGTAAATTTATCAAGTAAATGTACTATATATTGGTATTTTATGATCTTCAACCGATTTGTAGAGAAAAATAAAATTGTAAAGCAGAAAGTGCTAAGCGATCGCGGTATGAAGATCATACCAAAATTAAATTATTGAAATATAAAATAAATAGATAATAAATAAATTGAAATAATAAAATCTTAATTATGTTACACGGTGTTATACCAAGAAAAGCTCCACCAGTGCCTAAATAATGTTAACCGTTAGTACAAACCGCTCAGTACCACTACACCGGCCGCAACTTTGGTGGAGTATTGGAGACTACCGTGAAGTCATGCAAATTTAACCTATAATGCGTTATTAAAGATGTTCTGTTCACTTACGAAGAATGCCTGACAATCATTAAGAAAACTGAAGCGTTATTAAATTCTCGTCCTTTGGGAGACCTACATGAAGATGAAGGAAACCCACAGACCTCAGCTCTTTTTTAATCAGACAGCCATTAACGATGTTATCCGAACACTGGGTTCGGTTCTACACGAAGTTAAAATATTTTACCTAAACCGATGGCAATTGATCCAGTAAATGATGCAGGGATTCTGGAAGCAGTGTTGACAAGAGTATGTTACCTCGCTGAATAGATTTTACAAACAAATGGCACAAGGAGAACGACCAGTTCGTAAGAGAAGATCTTGTGCTTTTACGGATCTGGCGTTGCAAATAAAGTATAATTGTTCTGTAATTTTAAATATTCAGTAAGTTTCTTGGAATATTTTTGACTATAATATCGTACGGTATGTGGTTTTCGGGAATTCGTAGAGCTACAACCAAAGCGTAGGTGACTCAACATTTTTGTATGTGCATGTACATGTGCATGCACGTATTAACCTAATCACCATGTAAATTTAGAAGGGAGAGTTTAACAGCAATAATTGCGCACTATTCCAATGAAATGCAATTACGGGGTCATAAAATACACTATTTAGGGCGGTAACGATGAAATTACACAAAATACGGTACAATAAAATTAAACAATAAAACATATATTTAATGTAAAAGTTTAAGGTTTAATGGGTTCACAAAACAAACATAACTAAAATTTAAAGGGTCAATTTGAATGAATTTTTTTATTCTACAATTCAACAAAACATAAAAACTTTTGTATTCAAAAATAAATTTACGGGAATCATAAATATTTAAATTTGGTTAGAATACACATACATACATATATAATTCAAATTGTATTTTAATTAAATAACCTTATACATTTATTAATGTGCGCACATTTTAAAATAAGATAAAATATTAATTTCAATTAAGATTTCTGGTCCTGGTCAAATATTACAATTTTTAGCTATTATACATACACAACAAATTACCGTCATGGTTTTTAATTAAACGAATATATGTTATAAATATACACATGCGAGGATTTTCCTTATATACGAGATGTACATACTCTTTGCATACCCTAATAATGGATGTAGAATATAAAAACCCCTTCTTCATGTCTTGCAAACAACAAAAAATAACATTCCTGATGTATATCCTTTCCTTGTCAAGCGTCAATCATAAAAGTATTTAAATTATGTATAATGGAGATGTAATGTGTGTGTGCCTATTTGTGATGGGGGATAAATTACAAAAGAAATGCACGAGCAACTAAATTTAATTTTGAAACAAGCAACTAAATTTAATTTTATAGATAATAATTGTAATTTAATTTTTCTTGGCCTTCTTACATTAAAACAATGTTAGTGTGTCACAATTTACAAAATATGTATATGTCAAATCAATAACTATAAAAAAATTTAATGAAGACGAAGTCTTTAAATCAAAAATATTGTGACGAATTTTACTGCAGAACGAAATAATACTTATGGTGGTCGAATGGAATAAAAGGTCGTTCTGTAACCTAATTTACCGTTACCTGATTTAGTAACGTTAATTTTATTGTGAAGGATTATCAATTTCACCGTGGTGATGATCATGGAATAATGCTGGGAGTTCAACATAAAGATACATCAACTATATATAGATTTCCATCAGGCATATGAGAGTATATGCCGAGGAATTCCAGAGAAACGTGTTTCTCTGTTGATGTAGAATTGTAATTGAATGAACTGTGTCAGACTCCTTCGAAATAACATCTGGTGTTCGACAGGGAGATGTACTTGCGCCTGCGCTATTCAATTTGGCGCTTGAGTACGTAGTGAGGGACATCGAAACTTCGCGCTGTATATTTAATAAATCAGGCCAAATTCTTGGATATGCAGATGATATCGTGCTTCTTGGCCGAATACCTAGCGATATCAAGGAAAGTTTCATTCTGCTCGATTACTGCGCACGAAGATTTGGTTTGGTGGTGAACAGTAGCAAAACCAAATTTCTATGAACACTCAGGAACATCTCCATGGTAAATCTCGGAATTGGCGACCATAACGTTATAACATCGTTGAATTATATGCAGGCAGAAATAAAAGCCCGAGTTGCTGTCGCACAACGAGTTTTCTACGCTCAATCAAAATTATTGGGATCTAAACATATATATCGCAGTCGTCGAAGTTCTCACTTTTTAAAGCACTCATAAGACCTGCGCTGGCTTTCGGAAGCGAGAGCTGGACCATGACTTCTAACGATTGTAGATTGTTACACAGAGAAAAATATTTTGTCCATAATTAAGAATAGCCAATCTTATTTGTGGATTTTTTCAAATATAAGATTTTATAAGATAATTCTGTTAGAAAAAATATTTACACTGGCATTTAGTACAATAAAACATAACATTTTATTTCAAGTATTCTTAAAATATAAATAATACTCTTACTTCAAGAATGGCTGAGAAAACTTTCCCTAAGCATAATTGTCTAAAATATAATATAACCATACTTTGTGTTAGATATGAAACCTTATGAAATAAGCATTTTGTTTTTAGAAAAAAGTGAACTTCTGGGAAGAAAATAGTTCTCTCTTGATGCAGAAAAAACTGTTAAAAGAAAGAAGTTTGTTCTTGCGCTGAGCACATTACTGATTTACATTCTTAAAAAAAGTTTTTTTTTTTCTAAACAAGTTTCTAGGCTTATTGGAAATTTCTTGCGCTTTCATCGAGAATTCATTGCAAAAATGAATAATGACAAATTTTTGGGAATTTAAAATGTTAAAATTCAAGAACAACCATTCTTATTTCTCTGTTGGTTTTTTAAAAGATATTCTTAAGCCACAGAAAAATCAAATTCTAAACGCCTCTTCTTTAGTTGTGGCTTGTGCTTCTCAGTGATTACGTCGTCTCATTTAAATTCTGTGAATCAGTGGACATTTTTAATTTGTGGTTTTAGTTGTATAGAAAAAAGAAAAATAAGTTTGAAAACAAATCGTTTAATTTAAGTG
Source organism: Nephrotoma appendiculata (assembly GCA_947310385.1). NCBI lineage: Eukaryota > Metazoa > Arthropoda > Insecta > Diptera > Tipulidae > Nephrotoma > Nephrotoma appendiculata. Next base: position 113,358,991 of record OX371223.1, read on the forward strand.
AAACTAAAAACATAGAAGAATATTTATGATAAGTTAATATTCTTTGTTTTAAAGCAGTGTATTAAAAAGTGGTTTTGCTTGTGAATCTAAAATTAAAAATGGCGCCGTACTAGCGTCGTTTTAGTTGAAAAAAATAATTGAAACTTTGTGCAAGGTGATTCATTTATTTGTAATAATTATATCATTTTAACTGTTTAACATATAAAATGTTTTACAATTTAAGTTATTATCGAGTTTTAAATTTTGTGTTCTTTTTCATTATTTTAATTTAACAGAAAATCGAAAGAAAATTGAGTGGAGCGTCATCACAAGATTATCGGATTTTAATAATTTCATATTTTCTCTTTATTATTTTTATTTATTAAAATATTGTTTAGCTATGTACGAGTATAATTGCAGTTTTTGTAAAAATATATATATACGTGCTAATAACTAATTTTAAAGTTTATCTTAAAAATATACTAAAATTTAATTATATGAAATTACGAGGTAGAATATAAGTTATGTAAATATTGTATGTATGCAATGTTGGTAATGTATTTGGATTACAAATATAATATGCAGAAAATACTGTTTTATTTATCTTTTTGATTGTAGTTTTAATGAAAATTTTATTTTGATTTTCTTAGAGTGCAGAATGATAAAGTGTATGTGTTTATATCAGGTTTTTTATATAATACCAATAAATTTTCAATAATTCAATTCTTCCAAACAATTTTGTTTTATTTTAAGCTTACAATTATTTCAGTTTGAGAATTTTTATTTTATATGTAAGTATGGTGTTAATCAAATGGGCTTAAGTGAAGAGTAATATGATGTTCCAATGCACATATCAAGTTCTTAATAGAAGATAAATTGAAATAAATGAAAGAATCAAATTTTTCTAGTAATATTTGTTTATTCTGGGATTAAGCACGTAAGTTATGTATCTAAGGCCATACAAATTGTATGTTAAACTGAACGTTCTTGATTGAAATATTGTGGTTCTACGTGGAATTGTTTCAATTCGTCATATAAGAAATTTTGTCTTAACTGTGGCAAATGTTTTGCTTTTAGTATCCTTTTCTATGTTTATTTAAAGAAAAATCATCTTCTATTAAAATCATGTAAATTTAGTACTCTTATTGGAAGAATATTATGCCATCAAAATACTATTGTTAAACTTTCATTTGCTTATGGGACGTTTAAAATTTTCTACTTGTAAGTATTGAATTTCTTTTATAAAGAATTACATTGCACAAAAATTTGAAAATTAATTTAGGGCGGAGCTATTATTTTAGCCTGTCATTATGCATAATATAAGAATTACACCAAAGAAATCCGCAAGTATAATAATACTCACAACAAAAACTTTATACTACAACATAGCATGAATTTTTCTTGCGTACACTGAAAAAAAAATGCTTTCTTAGTGAAAATCGGTTGTACAAAATATAGGTTATAACACTTTCACTTTTATATTAATAAACCATTTTCGAAATGATAATAAGATATTATTATTGATACATATGTATTCATATTGAATGAAATACTGAATAAAATACTGAAAACTTCTTATTAAATGTTGTGTTTTCATTTTGAAGCTAGTCGTTTATTTATTTGAAAAACATTTATTCATTACGAATATCATGTTATCAATGTGATTACACTACACAAAAAAATGTTTAAAATCGAAGTTGAAAGCAGGAAAAATTCTGTTATCAAATAGAATACACAATTTTTTCAGAATAAAAGTAATCTGAAAGCAGTACATTCTTATTGATAACATGGTTTTTGTGTTACTATCATTATTATAAATTTTGTTGTCATAACATTCCTATTGAAAACGCATAAATTCAATTTGAAAGAATGTTTTCATTATGACAACAAAAAACGGAAATCACCGTTATTTTTTTTGTTTCTTTATAAAAAATAGACGCCAGCGTTGCTTCATTTTAATAGTGTTATTTGTGCAAGTGCAATGTTCTTAAAAATAAATTAATAAAGTTTCCAGACCATTGCAGACCAACTATAAGTTTTCATTTCTTGACTATTAAAATTAATACGTGTAAAAGATTTGATGTGAAAATAAATAAACAAAAAATTTATTAATTTGTGATAAAATTTTATTGAGGTTAGAAATCAAAATTTATGTGCATTTCTGGATTTACAAATCGCATTTTGGGACCGACATTCGCTGTTTATAAAATAAAGATATCACCATGTAAAAGTTGAAAGTATATTTGAAGTAAGTATTATTATTTTGTTATTGGTTAAAAATAGTTTCTGGGAAAGGTAGTCTCATTATCCACGGAAATTATACGACATTGTATCCGTTCACGTGTCATTTATTTGGAAATGTAACAATTTTTCATTATTTTTCAGTCGTATGAAATATTGTGCAACCTTTCTTATTCAAAACCGTGTAATACCGTGTATAATTTTAGAAACCATCCATGAATCAATTAAAAGTTAAACTATTTCAGCAAATTTGATAACTGAAAAATTAAGTTTAACTGAGTTAAGTTTTTGTTATAATCTAATAATTGAAAATGCTTTTGCGTTGCTTTAAATGTAATAAATTAGTTAAAAATTATACAGGTTTGAGGTACCATTTTAAGTTTTTGCATAATCTTTCAAATAATTCAGTCTATGAGTGTCGCGAAGACTCATGCATGCAAGTGTTTACAAATTACTTTACATTTCAACGGCATTTGAAACGATGGCATTCATCAGAATATTGTATAAATACAAATCTGCTTTCATCCAGTCAAAGTCAAACTCGGTTTGAATACGTTTCTAAGTGTGACAGTTCTCCAAATATCCCTGAATCACAGTTGCCTTGTATTGATTTGAAAATAACTAACTCAGTTCAAGCTGAAACTAATGATCTGGCTGTCTTACTAGCAAAATCAGCTCTTGATATTAGTATTTGTTTGCACAATACTAACCGGTTTGCCAGGAAAGATGTTAAAATGATTCAGGATCTAATTACTAATAAGATTATGCAACCTACAGCAAATTTTTTAAGTCAATCGATTTGTACACGAATTAGTGATGAACAACTTAAACGGGATATTTTGAGAATAAACGATGTGGTTTCTAGTCCGTTCGAAAAATATACTTCAGAGTACAAACTTTTTAAAGACCTTAAAGAAAAAGATCTGTTAGATAATCTCATAAAATTTTCAATAAATAATGAAATTGGTTCAACATATCATAGAGGTGAAGCTCAATATGACGAAATTAATACCTCGGGTATACTTTTGCTTCTGCGATTTCAGTTCCGAAAAACTTTTGAAACCAAGTATTCATTAAATGAGTATCTTAAACTTAATAGCACATTGGCTACTTCAGAGACTATTTCGAACTTTTTTGAGGGAAATCTTTGGAAAGATCGTTTATTGAAGTATCAGGGCAAAAATGTGATTCCCTACTTTTTGTACTCTGATGATTTCGAAATCAACAATCCTCTAGGTACCCAAACTCAACCAATAACAGCAATATATTATAGTTTCCCTCATATTCGAAGTAAATCAAACCTAAAGGACATATTCTGCGCTGGTTTCATAAAAGGGAGAGATTTAAGGAAATATGGTGCGCATTTGGGCCTAAAAAGTTTAATTTCAGAAATAAGATATCTAGAGGAAACAGGTATTATTATAAAAACAGACAGTGGACCTGTTCATGTTTATTTCATATTAGGTCTTTTATTGGGTGACAATTTAGGATTAAACACATTTTGCGGGTTTTCAAAATCGTTTTCAGCTAATTATTTTTGCCGGTTTTGTAAGACGCATAAATCCGAGACTCAAAAATTATGTATAGAGAAAACTGAAAACTTAAGATCAAGAGAAAATTATCAATCCGATCTTAAAACTAATTTGTTTGAAGAATCCGGTATATTAGCAGATTCACCATTTAACACCATAAAATCATTTCATGTCTCTGAAAATTATTCTGTTGATCTAATGCATGCTGTTTTTGAAGGTGTATGCCACTACAACTTATTTCATTTATTCGATTACTTTTTAAATTCATACAAGGATTCTTTTTCTTTGGAAATTCTCAATTTAAGAAATAATACTTTTAATTATGGTGAAATAAATATTGGAAATTTATCAAAACCTATTACTCATGAACATATAAAAACAAACCATCTAAAAATGACTGCAAGTGAAATGAAGACCTTCGTTCATTTCCTACCAGTAATGATTGGAGATCTAATTCCAAAACTAGATAAACACTGGAAGTTTCTTTTGTGCCTTGTTGAAATGATAGATTTGTTGCTTGCTAATAAGTTTTCTTCAGAAAGTTTAATTAGTTTAAGAAATTTAATCAAAAAGCATAATTCAATGTACATTTCTTTGTATCCAGATACATTAAAGCCAAAATTTCATTTACTCTCCCACTACCCTTCTATTATACTACAATCTGGGCCGCCTAAATATTATTGGGGATTTCGATATGAAGCGAAACATAAAGAATTTAAAACATATGCCAGATCAATTACCTCTAGAACTAACATACTTCTTAGTTTGGCAAAAAAGTTTCAATTAAAATTTGCGCACCTCTTATTAAATGAGGATCCACCTTTAAATTTAAAAGAGCAACATAGGTGCTATTTTAGCACTGTTAATAAAAAATTAACTACTTATGTAGGTAATGCGACTTTTAGTAGTTATAATATGATCGAGTACTTGGGAACTACTTACCAAACCGGATTTTACTTGACTAATAAATATGCCAATGGCGTTAGTTTGTTTGAAATTAAACAAATTCATGTAGTGAAAGATACTCTGGATATAATGTTGGTTTTAGATGAAATTTTAGTAAAAAGTTTTCAAAAACATGTAATGGCATATGAAATCGATGAAAATAAAATGGTTGTTTCTGAAAACCTAATATATAAATTAGAATATTTCAAATGTCCACCATTAAATATAATTAAAACCCAAAATGGGAAATTATATTTTCGTTTAAAACCAGATTTTTAATCTAAATTTAATCATTTTTAAATATAATTAATTTAAATTTAATTAAAAAAATTAACTTTTCAAAATCAATTAATTTAAAAATTTAATGTACATAACTTCAAAGTATGCAATAAACTATAACATTATTTTTATTAAAAACTTCTTAGTACCTACTAAACCAAAGTAAAACATTTAAAAATCATTGTTCAAAAAACAAAGATTATTATAAGATATAACATAATAAAACAAACTTACAATGGAGGATGCCACCATCACCGGTTATCAAATTCCAAGCATTATAATAGAAGAAATACCAAACAGCGGAAATGACGAATCATCGCAATATCATCTTACTGAGTTATTTAATGTACCAACCGAAAGCACCAGTATTACTGCAAATAATCAAAATCCAATTGAAGCTTATCGTGACCACAAAATTAGTCCTCCTTTAACCGATGTCGCAGCATATGAGATGAGAGAGCTACTAGAAAAATGGGATTTTGTTTTTCTTTATGAGATATTTTTAGGTAATATTTTAGAATCCTTTTTCAAAATATCAGTGAAGTATTTTCTAATAATTAATTTATTAATATTTTTGCAGAAGAACGTATTGACAGAGTTGCACTGATGCACATGAAGATGGAGTATTTGCTGCGTTTAAACTCATTGAGCAAGATCGGACTTGGGTATATAATAAAATTTGACCAACAACTGAAAATTTGGCAGTCAAGTTTACTGAATCCAACTGAATGTTGTATTAAAGAAGCCACAAATATTGATGATACCCATTATAAGTTACGAGTAGAACCGGATTATAACGACGATGTTGATTTAAATTTGAATGAAATTTTAAATGCTACCACGAGAGGTCGTGCTATTATCAAGCATTATGCACAACACAACACATTAAACGATGGATGTAGAGCAATCCTTTTAGATATCATCAATAGCTTCCTTATTCAACAAAAAATAAAAGTAACTACTAGTTTAGCACGAATCTTATCCAATCAAATAATTAAAAAGTTCGCAACCGAAGAATTGGTAATTAATATATTTGGTAGTTAATATGATACGATTAAAGTGCAAAATTGATGTGCCAGCTAAAAAACTATTTTTGTACTCCGAAATCTATAAAATGGAAATCCTATGTTTCCGTCCCATATTTGAATCAGCACCCAACGGCCTACTTTTTATGGTTTTAGTAAATAGACATCTGCCATAGTATGCCATGCTTGCTTAGATGAGAAATAAATGATACTACGGTGATGTGGAAGGGCTAAGTAGAGTAAGCAAACAAGTCGATAACATGGTACCATTTTACAATTATTGATTCGATTTCGCACTTTAGCAGTAACATATTCAACAAATAATATATTTGTTTTATATTTTATTTTAATTATTACATATTTAACTTTTAGAGAACCTATTTTGTTAAGCAGCAGGGCAAACGAGTAGTTTCAAAAATTTACTCAAAATATTTCAACTCCTTGCGAACCATGAAAGATTGTGGTTTAATGGAAAAAATCGTAATGAGAACCACAGTGGCGCTTGACTTTGATAATGTATATAATGTTGAGAGTACTAGGAGTGGTTTTGTTCTTTAATATAAAGACATAATATCGATTATTAAACTTCCGGATTTGTTTTCTTTGAAAGTCGATCCTGAAAAAAATAGATACAATTGCTAGTAATATGATACTGTAATGTAAATACATACACCGTTTAAATTTGCATTAGGATAACAAGGAGACATCCTGTCGTTTTAACAATTTATTAAAATTCCGTATCTGTGAAACGTGTTGCTTAAATTTTTTTTGAACGGTTCAATAATCAATACCTACCAAACAACAAAAAATCAGGCTAAATGAAGGAATTGATCTCAATAAAAAAAAAAAATAAATCACCGATCATTTGGTGGAACAATACTCTCTGATATATTGTCGAATTTTATATTTTTATTTTCCTAGATTGATTTATAATTTTCTTTATTTGGTTTTCTTCTTATATGTGATCTATTTCTTTAGAACCGGAGTTGGATATTGATGTAAACTTAAATTGCATAAATGAGGATAATTGCTCTTTTGGAGAATTGGAACACCATTGGATTGCAACTAAAACTTATCGATGTAAACAGCTTGAAGAAATTATTCAACATTCAGAAGGCTCCACTAATGATGTTTTCGGATAATGGCCTCATTATAAAAAGCCACTTGGATATAAATTGGTAAGGTCTGAATGTAAAATACACTGAAAAATTAACTAATTACTATTTTGTACAATGTTTAGATGGATATTGATTTTGAAGTTATTTTTGGCCGCAAATATTTTATCCAACAATTTGAAAGTTCCAGGCCGAAACTTATCAAAATAATGCAGGAGAAAATAAAAGATGCCGCAAACAAAAAAATAGTAGAAAATCTTATAAGTAACCGTAGCTTATCACAAAGTAAGATTTGTTTTATTATACTGATTGGTATATAACACTTTAATATTTTATTTCTATTTATTTCATAGATGGCCAAAACACTACTATATTGTACTTATTGCATACCATTGTGCCACCTGTTTCTCGAGAAATGTCAGACACACCCAGTACTTCTAAACAAGCGTGTATGAAATACACCATTAGAGATTCTCAAAATTCAATATTTTTAATAGGCGAGACAGTAACAGAAATAGAAGAAAAAATTAAGATTAAATTAAAATTAAATTTACCAATTCAGCCTTTCGTAATTGTTCAAGGCACATTAGAAAATCCGACCAATTTTGTAGTATTTTTTGATGGCTGTCGTTATCAGTTTAATTGTATCTTACAGGCACTAGATATTTGCTTTAAAATATATATGCTCTTCAATCTACAATATCGCCAGTCCTCTATACTAGTATGGAATTTTATACAATTATATTATTATAATATAATAACAACCTTCGATAGACAGCATACGTCTATTAATTTAATAATTAAAAAATTAAAAGACTAATAATTTTAGATTGAAGCTGTTATGTGATAATTTAAATTAATTTTTTAATAAAATACATAGTTTATAATTTAGGAAGAACAAATAATAATTTGCATTATATAATTTGATTTAAAAGTTATAATTTACGAATATAATGAAAATATATTTCATGAATTTATGTCGAATCTTTGATCGTTGATTTATACATTTTATTTTATTTTACTAAATATGTATATAATTTATTATTATTATATAACATATTAATAATACGCTTATAAAATAAATTTGAAAATGAAAATTTTTTAAGTATTTTTCTTAACTAGCCCTCCCCTCAAAATAAATATGACGTATACAAATATAATACAATATGTATGTGATAGGGAAAACTCGTTTATCCATAAAAAACACCAATAATATTGAGAGCATATTGTATCATATTGAGAAATATCTTTATTAAAATAGTTTTCATATTGAATGATCATGTTTTATCTTTGTGTATATTGATAAAATATGTTTTCAAATACCGTAATTTTGCTTTCGTATTGAACTGTCATGTGTTCACAGTGAAAGATTCTCAACATTTCTTGTAATCATTTTGATAACATTTACTTTCAAACTTATTACTTTGTGTTTTCGTTATTATAGCACAAGCATTCGTAAGAGTTACGCAATTTTCAATAAGATACAAATATATAAATATTATATTGACAACATATGTTATTCTATTAATAAACGATTGTTATCGGTTATATATTAAACACAAATTTAGTATTTAGATAGCAATTTTATCATTATGAGTAGCAATTTTTTTTCAGTGATATAGTACAACTTTAGATTCTTTTAGCAAGAATAACATTCTACTAAATCTAAAAACATTAAATAAAACTGAAGATATTTTTTAAGTTGTGTTTACACTTTCTCTACTCGATCGGCCCGCATGGATAACAAAACTTAAGAGCAGCCTGTTATTCTGAAATATAACATATATTTCCCTGTGTGTATCTATCTTCGAAAGGAAGGATGATCAATAACGTGTTTCACCAACAACCAGCCGGAATACGTCGTAGAGGAAGACCCCGACTACGCTGGCGTGACGACGTCGAACAAGATCTATACGTATATTATGATGTCGAAGAGAGAGAGAGAGAGAGAGAGAGAGAGAGAGAGAGAGAGAGAGAGAGAGAGAGAGAGAGAGAGAGAGAGAAAGAGAGAGATAGAGAGAAAGAAAGAGAGAGAGAGAGAGAGAGAAAGAAAGAGAGAGAGAGAGAGAGAGAGAAAGAGAGAGTGAGAGAGAGAGAGAAAGAGAGAGTGAGAGATAGAGAGAAAGAGAGAGTGAGAGAAAGAGAGAGAGAGATTATCCATTTCATTGATATTGAAACTATAATAGCCCCATCATATTAATGTGTTCCCAACAATGCTTATAATTTCTGGATCATCAGTAATTATTCATCCTTCTAAAATTTCTGGTATTTCAATTTCTACAACTTGTGATTCACTGGAGATTTTCGCTAAAATTTATTTACAACTACGACAACTGATAATAATTATTTGAAGATCATCTTTAAATACAACAATCTACTTGTAAACGTACATACCTTCAAAATAAACATAATGTTTTACAAATAACTTCTTACCGTTCATATGTAGGCGTCCTGTGTGGGGTTTGCTAGTACCCCATCAGGCGTCTCCCCGGGTGGCGGATACGAGAATGCTTGCCAGATATGGTAGGTACCGGGGAAATTAAATACTCGGGCGGACCAAAAACTAGCACACCAAAGCTAAGGTGGTACTACATATGCCGATGGCTGCGTGGCTAAGTGGGTGCTTAGTCGTTAGTATGTAAACTCCGAATTTGGCGTGATTCGGTTTAAACCCATAGCCTTCCTATGATAACGCAAAGCTTTGTCATAGGCGACTGTTAATTTCTTGTGTTACTCGTGGGAATAAAATAAAAATTTACAATGAAAAATGATGATGAAAACAATAGCCTAATAATATTAGAAAACGTGACGAATGCGTCTATAGAAGCATCAAATCAACCGGGCCGCTCCATATATTCTTCGGATGCTAGTACCATAGATTCTGGGGGGAACCAACCCTTGGCAAATAAAGGGAACAACTTTCCTAAGAGCATGAAAATGTTGAGATCACCACCTCCAAATGTAAGTAGACGTACACTACAATTAAAAACAACTGTTCCAACAGCGACTGCGTTCACAGTAACTGCAAAAGACGCAGTCTCCACTGAAAAAGGAACTTCATTACAAATGCCGAGTGCATCAACAAACATTATAAACAGCGAGGATCTGTTAACCAAGTTTCAGAAAATGGAGAAACTAATCGCGAAACCGAGCAATGAAGTTGCTGAACTTAAGAGAGAAAACTGTACACTAAAAATAAAAAAAGGGTAAAATTAGTAAAGCTGAGGATTCAGCACGAGCTAACAACCTGCCTGCCAACCATATTCAGCCATCAACCAGTCAACATCATTCAAATAATTCCAACTGGCTGCTGCAGCAATTTCCAGCCTTTCAACAAAATAGATTTAATGCTCTGAGTATACAGGATTATTTCACAGATGAGGAAGAACTGAAAGAAGAAGTTTCCAGAGCTAATAACAGAAATTCTAAGAAACGTAGGCGCACAAAAACGAAAACTCCCCCAAAAAATAATACACAAAGTGTGAACAGTAACACAGAATAGAAAAACCCAAAAATACCACTGCCTCCCATTAATGTGAGCAATATCAACAATTTCGAAATTTTCGACAAAAAATAATAAAAACCACTAGTGAATCAACTATTTTTAAGGCTCTCTCAAATAGTGACATTAGAATTACCTTTTAAAATGAAAATGATTACAGAAATGTCAAAAAATTACTGAAAGAATTAAAAAATGAATATAGCAACCAACTAGAAAATATCCAATATCACACCTACCTGCTGAAGAGTGAAAAGGCATATAGAGTGGTTATCAGAGGCTTACCTTCTTCTATTAGTCACGATGAAATTAAAGCAGACTTAGAAAAAATGGGACATGAAGTCGCAGGTATTACCAATATATACAAAATGGTCACAATTGATGGTGTAAAAGTCAGGAAACACTTTCCATTGTTTTACATCGACTTAAAACAAACAGACAACAATAAAGAGGTATACAATATCAAGAAACTTGCGTACTGTATAGTTAAAATTGAGCTACCTAACAAGACAAGGGGAATTCCACAATGTACGAATTGTCAACAACTTGGACATACCAAGAGCTTTTGCTATCGTCAAACCAAATGCGTTAAATGCGCGGAAAATCACCACACGACAAAATGCAAGAAAACACCAGATATCGCGCCTTCTTGTGCTCTTTATCAACAACAAGGGCATACTGCACATTATAAAGGATGCCGTGTATATCAGAATAAAATTAAAAGTCAACAGAATAATAGAACAAGCGCAGTGCAACGATAACAAACCAAAGTTGCTAAACCACAAACAACAATCACACCATCCACAATTGGATTATCCTATGCACAAATCACCAAAGAAACTAATAACATTGAAATTTTTAAAATGCTTAGCCAAATTCAACAGTCACTTGGTCATTTAGCAGAGAGGGTGGCAAAACTGGAAATATATATCTATCCACCAAGCGAAGAAGTCAACATAGTCACAAATGATTAACTCGTTCCTATGCATTGTAGCTTGGAACGCTAATGGGCTCAACTAACGAGCCCAAGATCTGGAAATATTTCTCCATACAAACATCATTGATATTGCGCTGATTTCAGAGACTCTCTCTCTAGCTTCACATCCCATGAAGGGATTTTGCCGCCCGCACTATGGTCCTCCAGCCGTCTCGGTCCATCGCTCTCGACCTCCAGTTTCGACATCCTAGTGCCTGTAGATCTTGTTCGACGTCGTCACGCCAGCGCAGTCGGGGTCTTCCTCTACGACGCACACCGGCTGGTTGTTGATGGAACACTTTATTGGTCATCCGTTGTTGTGGGGACCTTGCAACGTGGCCGAGCCATCTTACTCGTTTGGATTTGATGAATCCGATAATATCGCAACCTCCAAGAATTTGCTTTATCTCGTGGTTCATGCGAATCCGATATTCATTGTTCGCGACTTTAATAGGACCAAAGATGGAGCGAATGACCTTCCTTTCGAAGGTAGATAATAATCTACAATCATTAGTGGTCATGGTGATTTCAGAGACGCACTTTTAAAACAATTACTTTATCAGAATAAGGGGTTTTAATTCCTACTGGACAACCCATCCTAGTGAAAGAGCCAGAGGTGGTTCAGCTGTACTAATTAAAAATAATATCAAACATAATCAACAAGAGGATAGTCATGAAAACTATTTGCAAGCAACTGTTATCTCAATCCAATATAATGGAGCAGATCTAAATATTACAGCAGTGTACTGTCCTCCACTGCATACACCAACGAAGTTACAATTTAATAACGTCTTCTATAAGCTCGGTCCAAGATTTATTATTAGAGGGGACTACTCGCTGACAAGACAACTTTTAATCGAATAAGTAACAAAGTCAATAGGCTAATCAAAAATTTCAAACAGAATTGCCTCGATAACTACTTAAGCGGGCTAGGTCCAGAAATGGATAAGGACTACTCGTTATGGAAAGCAATCAGAAAAATTTAAACGACAAAGACAAAGAAAAAGCGGAACGCTTTGCTCAACACCTAGCAGCAGTGTTCCAACCACATGACATTCAATCCAACATTGATGTAACACCTGTTTATCAACCAAATCAGGGCTTTAAAAGGGTCACGCCAATGAAAATTGCTGAAGAAATCGACAAAAATCTTAATAATAAAAAAGCACCAGGAACTGTTCAAATATCACCGGGTCTATTCAAGGAACTTCCACGTAAAGCAATCATCTTGATCACATACTTATTTAATGCCTGTATGAGATTGAAGTATGGACCCAAATAATTATGCTAAAGAAACCAGGTATGTTCTGACTTTTATCCAGCGATTGCGGGAGTTGCGCAGTAGACTGTCAGTAGACGAATCTCAACCAATAGCAGTGGAAAATCTTCAACGAGCAATGGACAACGTTACTAAATGGACAATTGACTGGAAAATCGCACTGAATGAGCTCAAATCGCCCTATGTGACATTTACGCTCTGACATAAAAATAACACTCTTCATATATACCTCAAAGGGGTGCAAGTGCCGCAGGCTGAATCGGCAAAATACCTTCTGCATTCAGGTTCAAGGCTTAACTGGAAACATCACGTGAGACAAAAAGCTGAACAGATACGATTGAAACAAAGTCAAATGTACTGGTTAATTGGACATCATTCCAAAATGAACCTGTATTGCAAAAGACTGGTATACCAAACTATCTTCAACCCAATATGGACGTATGGTGCGCAGCTATGGAGTTGTACACATAAATCCAATAGAGACATTATACAACGAAGCCAAAATTAATTTCTTCGAATGGTCACCAACGCCTGCCGATTTGTGACTAACAAGGAAACCCACAATGATTTAGAAATACAATTGATAGACGACGTTATCCGCGAATGTGCCATAAAACATGAAAAGAGACTTCTTACCCACACAAATCTTTGACAGTACTGGACAGTACAAACGAAGTAAGGCGGCTCAAACGAATCAAACCACATGATTTAACCGTATGAAAATTATAAACCAAGGGAACTGGACACTGGTCCAGCAGACCCACACAAGTTTATGCTTATCTCATAAGTACTAATATCAACCTTACTAATGAATTAACAATGTTTAAGATTGTATCAATAAAATTGTTAAATAAAAAAAAAATATGTAGGATCAGAATTTTGAATTAACATTGGTTGATTAAATAGTGACAATTTTACTATACAGTAAAATCTATGATACCAGGGGCCTGACTATTGAACTCGCTGTTCATTTTCGACGGCTATCGTTTTCCTATAGCAAGCGTGGAAACAAAAGAGAAAAGAATAGTAAAAATTTCATACATTTTTCTTTTTTCTTCATTGTCTGCTATAGAAAAACGATAGCGTTCGAAAATGAACGTCGAATTCAATAGTTAGGCCCCAGGCAATTTAATCTACCCTTTAAAAATAAATTTGCATGTTTTTCAGAAAAATATAAAATGGGAAATGCGAATAGAAGGTTTAGCACATAGAGTAATTTTACGAGTCATGTTTCAAAACGCCTAAAAACATTTATTGGACAAATCAATCCAAAGGCTAAGAAATGAAACTCAAGCGAGCATATCTGACTCCTAAATAGCAAGAGTGCAGGCTGGAACAAGTGCGTCTTGCAGCAGTCGGGTTTAGGACTAGGAAAAATGAGAAGTAGCGTCGAATAAGACTAGAAAAAATGGAAGTTGCAGATCCGGACTTCTAGGACTAAGGAAAATGAGGGGCATCGGGAAATCAGGCTGAAACGGGTACAAGTTGCAGTTACCACGTCTCGACTTGTGGAGAATGAGGAAGAGCGGGTGGATCAACTAGTTGCGGTAGTTGCGTCTAGGGCTGCAGAAAACGATAAGCAGCCGGAAATTCGACACGAAGGCAACCGAATCCGTTTAGCCAGAGAAAAATAACCAATTTGGCATTCCCAATTGGCGCTTGCGGCATTTAACTATGATTCGCACTGAGACTACTAAAATTATCCTCATGTTCTGAATGGCAAAATGAACAAGATATGTGGTCACTGCTTAGCCAAAAAATATAAAGGTGAGCCCCCCGGAATATGCTGCAATAATGCACGGTGAGTGTTAGGGCAAAAGCTGCTCGTCACAAATTCCTCTTGCGCTAACTTCTACGGTGCCGTTTTCGCTAGTAGCAACAACAAAAATGACTGAACCAAAATGACTTCACTCCACTATATTTGGTTATTAGAACTAATTTCATTAGTCCACTTTTGACAGTTTAAATATGTGTTTCATAATATGAATATCAGCCGGGGATTGTATTTTACGATATCGAATAAATTTCATAATAGGCCCCTATGGATGTTATTGCTGATACTATAGTACTTTTTCCGATACTCTGTCTGTATAAAAAGTACTGAGATACTTTCGTGCCATTTCCAGTTTTTTTGAGAAAATTCAAAAATTATCACTCGTAATACGCTTATGGGACATTTTTTGTAGAAGAAAATAACAAAATGTAATCCTTTAGATTTCGTCTAGTACCGGGTGGCCCATCTAGCATCTTCAATTTCAACTACTGGTCATTTCGAGTGTGACAAACTGACAACCCATGTTATTCGTGTTATGACAGAAAATTAGTTTAATGCTTGACATTTATGAAATGGTTTGTTTTACGCTCGAACAAAATTGGGAAATGTTGACTTATTACTTACTTTCAAAGTGGTGAAGACTCAGCCAAACTCTAAGAAATTTACGTGGAAGATTCAGTAGAAATCAAATACCTACCAGGCAATTTGTGGATTAATTTATGAAGCGAGTTCGTGAAACTGGATTGTTATTAATTAAACCAACACATGCACGTGCTTTTATACAGTGCGTACAGAACTATGCAGCTGTTGCTCAGAATGTATCTGAATATGTCCAACAACAAAAACTCGCCACCGTGCTCAAGAATTGAACATTTCATGAATCTGTGAAAACCTCGGTATAAAGGCGCGTAAAGTTCAATTAGTACAGGAGATGAAGAAAATGAGCATTTTTACCGAAAAATTATCTTTTTCCGACGAAGCTCATTTTCATCTCGGAGGCTACGTCAACAAGCGAAACAATTGTCGCATTTGGCAACATTTGTCCATCTGTGATGGGTGATATATTACAAAAAAATGCACGAGTAAGTAAAGTTAATTTTTCTTGGTCTTCTTACATTAAAACAATGTAAGTGTGTCACAATTTACAAATTATATGCATATTAAATCAATAACAATACAATTTTTTTAATGAAGACGAAGTCTTTAAAAAATATGCTTGTTGGAAAATATTGTTTGGAAACCACAAAATAATCTCTTATCTATTCACTGTAATTTTAGGTGAAATATCGTGCTATCATGTCTGGTAAGAAAATATCTAACATTACTTAAATTAGCACTTAAGAAATGCGACTACTAGAACATGGTTTTACACATGAATTTGTTTAATCCCGGTGTAGAGCAAGGATTCCCCATTCCAGGTAACAGGTGCACACGTTGTTAGTTTTAAAATATTGGGATAAATAGAAGGGTAAAAGTGTCGTGCGAGGTATAGGTTAGGCGCAGATTTTTTCAATTTATTCATCAAATTTCATATTTCGTTCGCTTTATTAAGCTAAAAAAAGATTTCTAAACACAGCCCAAATTGTGTGCCTTCCTTTGTGATTGATAACTACGTCAGTTATTGAATAATATGAATGGCTTGTCGATAATCATGTATTATGTAATAGGGACGCACATGAATAATTGTAAACACATCGGCATTTTATTTATTTTTGTATTTATTGGAGATTAGGATTAAACTTCTTTTGTTAGGCAGACAAAATAAATGTATGTACGCATATATTATAATAAAAAGGATTCTCGTCATTGAAAGAAAGAAAAAAAAAAAAACAAGGAGTCGGATAAAGGCAATTTTTAATGGAAAATTTCCGTATCTCCCTCTCCGGCTTATCCCACATACATAGTAGGTTTTCGGTGATGATAGTGATGGTGTAACGATGGTACACACTCTTGACGAATAACAAAATTAATTCTACATGAATAATCGCTTCTGGAACGTTTTGTTTATACACTCGTATTTATTTTCCAATTTCCACAACGATAGCAGCAAAATGATATTTATATAAAAATAGACGTTTCCATTGTGTATTTCCTATTCCCATTACCAATGCTATCTACCTACATATATCCCAGGGATTTTTCCATATTATGAAAATTATTATTATTGTTGTGTCTTCGATGGAATTATATATGATGTACGGAGGATTCTCAAGTGTTCTGAAAAATATTCTTGAGTGACAACAATGATTTTGGTAAGTCAAGTATTGTTCTTACGTACACATAACAAAAACAGTTGAAGTACGCACATATAATTAACGAGTGCTTTTCACAGAACATAAATTGATAATCCCTATTATCCTGTTAATTCGCTAATTGAATTCACATGTTTGCAATCAAGATATGGTGTACGTCGTACGGCGTAGAACAACCTCGCACGATAATAAATCTCGAAAAATCAACTATACATTTCTATGTTCAGCTACAGTCAACCACAAAAGTCTACATACACCAATAAAATTTGCAAAATCGAGATAAATGAAACAAAGAAAATTATTATTGGACAAAAAAATTTTTCAAAAAAATAATTATTTTCCGTTATAACCGCTGACGAAATTTCCTCCATTCACTCGAAAGGGCATTTTTTAATGAATCCCTGAGATCATACCAGATATGCTTTATTGCATTCAGATCCGGTGACTTCAAAATAGTTTTGAATCTGATATTTCCGTACTAAATTTGGTTGATGATCATAATTTCGATGTTGCCACTAATTCTACTAGTTCTGATACCAGTCATCAAATAATAATTCCGCCAATAAAAAATATGTCACTCGAAATCTGAACATATTCAATAACCCTGTCTTATATTTCATTATTGACACAGGAGCGGATGTCAGCCTAATGAAAAAATCTTCAGTTAAACTTAGAACAAGTTGTCACCCCGAGTTTAAGTGTAAATAAAGGGTAGTATCGGAAAAAATTGAAACGTTGGCACTTTGTCACAGTAAACTAATCGTAGGTGATTCAAAAATAGATCAGAAATTCCATTTAGTTCTGGACTCATTCCCAATTCTGTCTGATGGTATTTTAGGAAAAAATTTCTTGCAAGACAATAAATTTAGTATCGACTACAATAGTTCTACTCTTCAATTTTCATTTCATGATTTACAACATCAGTTACCACTTTGTGGGTTGCCGAAATCAGTAGTCGAGCTAGAAGAAATTTCCAACGAAACACTTCTTCGGCGAGTCGAAATGATTATACACGTTCCTAATCCTTGTCAAATTATCAATGATTATATATGTCTATCGCATGAAATTACAAATGGTGTGTATATTGCCAGTTCAGTAGTCAATTTCGCTCTTAACATCGTTTCAATAAGTTTAGTTAATACAAACGATTACGTGATTGACGTCGGACAGATAAAAATAAGGTTTGTATCGGTTAATTCATATGAACTTTTCAACATTGGAAGTTGGAATCAGAACGTAGAAAACAGATTCAATAAACTCGGCAACAATCTAAATTTCAGCCATCTATAAATGCAAAATAAAAATCGTCTTTATTGGAAATTTGTCGCAATCTCAATCATGTTTTTTATTTAGAGGGCAATACTCTGACAACAACTGATGCTTTCAGTCATAAAATTCCTCCTGTTCAAAATTCCAAACAGATTCACATTAAACCTTACCGATTCACATTAAACCGTTGTCCCTGGAATTGTCCTTTGTTAATCATTCCAAAAAAGTCTGCCGGTGATCAAAAATGGCGATTGGTGGTAGATTTGCGTAGGTTAAACACCATCACTGTTGATCGATTTTATCTTCTGCCAAACATAACTGAGATTTTGGACCAGTTAGGCAAAGCAAACTGTTTTACGACATTGGATTTGGCGAACGGTTACGCTGACGATATGGAAAAGACGGCGTTTAGCACTCGAACCGGTCATTTCCACTTCCTGTGAATGCCTTTTGGCTTAAAAGAGACACCTATAACATTAAGTGAGTGTAAGGATCACTGGTTCTAAATTGGACCCCGTTCCATATCGATATCACACAGCAGAAACGTATAACACGTCAATCGATTAAGCTTTTGAGTTGGAGTATGCTTTTGGAAATGCTCAATGCCGCAATTGTCAATTATTGGTCGATTTTTAATGCTCGATCAAAATTTGGGTTAGTTGGAGGCGGTGCATCGAATTATCAACAAGTCAACGGCATTGAAGAATTCTAGCGGCGTTGGAAAATTGTCGGCAGCTATATTTTTGGGTAACAGTACTTTAGAAAATTCAATTACTTTTAAAATTTCGAAGGTACTTGGTTGGTATAGTTTTGTCCGGTTAAAACTATGTTGTGAATGAGATATTGGTTGCTGATCATCACTGCCATCATCTGGTGGTGCTTCAATTATAACTTCACCTATACCAACAGCACATCGTCTTCAAGAAATTGACGGTCTTCTTGATCAAGCCGTTGTTCATTTTCATCATCACTCTTATCTGCCCATAACATTTGAATGATTTCATCCTCCGAAAGCAAAAATCGACGGTTATTTTCGACAGAAGTAATTTTACTCGGTGTTGAATGCTAAACTGATATATCGAACATTTTTTTTTGAAAAAAATGACTTCTTAGTCAATAGAATTGTAAATGTGTTACAGCTTTATGGCAAAATACAATAAAAGTACTTCCAGCTGTTGATGTGGATGGTTTTTCCGTTTAGTTGTTTACGCTTTCACGAATAATGACAAACTAAACTTTTCTGTGGAATATCAACACTTTAAAACATAGTAGGTGTCATTGTAATAGAATGTTTAGTACTAAAGGTACGCCATCTCTTAGAAAATCGAAAAAACTAAGTTATACACCCAATATTTCTCACTCAATAGAAACGTGCAACTGTATGTCGATTTTTGTGATACACTTTTTTTGAAAATAATCTTCTTTCTTATTTTTTTTTTTGTCTAACAATAGTTTTCTTTGCAAAATTTAGTGGTATATGTATACTTTTGTGTCTGACTGTACATACATTTTGTGTACGGTATTTCGTTTCGCGATTACGTTTGTCGTCAAATTTTTTATATTTCATAAAAAACAACAACTAAATAAAATATTATGATTGTCTTACGTTTTATTTGCGGATATACAGATGAGGTTTACGTATCCTTCAACGAATTCAAAATAATAAAATGAAAAATCGTCAACAGATATGAAAAATGATGATTATATCTGATTAAATTTTATTGTTTTCATTGATAATCTAACTTTTCATGGTTTCCAGAGAATTAACAAAATATGAGATTTAATTTTAAGCTTTTGACAATTCGTACAAATGTTGAATGTACGTGAACGTGGGTGGACGATATGAATACATATTTTCGGAGGATAGTAGACTATGAGCGGTGGATTTATTTTTCCATTATTGTTTTGACTAATAATCCTGGAGATTATTGATATTATGTGGAGCTGCGGGCAACCAACAAACCAATATACAAATAGTTCATATTATATTTACATATCTGGCAGCATTTTTAATAACAACAACCCCTCCAACTTTCCTCAGCGGAGAAGCGAGCATCTGCTGGTTTCTCCTAAGCCCAGAAATATATTTCCCTCTCGATTCGAGTATGACTAACCTCGATTTTATCCCACACTTTCAGAACAACAACGATAACATCAACAAAATTCCTATAATTCAAAAAAAAAAAATAAAATGCTTGTCACTTTATGATCAAATTGAAATGGGACTCCGGACTTAGCAATCGTCTGGCCTTTCTAAAGCTTATTCCTGCCGATAGATTCAATAAAATCAAGGAAATAAGGGCATGTATAAACTGTTTAAACCCATACCATAAGGTTAGTGACTGTCCTTCATCTGGTTGCAGGTTATGCGATAAAAAACACCACACTTTTTTACACCGTGACCAAACTACGGACGGTGGCCAATCATCAAACATTCCAATTGAACAATCAAATTGTAACAACATTCAAACGGATGAAGTCATCAATAATCAAACTTTAAATTCTATAATAAATTTTGAATAAACAACTGAACGGCATAACTTTAGTTTACATAAAACATCAGCTACTACCAAAACTGTCATTTTACCTACGGCAATTGTATTATTGAAACGTCCCAATGGAAAATATGTCGAATGTCGAGCTTTACTTGACTCGGTGAGTCAATCAAATTTCATCACAAAATCGTTTGCTAAAATCCTTGATTGCGAAACAAATCACGTAACGTTAATTCGAGCCAACGCCATTAGCTCTACTTCAACAAACGTTGAAATGATTTCAACTGAATTAAAATCGTGATATCGTAATTCAACAGTTAACGTTGATTTCTTTAGATTTACTGTCAATTTATCGTGAACAATTTATCGTGAGCATTTTATCGTAGAACAATTTATCGTAGAACAGTTTATCGTGGACAATTTATCGTATAACAGTTTATCGTGGACAGTTTATTGTAGAACAGTTGTTCGTGGACAATTTATCGTAGAACAGTTTATCGTGGACACAATTGATCGTAGCGAGGCGTATATCAAAATAGTGGGATTCTTAAATGATTTTTGGAATAAGTTCTGGAATATGGCCATGTGGGACGGAACTTGGTAGTTTCTCAACCGATTATGATGGGATTGGGTATGTTGGATGGAAATGGGTTTATTGAATGATTTTTGGAAGAAGTTCTGGAATATGGCCATGTGGGATGGAACTCGGTAGTTTCTTAACCGATTATGATGGGATTGGGTATGTTGGATGGAAATGGAATTACTGAATGATTTTTGGAAGAAGTTCTGGAATATGGCCATGTGGGACGGAACTCGGTAGTTTCTTAACCGATTATTATGGGATTGAGTATGTTGGATGGAAATGGGATTACTGAATTATTTTTGGAAGAAGTTCTAGAATATGGCCTTGTGGGACGGATCTCGGTAGTTTCTCAACCGATTATTATGAGATTGGGTATGTTGGATGGAAATGGGATTATTGAATGATTTTTGCAAGTAGAAATACTATTTGAATACGGTGTTTAATAGGCGTGACGATAATCACTAATTGTGATGCTACTATACCATGTTATTTTCAATTAACATTTTTCCTGAATCGTTTAAATATCTTATTTGTAATAAAACACTTGTTGAAAATGTTGGTGGATGCTTTCCGTGCGATTGAAGTTGAGTAAAGAGAGTAGTAGTTGGTTTCATTTCGTTTGTTTCAGTTTAAGAAATTCATATTATTTTTTCACTTGTTTTTCAGTATATAGTTTCTATTCAATAAAACTAATAAACTTTTTATTCGTTATTAAGTTTTCGTACTTTATTGAAAATGAGAATGTTTGACGTCGATCGTATTGCACTGTGCCAATTCTTTATTTTTTGTAAAATTATAAATTTCTATAAAATATGGGCGCACAGATCTAGATTGTTACCTCTTTGTGGTGCTGGCTGGGTAACTCTTAACTAATGCGGAAGTCGAGAAAAAGCGATGCAGGAGGAATTTTGCTTATGGCCTTTGACACGACATGTCAGGGCGAGTTATGGGCGCCACAAATCAAATACCACATAAGCGTATTGTCTCCAGGCTAGAGATGACGGAAGTGGGTGTTTGACTTATAGCAAGGAGCTTAATATGTACATGTATATCACTATAGTCTGTAATGCACACACACACGTGTCAACCCAATAAGTGGATTGTGCAGCGAGCCAACTCTCTGCTCTGATAAAAAAGCATTTTAAGACTTGAGATCTCCAGAACCTTTCGAAGCATGCTTAAATTCGTACTCTCGACTCAGTTATACTACAAGAGCTTAGATTGTCTGGGAGTTTGATAAGTAACTCAACCGATGGTTATACATCTTATTAGAAAATTAAATAGAAAAAATTAAAATTAAAATTTAACGTTTTCGTCCAAAAGCTAGTACAGTAATTTATCATTGACTATTGTCCAAACAAGATGCGGCTAAGCATGGGCGTACATCCGTTCCAGGTGGCCACTTTTCCAGAACTTGTTATAAAAATCATTAAAGAATCTCATTTTACGGAACGGCCGAGTTCCGTTCCACATGGCCATATTCCAGAACTTCTTCCAAAAATCATTCAATAATCCTATTTCCGTCCAACATACCAATCCCATCATAATCGGTTAAGAACCTACCGAGTTCCGTTCCACAAGGCCATATTCCAGAACTTCTTCCAAAAATCATTGTAATGCCACACACTTATCATGAAATTTCAACATCATTCGCGGTGCAATACACTTTGCATTTCGAAATAATTACACGCGAAAAATATTTAATGATTTGAGAAATTGCATGAAATTGTATTTTGTAAAATAAACATATTTTGTATTTCAAAATTTATTTTGCTTTATCATAATTTAATAACAAAAATAAAATATGTTTATTAGGCATTACGAAATATTGTAATAATTAAAATTAAGTTTGGCAGATTGAAAAAATCGATCGAGTGAAAAGATTATTATTGTTTGAGGAGCCGTCGATGGATGGTCTAACAATAAAGTAAATTCTAAAAGATAAAATATGTAAAATAATAGAAAAGGTCTAAATAAATCCAATTTAATAAAGTTATAAGTTAGTTTAATTTATATAATTAATAACATTACATGGCGATCTTGCCAATACGAACTTGAATCTATAGAATAAAATTGAATCTATAGTGAGTTTACAATAAAAATGTTTAAACCAGTGAAATAAATGTCTAAAAAAAAAAAAAAAAAAAATATTTGATGATAAAGTAATAATAATAGTAGTTAATAATAAGAATAGCTAATTTAATAAAGTGAAAATACCTAGTTAATCTAAAACAATGGTCATAATTAATATTATTATAAAAAAAAAAAACAAATAATAAATTGTTAATGAATAAAAAGTTAATCTAAAGTGTTGGGTGTCCGTCGCACCACACTATATATATATATATATATATATATATATATATACATATATAAAAAAAAAATGATAGACGAGAGTGGAAACCCCCACTTAAAATTTGGGTATAATTATATATAATACAAAATGGATTTTTTCAATGGTGTGAGGGACATCGAAACTACACAAAATAAGGAGAAAACCATGAGCAACAACCATCAACTACAACAATCAAATAATATGGACCTGACAGGATATCTTAAGGTAACTATAGTTATAATAGTAGTATTATTTATAATTTATATAATTAAGAAAATGTATCAAAAAGCAAAAAAAGAAATAGTTACAAATTTAACAAGAGTAATAAACTCTTAAACTATAATAACATGATTACATAACAAAAATCATACATAGCAATAATATATTACATAAGAAAAAATTGTGTCAGTAGTGTGTATCTAATTTCAAAACATATTTGTATAAAAGAAAATTTTTTCATTATATTTTTAAACGAGTATTGTTGTTGTGATTAAAATCAAATTACAATTCAAAACAGATGATTTAAATAATTTTTATGACACACTTACAATTTCTGTGTGTGTGATCAAATTTATAATATTAATTAGATATGAAATTAATTTAAACTATGCGTAGATGCCATTTAAGAATAAAATGGATCTAAAAATTAGTGAAGTGATTAAAGTGTTACCGACCTTCACAGGTGAACACAAAGAATTAGAAAATTTTTTAAGTTTAGTCAAATTGCTACATGACGAATTAAAAATAGCTGATCAACCAAAATTGATCGCGATAGTGTTAGCAGCTAAAATTAGTGAAAGTGTAAAATCAAAAATTACGTTAGAAAAAAAACCAGAAACTTTTAAGAAATTAAAAGAACTATTTAACAAAGCTTTTGGCTTAAGGCGTTCTCCACTAGAGATACAATCAGAAATACATAGACTTAGGCAAACGGGTAAAATAGAACATTATATAGAAAAGATTGAAAAGTTAGTTAATGAACTAAATAGTGTACAAGTAAAAATCCTAGCTGATGCAGATAAAAAAAACCGTACATTTGATATCAGATCAATTGGGTTTAAATGCATTCAAAGAGGGATTAATAGATATATTAAAACCCACTGTAATGGCAGCTAGACCAAAAACTTTATCTGAGGCTATAGAAGTTGCAAGAGAGGCCTCAAAAATTTTTCAAACAGACACACAAAATGTGTCACAACTAAAACATCAAATATTTCAATCTACTAGGAACAAATTTAATAGGAACAGTAGAATTGCCGGTCGGAGCAATACCAGTTATAATAGTGAACACTATAATAACTACAGAAATAGTAATAGTTATCTGAACAAAAATAATTCATATCATGCTAATACAAACTATGTGCAACGAAATTCGAATCGTTTCTCAAACCGAAATAATAGTTATAACAAAGCATATTTTGATTACAGAAATCAAAATTATAATAATCGAAATCATAGAAATCAAATTTATAACAATGAAAATCGCAACATCCGAAATATACACGTATTACAAAGCTCGGGAAACGGGGTTATTCCTCCGATAACATCACAGGAGGATATAAAAAAACAATTAAACGAGTTAGCAATTCACTAATTTTCCATATAAATACAAATTCAGGAAGTCTGGTAATGTTACAATCAGATTTGTCCGGAGACGTCTTGACATTTCTGGTTGATACAGAATCGGATATCACTGTTTGCAAAGTGGATAAATTAAAAGAAAATGTAGCTATAGATAGTAATAATAAATGTAGAATAACGGGAGTGACAGACTCCGAAACATATTCATTAGGCACTGTATATACAAACTTTAAATTCCATAATCAAATTATAAAACAAAATATACATATAGTAGATAAGGATTTCCCCATAAACACTGATGGAATAATAGGTAGGGATTTTTTGAGCAAAAATGGATGTAAGATTGATTACGAAACTTACACAATCACAATTAACTCAGTAGATGAAGAAATTATTCTACCCTTGGAGACCAATCTCCCAACACAAAACACTTTTACAATACCAGCGAGAACAGAAATTTTAAAAGCTCTAAATATTAAAAGAAGTGAAGATAGCATAATTTTAAATGAAGAAATAAGTAAAGGAGTATTTATTTGCAATGGAATAATTCCTAAGAATGGTATTGCACATATAAGAATAATAAACACTAATGAACAAGCAGTGCAAATAGATAAATATGAACCAAAATTAAAGAGTTTAAGTAATTATCATATAATACGGAACACTAAAAATACTAACATTTCAAATGAAGAACGGTACACAAAAATAATTAAAGAATTAAACATGGAAAATAATAATGATTATGAAAAAGAAGAAATTTTTAAAATTTGTAGGGAATTTATAGATATTTTCTACGTTTCAGGTGATACATTAACAACAAACAATTTTTACAAACAAGAAATTCTAAAAAAAAACAATACTCCTGTCTATATAAAAAACTATAGGTTACCAAAAGCTAATTATAATGAAATAGATAAAGAAATCGAAAACCTTTTAAATAATGATATAATAGAACCTTCAATCAGTCCGTACAATTCTCCATTGTTAATTGTGCCAAAAAAATCTTCTGAGAGCGATAAGAAATGGAGATTAGTTGTAGATTATAGGCAATTAAATAAAAAAATTATAGACGATAAATTTCCATTAACTCGTCTAGAGGACATATTAGATAATTTAGGCCGAGCGAAATATTTTTCAACGCTAGACCTAACTAGTTCATTTCATCAAATAGAACTAGTGAAGGAATCTCGCCCTATGACAGCCTTTTCGACAAATAAAGGACACTTTCAATTTAAAAGGTTACCATTTGGACTTAAAATATCCACCAATAGTTTCCAAAGAATGCTATCAATAGCATTAGCTGGCCTTGAGGAACTTGCATTTTTATATGTGGATGATATAATTGTTTTTGGTTGTGGAATGAAACACCACAATAATAATTTAATTAAAATATTTAAAAGATTAAGAGACTATAATTTAAAAATCAATCCATCTAAATGTAATTTCTTAAAAAAGGAAGTCACGTATTTAGGTCACTACATCACAAGTGAAGGGGTTAAGCCTGACCCTGCGAAATACGATTAAAAATTATCCACGCCCAACCGATTCGGATAGTACACGCCGATTCGTTGCATTCTGTAACTATTATAGAAGGTTCATCAACAACTTTGCCGTGATAGCGAAACCTCTGAATAACCTATTAAAAAAGGGAACAGCATTTGTTTGGTCTGACGATTGTGAAAAAGCATTTAATTTACTAAAAACAAAATGAATCGATCCACCAATCTTACAGTATCCAAATTTTAATAAAGAGTTTGTTCTAACAACGGATGCATCAAATTTCACGTTAGGTGCTGTCTTATCACAAGGTGAAATTGGGAAAGATCTACCAATTGCCTACGCAAGTAGATCTATGGATAAACACGAACTAAACAAACCAGTTATTGAAAAAGAATTATTAGCTATACATTGGGCCATAAATTATTTTAAACCTTACCTTTACGGTAGACAATTTACTGTGGTAACTGACCACAGACCACTTGTAAGTCTGTTTACAAATAAGAACCCATCGTCTAAAATGACCAGAATACGATTAGATCTAATTGACTTCAATTTTAAAATAATTTTCAAACAAGGTAAACTAAATACCAATGCAGATGCTTTATCTAGAATAGTTTGGGATACTGAAGCATTAAAAGCATTAATACCAAAAGAAAAAAATAATGTAATCACTAGAAGTATGAAAAACAAACTTGATGAAAATTCTAAAGATTTTAGTGTAGAGGTACCAAGAAAAGAGCCTGATCAACTCTACGCTTGGGAATGTACATCTATAACTGAAGTCAACAAATTAAAAGAATTAAGGTTTGTGTATGAAAGTACAGAAAACTCGTGAGAAACTAAAAATAATAAATTTATAAATGTAACAAAAGGTTCAGAGGTCATAAATAAATTCGGCAATGACAACAAATGGTTAAAAACTGTTACTATTTTGATTAGCAATAATCCAATTATGGAAATGAATTCAAAATTGGAGAAGTTAATTAACTGCATACAAAAACTGAAAATAGATAAACTAGCGCTGAAAAGTAACGATTTAATTTTTAGTCACATAGATATTAACGAATTCAAAAATAAATTTAATGTTCTGCAGAACTCAAAGAAAGGTAAAAACGAAGAAAATAATTTAAAAATAATAATTTATAAACCGCCGAAAAGAATAATAGATACCAAAGAAATGTTAGGAATAATTTTAGAAAATCACACGAATCCAATTGGAGGTCACTCAGGTGTTAAAAGAACAATCTGTAGAATAAAACAGAGATATGTGTGGAAAAATATGAGTAGAATGGTCAAAGACTTTATAAATAAGTGTGAATCTTGCAAAAAGAATAAGATAATCAGGCATACGAAAGAGAAAATTAAAATTACAGAAACACCAGGGAGTAGTTTTAAAGTACTAGCAGTAGATACTGTAGGACCACTAAAGATTTCGAATGGATTTAGATACATATTAACTTTAGAATGCGAATTAACAAAATACATAGAAGCAATTCCATTAATAAATAAAGAAGCCATAACCATTGCGAAATCAATAGTAGAAAAGTTTGTGTTAAAATATGGTATTTTCCAGGTTTTAAAAACAGATATGGGAACTGAATTTTTAAATGAAGTAATGAAAAACATTTGTGAATTACTAAAAATCAATCAAGTCAACTCGACACCATAGCATCATGAAACCTTGGGTTCAATAGAACGAAACCATAGAGTTTTAAATGAATACTTAAATAATTTCACTACCAATGGCAACTGGGATGAATGGTTACCATACTTTGTATTCTCTTATAATACAACTCCACATACTGATACACAATACACTCCATATGAATTAGTGTTTGGAAAGTTAGCTACCATACCATCATTCATAGATACTGAAAGAACGAACCCGATTTATAATTATGACAATTATGCAGAAGAAGTTAGGTTTAGATTACAAGAAGCGCACAAAAAAGCTAATGAATTATTACAAAGAACAAAAGAAAATAGGAAAAAGGAATTAGATAAAAAAATAAATCCAGGAAATTTTAACGTAGGTGATCTCGTTTATCTGAAAAGGGGTAAGAGAAGAAAGCTTGAAAGTAACTACACTGGACCTTTTGAAATAGTGGAAAGAAATGATGTGAATTCAAAGATTAAGATTGATAATGAAATTAAAGAAATACACAATAATCGGCTAGAAAAATAAAAACAAGAATGTAATTTTTTTATATGAATATAAATACAAATTTAAGATAAACTCATTTGAGTAAAATTAAGATTACTAAATTAAAATAACAAGATAATGTTTATAGAAGTTAATTATAAAAAAAAAAAAAAAAAACTTACAAATCTTCAATTGGTAAATTTTTCTAAAAGGGGAAGGATGTAATGAAATTGTATTTTGTAAAATAAACATATTTTGTATTTCAAAATTTATTTTGCTTTATCATAATTTAATAACAAAAATAAAATATGTTTATTAGGCATTACGAAATATTGTAATAATTAAAATTAAGTTTGGCAGATTGAAAAAATCGATCGAGTGAAAAGATTATTATTGTTTGAGAAGCCGTCGATGGATGGTCTAACAATAAAGTAAATTCTAAAAGATAAAATATGTAAAATAATAGAAAAGGTCTAAATAAATCCAATTTAATAAAGTTATAAGTGAGTTTAATTTATATAATTAATAACATTACATCATACAGTAATCCCATTTCCATCCAACATACCCAATCCCATCATAATCGGTTAAGAAAATACCGAGTTCCGTCCCACAAAGCCATATTCCAGAACTGCTTCCGAAAATCATTCAATAATCCCATTTCCATCCAACAAACCCAATCTCATAATTATCGGTTAAGAAATTAACCGATTTCCGTCCCACATAGCCATATTCCAGAACTTCTTCCAAAAATCATTCAATAATCCCATTTCCATCCAACGTACCCAATCCCATCATAATCGGTTAGGAAACTACCGAATACCGTCCCACATGGCCATATTCCAGAACTTCTTCCAAAAATCATTCAATAATCCCATTTCCACCCAACATACCCAATCCCATCATAATCGAATAAGAAACTACCGAATTCCGTCCCACATGGCCATAATCCAGAACTTCTTCCAAAAATCATTCAGTAATCCCATTTCCATCCAACATACCCAATCCCATCATAATCGGTTAAGAAACTACCGAGTTCCGTCCCACATGCCCATATTCCAGAACTTCTGCCAAAAATCATTCAATAATCCCATTTCCATCCAACGTACCCAATCCCATTATAATCGTTTAAAAAACTACCGAGTTCCGTCCCACATGGCCATATTCCAGAACTTCTTCCAAAAATCATTCATTAATCCCATTTCCATCCAACATGCCCAATCCCATCATAATCGGTTAAGAAATTAACCGAGTTCCGTCCCATATGACCAAATTCCAGAACTTCTTCCAAAAATCATTCAGTAATCCCATTTCCATCCAACATACCCAATCGGATCATAATCGGTTGAGAAACTACCGAGTTCCGTCCCACATGGCCATATTCCAGAACTTCTGCCAAAAATCATTCAATAATCCCATTTCCATCCAACATACCCAATCCCATTATAATCGGTTGAGAAACTACCGAGTTCCGTCCCACATGGCCATATTCCAGAACTTCTTCCAAAAATCATTCAATAATCCCATTTCCATCCAACATACCCATAATCCCATCATAATCGGTTAAGAACACCCATAAACTGGTCTACGATAAATTGTCCACGATAAACTGATCTACGATAAATTGTCCCTACCCCCCCAGTATGCAATTATTCCATTGTGTGGAAAAAACTGCTCAAATGTCGTACAAAATTCCGTACTACAAAATATCAAATACACAAAATATTGATTTTGGAGAAAATTAATTGTTTTTCTCTTTCTATTTCGCGGTAATATTATTTTCGTTTTATAAGTTTCGATTGTATCTTTTATTTTCAGTTTCTTCTGACAAGTCGACGTGCACCGTTGCACTACATAATTAGATTTTTTTCTTTAAAGTGTTGTGTTTCATTATAATGTTTTCTATTTGTTAAAGTAAATAGTTTTAAATTTAAGTATACAATAATAATTATTAAGTTATTTAGTGATCGCGATGTACAAATTTGGACTAAAAAGATAATAAAAATCTGTCTCACAATGGCGTCGTCGCGAAATACATTTACGTTGTAAATTTTCAATGCATTTTTGTCTTTTCAAGATCGGTTGTGCTTGTTGGGATGTTCAATTGGATGCGCGTATGGTGAACAAACAAGGCGTATGGTGAACGTGCTTAAAATTTAATTTATAAAATTTGTGTTATAAAATTTAATTGTGTATTTTTGTGCTAATAAAAAATTAATATTTATTTTATTATAAATGGAAAATTTTGTTTTATTTCAAATAAGAATTAGTATTTATTCCAATTGGAAAATATATACAAACACGTGCGTTTTGTTTCTGTGGTTTTTTCTCTTTTTAGTTGGGATTCACACCGACACGGGAATTTTTGTGACACTTTTCTTTGGCGGGGAGTACGAATTTCCGCGTATACACATGGTTCTTTCCATAGAAGTAGTGTGGTTTTAGAACGCGATTGTAAATGGAATTCCGTCGGCATTGCATATTGGGACGATAAATTGTGTCCACGGTAAATTGTGTCTACGATAAACTGTTCTACGGTTAAATGTTCACGTTAAATTGAAACACGATAAATTATTTACGATAAAGAGACCGTCACCCATTTCTTTATGATCGATAAGATTTCTACAACATAGCTTTAATATAAATCGCTGGTCCATCCCTCCGAATATTTATTTAGCGGATCCCGATTTTAATGAATCACGTCATATTGATATTTTGCTTGGTTGAAATATTTCCAAATATTTTACTCCCAAATAAAATTCCTCTAAAACGAAATTTACCTATTCTTCAGGAAAGTTGTTTTGGTTGGATATTATTTGGAAAATACGAACATAACGTTGAGCAAAACTGCTACTTTCACGTTTCATACGTTCAGCAGGAAGATGGAATTTCTCCTCTACTCTCAAGATTTTGGGAAATAGAGAATATTCCCACAAAAAGGGTTTTGTCACATGAAGAAGAAATGTGTGAAAAACATTTTGCAGAAACACATTACAGAGATACCAATGAAAGATACCATGTTTTTGTACCCTTGCGAGAAAATGTAGTCATGGGTGATTCAAAACAAATAGCCGCCAAGAGGTTTTCATAATTGGAACGAAAACTGGCCCATGACTCGAAACTTAAAGAACAATATATCTCGTTCATGAACGAATATCTCACATTAGGTCACATGAATGAAGTTATTGATTCTGAACAAAACGATAATATATGTTACTATATTCCTCATCATGCAATACTTCGTCCGAATAGTTCTTCAACTAAAGTTAGGGTTGTGTTCGACGCTTCGGCAAAGGGCTCAAATGGTAACTCATTAAACGATATGTTAATGGTTGGAGCAACTGTTCAAACGGTTTTGTTTAGTATTATTTTACGGTTTTGAAAATATTGGTACGCTATGACTTTGGATATACAAAATACATAAATAATCCCCAAGATATACTTTGAAGAATTAGCAACAGTAACATACGGGACAGCAGCGGCTCCATTTCTAGCTACTCGATCGACAAAGCAACTGGCTCTCGACGAACGATCAAAATTTCCTATTGCATCACAAGCACGGTTAAATAACACGTATGTTGACGATATTGTAACAGGTGCCGATACTTTGCATGAAGCATTCGAACTTCAATCGCAATTGTGAGAATTAACTAAGCGTGGATGTTTTGAATTGCACAAGCGGTGTACAAATTACGAACGTATCCTGGAAAGAATTCCAGAACAGCATTGCAAAAATCTTAAACCTAATGAATTCAGTGACGGTGAATGCATTAAAGCACTCGGTCTACTTTGGAAACCTAAAGAGGATTTTTTTGTTTATCAAATACAAAAATTCGATGAAAATACGACAATGACGAAAAGAAAGGTGTTATCGGATATAGCAAAACTGTTCGATCCTTTAGGATTGCTTTCGCCCGTAATAGTAACAGCTACATTAATAATTCAAATCTATGGCAAAATAAACTAGATTGGGACGAAATTATACCCATTGAAATTGAGCAAATATGAACGTCCTCTCGTAACAATTTACCTGCAATCACCCAAATTAAATTACCGAGATGTGTTATCACTAGAAACGTAGTATTAAAACGGACAGAACTGCACGGATTCGCCGACGCATCCGAAAAAGCATACGGTGCTTGCTTATATTTAAGGACAATAGATATTGACAGAAATGTTAGTGTAAACTTGCTCTGTAGCAAGTCCCGGGTCGCTCCCTTAAAAACTATTACACTGCCACATCTAGAGCTATGTGCATCGTTGCTTTTATCAAAATTATACACAACAGCAGTTGCATTATTAAATATGAATTTTCAAGATGTTACTCTGTGGACCGATTCATCAATCGGATAGCTACACCACCGCACAAACTAATGACTTTTGTAGTCAACAGAGTTAGTGACATACAGCAACACACTATTAGCTTTACATGGCGTCATACCCCATCTCAATCTAATCCTGCAGACATCGATTTCACGTGGATTATTGCCAGATGAGCATAAGGATACATCAATGTGGTGGTATGGTCCAAACGTTTTGCATAAAATAGAAATTATTGTTGAAACTCCTATCTTTACCACCAAAGATTGTTCAACAAATCTGGAACTTAAATCTGCAAAATTCGATGTTTTTACACGTTTATTCACAAATAATCACAATAGCAAATTTCTTACAGAATCTTTGATATTTAAACGGTACAGCTTATTTAATAAACTTATTCGGGTTTGGGCATATTGTTTTCGCGTTTTGCGAATAAATGTAAAAAGAATATACACATAAAAAAAAAAGATTATTATCAAACAAAAATGATTATGAACAAACCAAACTCGATTTCGAATATGCTCCAAAACCGTATTAGTCTTCTTTTAAAATTGTTCAATTTTAGTATAAAATTAAACTATTTTGTTTAATTTCAAATTTTCAAGCTTCTGATAAACAGAATGGTGTTTATATCAAACACGTATCAGGCTAACATTGAAACTGATATAGTTTTGTTTTGAAATTAATGAATTTTGAATGTAACCTTTTGAATGTTTGTGGAGATACACTCAGGTTTAAAGAACAAGACTTACCAGAAAATAGTATTGTATGGTTGGAAACTTCATTGATTTGTGACCAAGCAAAGCGCAGTAAAATATAAAACTCAAATATTTTCAGACGAGAATAAAAAATTAAAATATGTATTTATTGTATGTTTATTATAAACAAAATTGTTTAATTTTAATACATTTTTATTTAAAACCAAAATTCAAAAATTCATACATACATATATATATATATATATATATATATATATATATATATATATATATATATATATATATATATATATATATATATATATATATATATATATATATATATATATATATATATATATATATATATATATATATATATATATATATATATATATATATATTTATAGTATACATTACATATGATTTTCATTATTTATAATAACAATTCTTTTAAATTTTTTATATCAAAAGATATATCATCATTGGTCGATAAATCGAATATCATGTTTTCTAAAAATTTATATATTTTGAAACACTCAAACGGATATTTTAATTGCATCACGAAAAATAATTTAAAGTTAATATCAATTGCTTGCATTATATCGTCAAATATATAAAATATTTCGTCATAGTATAAAAACAATTTGCTAATTTTACATTCGTTAGCTTCACGTAAAGCAAATAGTGATGGTTGAAGTGTTAAACCAAATTTAATATACTTTAATTTTCTAAATTCTAATATTTTTTTTATATCTGTTGCGTCCGAAATATAATTCAAAAAAGAGTCGAATGACTCAATGATGGACGGCTTCCAAATTTTGTTGCTTTTGACGCATTTTTTCCGCGATGTGGGTACCAAATATCCATTTAGCTGCTTAAATAATTCAGCTATGATATAGTCTGAAATTAAAACAAAATTATAAGTAATTATTAATTACAGTTAGAAAACATTTAAATTTACTTTTCTGTTCTAAACTAAGGTCTTCTTTTTGAAAATCATCTCGTAAAATTAGTTCGCCAATTTTCAAACCAGCATCCTGCACGAATTTATCTTTTATGCCATTTGACATTAAAAGAAATAATTTCTTTGAGAAATTATTTGTCCAGATTTTGAACAAATTGAATGCCTTTTCTGGATATAAATGTTCGAAATCCATGTCAATCTGTAAAAAGTTTAGAAATGTTAATAATTAATTTTGTGAGAATATTTTGCATCCAAATTTCTTACTAAACGGAAGCCTCTTGAACTTTTGAGAAGTGGCCATTCGCTCAAAAACTCCGTAATATTTTTTTGTGTTGATTCGCGGAAATACTGCAATCGGACTGGCGCTGTTATTCTCCAATGGTTTTCGACCGTATCCCAAGGCTCATTGTGATACCTTAACCATTCTTTTGAAACGCTTAAATTCTCATCGTCAATTTGATCTGAAATTGTTTATTTAATTTTTAGATTAATCGCGGTTAAAATTGATTTCAATATTTTTTATGATCAGATATTAATTATAGTTACATTCAATGTGTTCGGTACCAGCCTCTGATGACCTCATTCTTTTAAGGGGCAGCCGACTTCCCAGAATCCCGATTTGTCGTAAAATTGTTTTATTGTTGCGATATTTATAAAACAATTTGCCCTTTTTGATTTTGCCATCCTGGTAATAGTAGTCAGGTTTTTCAGACGGGCATTGTTTAATAATATGCTCTATTATGTATCGCCAATCTGTAGAGCAGACGCGTGTCATTTTTTTTTCAAGAATATGGGAAACTATTTTATTGCACAAAAGATCCCGAGTCGTATTTTTTGGATCATTGTTAATAGTTTTTAATATAACTATAATGTGTGGCAGAGAAAACATGTCATCAATTTCCTGAAAAATATCGATTTTATTAATATATATCGGGAAAAATTAAAACTAAAACTACTCACATTTTTGTAACTGAAGCTTTCATCA
Source organism: Nephrotoma appendiculata (assembly GCA_947310385.1). Classification (NCBI taxonomy): domain Eukaryota; kingdom Metazoa; phylum Arthropoda; class Insecta; order Diptera; family Tipulidae; genus Nephrotoma; species Nephrotoma appendiculata. Next base: position 113,394,763 of record OX371223.1, read on the forward strand.
TTATTTGCTGAAGACGACGATGTTGATGGTATTGGTGAACTTGGTATTCGAATACCAGACGTAACCCACTCAGAAATTGTATTTGTTTTAATTTCCGCATTGAGAGTTTCTGCGCCTCCACTCATCCCCTGTGTAACAAACTTATCTCATTTACAACATATTATTTTATATATTTAATTTAACTTACATTTTCCTTTCTCCAATCAATAATTTTCTTTCGAAATTTTATTTTACATCCGATTTCCTTAAATTCAGGAAATAATTGATCGAGGTCCCTCTCCGTAATCCAACTTAAAGCTATTATGTCGATCCCCGCTTCTAAATTTTAATTTTGTTTAGCATTTTATATCGCTTTCCCGGGATGCGTATGTATACCTCCGTATGTATACATGCGTATGTATAAATAAATAAATAAATGCATCCCTTTTCCGGCCTGCGATCACAATTGTGTACGTTACGAAACAGAAACATGAAAAAAAAACAAAAACCATATTACAAACTATGGTTATTTACATATACATTTGTGTACTGTGGACTTAAATTTAAGAAAAAAAAAATCTGTCTTGGCGGAAAAGGGATATACATATTTATATACAATATATACTTATTTATAATATGTGTATATAATATACTTAATTATATACTTGAATTGCAATTTACCACTTAGTTTTGGAAATAAATCTAACATGTTCCATTCTTGTAGAAGGTTTGCTAATGGAGCGTCATCACAATCAATTGTAATTAAAATATCATTATCACTGGTTGATTCTTCATTCATTTTTAATTATTCGCTCTAATTTAATGATCACTATTAAGCACCACACTTATTTTATTATTTTTGTAAATCACTTTTTTGTAAATCACAATTTTAAATAAGACACAAATTTTAATTTGTAGTTAATCGTTGCGTGTGCACCTGTAGCATACGAAGGAAGAAACTAATGTACGATAGGAAAAAAAACGTGGTTTGCTTCCACGAATGTATACGACATTACGACTACGCGTACGCGATTGCGCAAATCGAGTAAATCAAAATCTGAAATTTTGTTGCAAACCATTTTATTTTGTTTGAAGCCGCAATTGGTTCTAAATTTAAATTTTAGAAAGATCTAATTCAAAATATGTATGCTTGTTTCAAAACAGAATTAATTTTTGTTTGAATTCATTTGGTTTAAATTTAAGTAATCATTTTTTTATTAAATTTTTTAAAATTAATTCATTTAACATACGAGTCTATGTATATATAGTCATAAATTGATAAAATGAAAATTTTTTCATTTAATGATAAATTAATACAAAGTTGCGACGCAAATTTCCCCATTCGCATCCGAACCGTTCTAAAGTATTGGAATTTTAAAACATTTTTCTCCAGTTATTGGAATTTTAATCAACGTAAATGGATATCTATGTTCAGTCGAATTCAATTCTATCCAGCAGTATTCTTCTAACGAATTGCCTATAATATAGCATTTATACATTCTGTCAAATTTATCAACTTTAACTTTTTCCAAAAACAGAATTACTTGCATTCCATGTAAAATAATTTGATGAATTTTTAAAACGAACGAAAGAGGTTGAAGTGATTTTAGGAAATAGTTCTTTTTATATATAGTCCCTTTATATTCGATATGATCCGCTAGATTTATATCATTTGGGCAGAGATTCTTTTCTTTGATTAGTTCATCATATAACGAAGTGTTGGCATTAATTATTGAAAATTTACTATGTTTTATAACGGATACATCACTTTTCATGTCCGTAGTAGTCAGCATATTGAAAGCAAAACGCACAGCACATTTTTTGGCAATAGATAGAGGTAGATTTCTTCTCGATGTAATAGCATTCGTATAATACTTTAGTTCTCTATGTTTTGACTCAAAACGCATACACCACATTAATTTTAAAGGTCCAGCTTTAGAAATTATCGTAGGGTAGTGTAACAGTAAATGGTGCTTAGGTTTGAGATTTTCTTTAAAAAACTTTATATAAAGTTGGTGGTGATGCTTTATTTTTTCTTTAAGACAATGAATATCATAATTGGAGAAGCTGTCTCTAAAAACCAATTCCACCAGTTCTCCTAATACATGTATATATTTCAATAATGGATCTGATAAAATTATATCGCCAATATAAAATAAAAAATATTCTGATAAACAAAGCGCTTCTCGGGCTGTTAAATGAAGCTTTTTGTTTTTAATATGATCCAACTTGATTGGTCCGGGTGAGTTAGATATTTGTATTGATCCATATTCAAAATTTTTGATTCGTTGATTTAATGTTTCTATTGTAAACAATTTTTTCTCTATTATAAATGAATACAAACAATTTGAAATTCCGAATTTTATCACGCTCTCCATCATGTCATGCATGATGTCAACTGAAAAATTCTCGGTCACGTGGAATGTTTTTAGATGATTCAAAATGGAATTTCCTTTAATGCCAGTTTGCGTAAATGTTTCCGAATTAAAGTTTGTAATTTGGTCATTGTAAGCTTCCTTTTTACGTATAATGCTTATATTTTCCTCGACACTGACGTAACTTTCCTCTTTTTTCATAAGACATAACCTACAGAAATAATTATGTACAAACGATTGGGAAAATCCAAGAATTGAATTCAATCCAAGATTATCGCCAATCACTAGACCCAGCGCGAAGTAAACTTTTGTGTTGCCTTCTTCCGTTTGAATATCAATACCTTTAGTTTCCAGGATTTTTAATTCATCTACTAAAGGAGCAAGTGCTTTATTATATTTAAAAGTTTTAATTATTTTGGATTTAACAAGCATTGCCACAAAAATGTTACATAATTTGGAATACCTCAGTGGAATTGTAGGAAAACTGTAATAAAATGCTGCTATGGCTTGATTTCCCGAGCGACTTCCAATGGGATTGTTTGTCTCGAAATCGTCGTAGAACAAAAATATTGGAATTACGTTTTCCTTATTAATTTGCTGCAGTTTTTGTTGCCACAGCTCACCCTGAACAAAATTACTCGAAACTATGTATAGGATTTCCGAAACTATGACTTGAAAAGTTCAAATTGAAGAATCAATATGTTGAGCACGAATTTCTTTTACCACTAATTTTAAACGAAATATTAAACTTACCGGACTTTTGATAAAACAATCTTGGTGTCATTAAATCAAGAAAAAAATTATCCCTGATTAAATTTCAGTAAAGCAACATGGTCAACTAATGTTGATTGAAAATATAATATTTAAATTAAATCTTTTAATTCTTTGTCGTGTTTTGTAAAAACTAAAATTTTCAACATCAATGTAAAAATTGAAAAAACTCCTGATAGAAGGTGCCACTTTCAGTACACAGATTTTTAACATATTTTCGGCCAATAATCACTGGGATGTCCCAGATTACTGAAAAAGCTTAAGTGTGAAGTTCCTTTTCGATCAATTAGACCGAATGATCCGTGATCTTCCAATTTATGAGAAAAACTTAAAAATAAAGTTTCATCTCGATCGGTCAATCGTCTGGGCTGAGGAGATGCTACAGAAATTTAGTCTGAAAACCCCATATTTTGACTTCAGCAAGTGATAAATCTGCAAACATGTCGTGGTCAACATTTTTCAGGATTACTGATTTTACTAAGTAAAATAAAATAAAAAATGACCCGAACCCCGCTGGATGGCTCACTAAACAAATTTTCTCGAAATCGAATTCTAATTCTGACATTTTTTAATTAGTTCGCGGTTCAACAAGTTTTATCAAAATCGTGCCAGCCGAAAATAAAATAATCGAATCCTGTTCGATTATTTTATTTTCGTGTTCCTGGTACTCAAAACTGCCTACTCAGCAATTTTTATAAAAAAAAAGAGAGCGGGAGAGAGCTTGAAAAACGAGCTGAAAAAAAATTAAACAAAGGGACCCGGCTCCTACCTGTCAACCCTTTGAGCGGATTTTCGTGAAATTACCAACCATTGCACTCGAACCCTGGCACACTAAATTATGCCTACCACTTTTTATCAAAATCATGCAAACTGAAATACAATTACAGAAAGGGACCCGGGCCCACCTGACAATCCTCTGAACAAATTTTTCTCGGGACCAGACTTGACCGAATGACATTATACGCGATTTTTTTCAGAAATAAGGATCCATCGCAATCGATTCCCGGTACTGGAAAACCCCCCTTAGCAATTTTCAAAACGTTTGAACAGGTGCAAACAATTAGAAAATGGAATGCGGGCCTCACTGAAGGACCCTTTTGCAAAACTTAAAAACCCCCTTATATCAATTTTCTTTGGAAATAATTAGAGGCACTTCCGAAACCCTTGGATCAAATAAACATAAACACATATACATACAAGAGTAACTGACATATTTTCGGTGGATTGTCTTTTTCGGTGAGTTGTGGTGCGAATATTATACATTTGTATTTTATTACTTTGGCTGACAAGAATAAGGTAAAGAATTTCATTTATCTACGAATAATGATCCACTCAATACAGCACTAGCGTTCGAGGAAATTAAACAAATTGTCTACTTCAATTTACCAACTTTGATAATAATGTGTGATTTTAAGTGTTTGGTTTATAAATTTAAAAAAAAAACACAGTAAAATTGCAAATGTATGCAATTTTTCTTTGAATCGGTTAATCATTGTTTACCATTTACTTTTTAAAAATTATTTCATGTAAATGTTGGCCACGGCTACGTTTTTAGTGGTTCATGCGTGATTTCCAATTTTTCAACCATTTCGGCTGATTTCTCGCTAATCGCACGTTTAATATTGTCTTCCAATTCTCCAATTGTTGTTGGTTTATTGGCACGAACGAGAGACTTCACGTAGCTCCATAAAAAATAGTCAAAAGGAATCAAATCGTACGATCTAAGCGGCCAACTCACCGGACCGAAACGTGAGATAAATTGTTTTGGTTTCGCCCGATTTGTGGCATGTGGAGCCGTCTAGCTGAAAACAAACAGTGTTTTTTTCTGGATGTTTTTCGTGTGGCCACTCATCACACCAAATGCTGATCACAATTTTTCGGTAAGAAACAGATTTTCCTCAAGATGTTCTAAGACCCATACTCACCAAAACTTCGACGCTGTGGCAAGTGGTTCGGCTTCAGTTATTCCACGAGCTCTATTTTAAATGCCTTCAGACCAAGATTCTTGCGTAAAACCATTGATTAATTATGACTTAAGATAATACCACTGCGAATTACAACAACAAATAGTATTTTTTGTTGCTTCTTACACATTGTAAAAGAAGAACACAACTCACTTCTTGTAGGTTTAAGAAGAACAAAGATAGACTCAATTAAGTCAAAGCAGCTAGAAAGAAGCAAATTATATTTTGAATTTATTTTTACCCACACCACTAAATATTTTAACAAAATTAAAAAAAAAATTTAATCAAATGTATTTTCCTCTCTCTCAACTGAATATATGAAATATATATGACAAAAAAAATAGACAAAAACAATGAAATTGTATTTATGTCTTCATTCTGTTTTCATTTTTTCAGTCGTATTCCAACCATGTGAGTGGTGGTTGTTCATGACGTTTTTACAGATTTTACAGATATGGCGATGGGAATTTTTTTTATTTGCACTGCGACACAATTTGTTTGTTAGTATTTTTTTGTTGTTGATATTTTTCGAAACAAATTAAAACTAAGGTTACTCTTTTCAACCATATATTTATTTTGTTACTGATGGTACAATTGTATGTAAGAGTAAGTGAAATAGCAGTCGTAACATTTAAAAATTATATTTTTTTATGTAATAAAAAGTTGATACACAATACAAATGCAATTTTTATATGGGAGAAAACAACATCAAATAAATTGTTCGGTTTTTATGTTGCTAGAAAGAAAAAACCACTCTCGCACAACAATGCCTATATCTATATGTGACTATTAGAGACATTAACCAAACGTAGCGGCAAAAATCCGAGTAGTAATATCTTAATGTATTCAATCAACGGTAAAACCCTCCACGTAGTCGAATAGAACAAACCCAGTTGCTGTGCTCTGCAATGACCGATGGACATTTCATATAAGTTTCATATTTAAGAATATATCGCTGCATTTATTCCATAATTAAATTAGTAAAGCACAATGCAAAAGGTCAAATGTAGCACTTATATAAACACGACATTGAAAATGAAATTTGTGGCATTGCCGATTTAGCTGCCAAATAAACTACGCATATGTTCACTAAATGATAGACAAATTTGACGTTGTGCTCATTTATTATTCATTTAACATCGAGTATGAAAATTGCAGAAACCTGACAGTTACTCAAGCGATCGAATTTTGCCCAAATGTACCAATATTAAAACAAGTTTCATATTTTGAACAATGAGGAAATACCAAAATGAAAAAAAAAAATTGTTTTATATATGGCTCGCAAAGAATAGTTTAAACTACCCTGATGCCATGCTATAATATAGTAAAATATTCACGATAATATTTTGAATGCGGATATTTAAGTTTATAGAAAATTTTGAAACGTATATAAAATGAAATGATGATGTTCTACCTTAATGGTTTGGAATCTACCCCCTTAAGAATAACCAAACAAAATTTTAGAGTTTCCATAGAGAACTTTATTATAAAGTAATAAGCACAACAACAAGAAATGGTCTGATGTTTAAGTAACAATAAACAAAACACAAAAAGATTATTTTGATAAGAAATGTTGTGCTTTAGATAAAAAAATTCTACATGTTTTCTAATTAAGCATTGTGCTGGTATACCTGTATTATAAAGCTTCGCCCAATCAAAAGAAATATTCGTAATTAGCTTCTATAATATTTATGTGAATTTGTGTAACGTATACTCCGTATCCAGAATTAAATTTTGGTTTCTGTCCTTCAGCAATAAAACGAACCAAAGGTACACGCACCTAAATTATGTTAGAAAAAAATAAATTTTTGAAGTTTGTTTTTTCAAAATTACTTAACGGTGAAGCCACAGGCGGTTAAGCCAAAATATTATAATTATGTTTTTAAAAATTATTACCTGTATTGTGTAGGTACGTGAACAATAAATTTTCTAAAGGTATTTGTGTTTCTTTACACAAGCAAACGTGTCCCTTTCTTTACACAAGCAAACGTGTCCCTTGGCTTTTCCTTACAAAGATGGAATTATAACACAATACATTCTATTTTTAAATGTTCCTTTCCACAAATGGTGAAGATCTTATTTTTGTCAATTTTGGTTATTCAGGCTAATGATTCTGGATGTCTTGTACCTAACAATAATAAAATATGTTTAGATGTGATGGAAGAATGTTTCGATAAATTGTAACATACAAATATTTTGAGAGGCTCCTACTATAATTTAGCATAGTAAGTGGCATGCTAAGCATGTTAAGTGACATGCTAAGCATTTAGCATGCTAAGTTGGGAGATAGGAACATTTAAAAAAGCTAATTTTGCCTTAAAGTAATATCAATCGAACGTTCAATTGTCAAAATTATCCCGAGCATCTTCTAACAACAGACGTGCTTAGTGATGTGTCTATTGAAATGCCACTAGGCCCCATCTAATAGAAAAACATGTTTATTTGGGCCAAATTGGGGGTTTAGGGTGGCTAAAGCATTACGGGTTAGTACGAGAATAAATAGTTTTGCTTTTAATAATGCTAGTTATTTTTTCTCAGGGATCAGGAATCTTTATGAAATTTGTGTTCAAAAATCCATTCGTTTGAAGATCCTGTGCTGTGTATTTCTTTTACCCACTATAAATGCCGATACAGTAACACCTAAGGTAGAACCTATATTACTCCCTCGCTTACGCGATTTTCATTTTCCTCAACAAGGAAATTTTCCTCCTCCGCTCCACTTTCATCGTTTTCTTTGAGTAAAACAGCATTTAATCCCAAATGGGTAAATGACGATTTACTCAAAAATATGTGGTTTCAGCGTTTACCAGACGTCTTACTGCCGACCAATGAAATTTATTCGATTTCGAAATATTCGATGGAAGTGTATTTTGGTATTATGATTTTTTTTTTCTATCGAACAATTCGAAATCGACAAATTCGTCAAATTATGAAAAGAAAATACAAATCGAATTAAACGAAAATGTGACGTCAAAATTCAACTGGTCTTTAGGTGGCGACTGTCGTATTGTGTCAATCTTGTTTTAAATATTTTTTTTTATCGTGTAAATAAATTCGATCGTGTATTTTTATACATATTTTTTAATTTAGGCAATAATAATTATTGTTTTTAAATATCAATAGATAAATTTACCAAGATGTAGGTTGTAAAATAATTTACTACAAAAAATGTATGTATTTTAATAATATTTAAAATTGATTTGACAGGTCCACAACAAATGAACGATTCGCTATGGTTCATAATAGCAATATTCGAAGCGTAATGAATTTTTAGATATTGAATTTTTCGAAAGCGAATAATCTTTCGTAACAGACCCCCAGAGTACCCAAATTAGTTGCTTCAGCCTGTCCACAGGCAAGGCAACTACCTATCTAGTACTCTCAATTTCGTATCGTGGACAGACATAGGGCCCCGGGACGAGACGCAATAATAATTGGCCGACCTTTAGCGAACACTGGGGTCTATTATGAAACACTATTCGCTTTCGAAAAATTCGATATCTAAAAATTTGATACGCTTCGAAAATCACTATTCTGAAACAAATCGAATCGGCCATTTGTTTTCAAAATCTAGCGAGTTTCGATTTCGAATTATTCGATAGAAAAAAAATGTTCATAATACCAAAATACGCTACAAATCAAATTTTCCGTAATGGAATAAGTTTCATAATAGGCCCCCAGACCAATATTAAACATGATTCACATGGAAAATCACCAAACTATAGACCGAACATCAATTACGGATCATTTTACGGATCATGAAAATTGCTCACAATTTTTGATCGATTCGGCGGCTGCAGCATCTGTGATACTCGTTAACTTGTTAAAACACCATTCGCCTTTCTACTGCAGCAAACGGAACAAAAATTTCCAATAAGGGCATTAAACTTTTGAAGATTAATTTCGGTTCCAGACGTTCGTTCACACATCCCTTCATCGTCGCCGCAGTAGACAGGCCTATTATAGGTGCTAACTTTCCGTCCAAATATGGTATCGTGTTCGATTTGAAGAATAGAAGACTTTTTGATTCATTTACTACCCATACTGTGATCCATCGTGCGGTACCTGGTTTGAGTCCCAATACAGGTTGCTTTCATCAACTGATTACGATCGGTGACGGAAAGCGGCACAAATATGCTACCTGTCGAAGTGCAGAATTCATAGGCTGACGCGTCATGCAACCCAGTACTAGAGGGTAGCCGTAAATCGTCGATTTGGCAAACAACTGCATAAGGTAGGACGTGAAAAGCGAACAGCGAAAGAGTTTAGAGTGCTTCGGCCTCAGAACAGATTGAAAAGATTAATTAGATCTTTGAAAACGAAACTTAATGCTACAAGAACTGAATTTTAGTTTCTGATAGGGATCGGAATCCGCCGCCCCTCATCATCATCATATTCTCTTTACTATTACATAGTGCGCAATCTGAAATTACAGCGGAACAAATATTAAGCTTGTCGAAACCATTTGAGGAGCACAATGTGCAAGCTTCTAATGATCCCAACTGGTACAATTATTGTTCCGACTGGCTTTATATACATCCAGCTTACACTGTGGTGGTTCCGGCTGAGATTGTTTTCGATTCGGATATCAGTTTATATGTTGCACACTATCTAAATTATATTATGCTCATTGAGCAAGGTTATAATGATTCCCGCTGATTAAAGTACCGGATAGATCCATATGGTTTCGACTGACATTGTTATGGTTCATGTTGGAACCTTAATTGTTGCCCAGCCATGTAGAGCGCAAAATTAAAATGCTTAAGCGTGGTTAAAATTATGGTTTCAGCTTTCTTTAAATGTTTCTTGATGGCCCACTGTGGAAGCCTAAAATAGTTCCAATTTATTAAAATCTGGTTCCGGTTGGATTCAAATGATCCCACTGGCGTCTTATTGGTACGGAAGAATAATCGGGCAATGCATAATAATGCACAACGCATTATGTCACTTGTGTAATAGTTGGTAGGTTTCGGCTGAAAGCATATAAATTGTTTTACCATTAAAAGCGCAAAGTGTTCGTTGTGCAGACTTTATTAGGTTCCGGCTGCTAAAACACTGGCTGCGAGTGGTTATAGTTCTTACTCGATTAATCTGACACTAAAGCCGGAAGCAGGCTTTAATATCAGATAGTGCACAATGATGTACAATGCACTGTGCTACTAGTAACCAACCATGGTTTTGTTCCGATTGACATGTTTGCGGCTGGCTTTATATATTTCCTGCTGGCTTCATATGGTTCATATGGTATCCAAGCTTCTAATCGTTCCGGCTGATAAAACTCTGGTTTTGGCTGACTAAATAATCGTTCCGGCTGAAAAATCGGAAAGTTAACAATAACGTCCAATGCATTGTACTATTTGTGTCGTATAGTTGGTTATGGTTCCGGTTGGCTTCATATGGCGCTCGCTGACATAGTTTCGGTTTCAGCAGTCATTTGTATGGTCCTTGCTGAAGACTTATATGTTGCACAACCATCTCAGCTAAATTGTGCAAGCTTTTAATAATTCCGTCTGATATAACTTTTGTTTCCGGCTAGCTTTAAATGGTGTCCCATATTGGTTCTGCCTGAAAATTCCACAGTGCATAATGTGTGCCTTATTGTGCTGCTTGTGCCATATTTGATGTTATTCTGGAATTTTCCGGTTGACATCGTATATGGTTCTCATCGTAACCAATACTTTCGGTTCTTTTTCTAGCAGCTTATGTCATACTGAGATTACATGGAAAATTTAGGGAAAATTTATGGATTAGAATTATTCGATATTCTACGGCCATATATGTTCTTCCCACTTTCTGGCCAATATCTCAAAATCGAAACATGCTGAGACTACAAGGGAAATTTGGAGAAAACTTATGAATTAAAATTGTCATTATAATTTTTTAATGAAGAATTTTTGTTCACCCAGAGAAGTACGAATGTGGTAGGAAGCCCGCGGCCTATATAAACATAATAAAGTTGCGAGAAACCTTACGAGTATCAAACGTGTTGTTGAAATCTGTAATGAACAATTTAATCTCATTTCCTGCCTCCTTTGTGTTTAGAGTAAGTGATGTGAAAAAATTAAATTAATTGTTCCACATATTTGGAAAATTCCAGATGAGAGAGAGATTTTTAAAAAGTTCTAAACGGTTCAGCTAAACTTCCAATACATTTTTTTATAATAATTTATGATAATTCATCGACATTGGACCAACAATCGTCTCTTAAGTTCTTTATTTCTCCAATCGCCTTATTTTAATCGATGTCAATAGCCACAAGGATTGTTTGCAACACTTTTACTCTCAGCCCCAAAAATATTTGCTATCACGATAGTTAGAAACTGTCATGACAGTCGACGTTTTTGGGGCTGAGATCCAAATTCGAATGCTTGACATCGCATTTTTTTTAGACTGAATTTGGGACCAAATTGGTACTAATATACAAAAAATTATTAATTCTCAGCCCCAAAAATTTCGACTGTCATGACAGTTTCTAACTATCGTGATAGCAAGTATTTTCGGGGCTGAGAGTAAAAATGTTGGGATTTTTTGGGCTGAGAGTAAACACTACCATAATAGCAATATTTAGTATTGCCATCGCGTTTTTCATAACTATTGCGGCATTTTTTTACTCTCAGTCCAAAAAATCAACACATTTTTACCATCAGACCCACAAATTCTTGCTATCATGATCGTTAAAAACTATCACGACAATCGAAATTTTTGAGGATTGTGACTAAATTGACTCTTTAAAAGCATCTTGTTTTAAATGTGTCTCTCTTTATATTCATATGTACTGAGATATAGTCGATAGAAGTCAGGAACTATTCATTGGCCCAAATGGCTGTTAACAGGAAAATTCTAAAAAATATCGTGGAATTTCTTTACAAATTTGCCTATCAAACGACGTTCGTCGCTAGTTGGGCCAACGAATAGCTCATGACTTCTGTGTACTAACGAGTGGAGTATTAACGAATCCCCATAGAAAAAGTTCAACGGCGTTAAATCGCAGCTCAGCACAGGCCGATTGACATGTCCAAAACGGCTGATTTTTCGATTGTCAAGTTTTACGATTGTATCCAGTAGCCCCCGAGATAGAACAGGGCTTCGTCTGAAAAGGTGATTTTTCACCCAAAATCGACGTCATTATGCAGCTAGTCTATGGTACACGCACATAACTGATATCGAAGCGTATGGTCTTTCGGTTTCAACTGCTGAGTTAGCTGGACCTTGTAGGCGAGTAATCCGAGGTCTTTGTGCAGTATTCTCCTCAGACTGGTACCACTAATGGCCAGTTACTGAGATCGGCATCGAGTTGAGGTTGATGGATTTTGTCCTACACTATGGACCGACCACATTCGCAATATTCTCGGGCGTGGGCATTGTCCGAGCTTGGAGACCACTTCTGTCATCCAATAGCAAGCCTTTCTCACAAACTTTATTCACCTTTTCCATTACAGCGGTTCCACTTGGCACTCTGTTTTGTGTAGTAACTGCAATTTTAATTAACTAATTTGCAAACAATTTCAATAGAGACTCAATATTATAAATAAAAGCAACATGTGAGTATTACGTCGATATAATTAATTGTGATTACATTTTAAGAAATACCCATTGGTTCAACATCCTGAAATATATTTCGCAGTTCTACTATCGATTAAACAAAAACTTCATCCAAAACTTGATTACAACTTTATAATCTCAATCATCACTATACCGATTCTACCGTTGCTAATATGAAGTAATTTTAAGTTCATGAACTTTCTTAACCTTGCGGTATCTTATTACAAAGTTTAGGTTTTGGTTGAGCATTTTCACATTTATATTTTCAGCTATGTAATTAAAATTAATGTTAAATTTTTACACACACTCGATTTTTCCAGGAAAACCACTACCTTTATGTGGGAGTATAACACGTCTGACTTATGTTTGTTTATGTTTGGTTTTCGCCCATTTGGTTTGTACAAACGATTTATTTTATATAGGTACGAGTATTTGGTTAGCACAAATCAATTTAAATCAATTTCACGAGTTTTGATATTGTATTGTATGCACACATCGATTCAAGGTAAATTTGTTGTAAGGTTGATTGTACGTGACATGACAAGGAACCAAGTATTACGACATAAAATAAATATACCAGTAAGGATTTAAAACACCTGTATACATTTCTGTTAAAACAACGTAGCGAGACTGCCAAATATCTAAAATACTTGCATTGTCCCAAATTAAAAATCATTGAAAAGTCATGCGGTTTTGAATGGCATAAGGGATCTGAGAATTTTATGCAAAAGAAATGAGTTCTTTTACTTCCCCGTGAAAACATTTTCCAAAATGAAAACGCAAAAAATTATTGTGAATATACCATATGTTGAATACTTTCATTTATAGGTCTTCCGAAAAATGATTCAATGGTCGAACGTGGGGTAAATTGTTTGGTGTCGTAAACGTTATGCATTCGCTCTTCGATATTTGGGAGAACGAATGTATTACTTAACACGCCCTGTTGTTGGCATCGACTTCTTTACAAATGCAAAGCCAAATCTGCTACATCCAACAACATGTAGAAAAAAAATAAAAATTCCGTTTTTATTGATTGTTTTGATGTGAAATGAGTCACCAGGCAATCAAGACCAGCCTTATTTTCCTTATAGAACACAATTGTTTCTGGTTTCATTGCTTGGTTTTGACAAGTAGTCCTATGCCCATGAATGTTTTTATCAATTTTTTTTTTCACAAAGCAAGTCGTGTTTATTAAAAATGCACTTAACAAAAGTTCGATTTTTAAAATTGATGCTTTGTCAGAAATAAAACAAAATGATGAACTTAATGATCAACTAAAGTAAAAAATTTTTTTTAGGCAAATCTAGTAGCCCGCCCGAATTAAACAAAATTTGTGGTATAAAAAGAAAAATATTTTGTAATTCATGTTAGTAGTTTCATACACTGACACTCGAACGTTTATAATTAAAATGTCAATAAGCCATGTGGCTTAATCCCACCGCGAATATGCAAAAATGCCTTTCATTTATGGGTTATGTAATGGGAACGCCCGAGCTGCAGCAAGAAAATACCAGAGACGATATCCAAATCGGCAACGCTTTTCCGATTACACCGTATTTCAAAACATACATCAAATGTACAGTGAAGCCTGTCACCTTGATATAGGCAAAAGTAGAGTGATTGGAATAATGGCAGACGACCCATCTGTAAAATATTCGTTGTTTATCAAAATGTTCGGGAGTGCCACAGTCTACGATCCATCGTATTTTAGAAAGAAATCAGTTGAACCCTTACCATGTGTAACGTGTACAAGATCTTTTACCTGCTGATAATGAAAAAAGGGTGCAATTTTGTCACGAAATGTTGCGTCCTTGCCAAGCAAATTCGCAGCTTTTTAGCAACATTTTATTGAGTGACGAAACATATTTTAAAAGGAGGGGGGGTGTTCAATATCCATAATTTGCACTGTGAGGGCCTCGTAAATCCAGAAAAGTGCGGTCTAATTGGTTTTAACACCTATTTGGAGTAAACATGTGGGCGATAATACGCGAGAAATTAATTGGCCCATTTAAACTCCCACGTCGGATGGACTTGAGGGAATTACTTAATGACATTTGTGTATAAAAACACGTGGAAATATGTGGCTGCAGTATGATGGAGCTCGCCCTCACTAAGCACAAGTAGTGAGACAACGCCTCAACGTAAATTGGAGCCGCTGGATTGGAAGGAGAGGGTCCATTGAATGACCACCGCGGTCTCTTGATCCAAATCCTTTAGACTTTTTTCGGTGGGGCTATTATAAAGAGCTGGTTTATGAAAAAGTAAACCAGACTGATCAGGGATGCGGCAATGTAATTAAGAAAAATTTTATTCGGCGATGCCGATTATATATCTTGGCAAATGGTGGACACCTCGAACACTTATTATAATATTTAAAATTAATAACGATTAAATTGATCAATATTGCAGAGGATAAGGCAGAAAATTAGAGTAAGAGCGGATGCTGCATTAATATCATATAACATATTCAGTGACGATTGGACATCCATAAAGAAATGTTTGTTCCTACATTATGCCGATAAGGGAGACCTCCAGACCTTGGAGCATCAACTTAGTGGGTTCGCACAAGGAAACACTTGGATAGACGAGTTCTATGCTAACATAAACCATCAATATTCACGAGATTAAAAGTGAAGACTATTAACCGATACCATCGAGGTGCTAATTAAGACATATGGAAACCGCGTGCTAGATGTTTTTATAAAGGGATTAAAAAGCGATCTAAGCAGAATATTGATGATTCAGCGACCATAGAATCAACCAAAAGCATATGCTTCGTGTGGTGATCCACAGGAGTGCCCAAATATGGCAATAATAGCCAATTCAAACCCATTAACGTCAGGACAAAGTAAGGCGGACAATATTCCCTTATCTTCCTCCACCAACAGGAATAAAGCCGTCAATACCCATACCAATCAACACAACCGTCCAAACACGACTCAATTGGTGGCTAGTTAACTACGTTAATTAGGCACCAATTGAGCCTGACCACCAACCGAATCAATCAAACCAACAAGCCTAACCGAACCAGCAAAATTATTAACCCGCATGCAAAAGGGAAAATTCGCACCAGAATGTACCAAGAAAAAGTCCAGATATACCATTTAGAGCCAGAAATGGAAGAGGAGTAATACAACGCGATAGTCAACGAAATTTTGAGTATCGAGATATACGACCAATTTTATCATAACAATTTTATCGTAAAGTAAAAGCACATTGCGAGTCACAACACATACACACACTAATTCCACCGAAACATGAGAGTGGAACCTAGCAGGATAAAGAAGAACAACAGTGACTGAATGAGAAGGGCAATGGATCCGAAAGTGATTAAGATAGCCAGTAAACTATGTAGGAACTTCAGATTGCAAATAAATGCAGGATTAATCCTGCATGGACAAGAACGATCACCTAACGAGCTCACAACTTCCCAATTTTAATTTTTTACATTCAATTTCAATTTCACATTAAATTTCAATTTTACATTCAATTTCAATTTCACATTCAACTTCAATTTCACATTCAATTTCAATTTCACATTCAATTTTAATTTCACATTCAATTTCAATTTCACATTCAATATCAATTTCACATTCAATTTCAATTTCACATTCACATTCACATTCAATTTCACATTAACTTTCAATTTCAATTTAATATTCACATTCAATTTCAATTTCATATTCAAATTCAATTTCAATTTCAATTTCAATTCAATTTCAACATCAATTTCAATTCAATTTCAACATCAATTTCAATTTCACATTCAATTTCAATTCAATTTCAATTTCAATTCAATTTCTATTCTATTTCAACATCAATTTCAGTTTCAACATTAATTTCATTTCAACATCAATCTCAATATCAATTTTAAAATCAATTTCAATTTCAACATCAATTTCAATTTTTTTTTTTTTTTTTAAACCACGCAGGCTTATCATTCATTTTCAATGCGATTTTTTGTCACATATAATAATAATAATATACAAAATGAAAATGAATGAGTAGGGTAATCATCACCGATTTAACGGCAGTATTGATCTACCCTTTAACAAGAAAAATTATGAAAAAAGTTATGAATATTACAATTAAAAATTTAACAATAAAAATATAAAAAAGATAAACAATTGAAACTAAAGTTAAACTGCATCAGACTAAAACTCTAAATAGGAAATCGATATTAGGGTACTCAAAAAGCCAAACTTTGAGAAATTGGAGAAATGATTTTGAATTTATTTGTTGCCGTATGCTAAGTGGAAGTTGGTTAAATAAGGAAGGAGCAGTTACCAGGAAATATTTTCTAAAATGTTCACTAAAAAAATGTGGAACAACAAATAAGAACTGATCATTGTTCCTAATGTTGTATCGCACATTTGATCTCAATAATCGGTGCCCACTTCGCAAATAAAATAAACGTAAAACCTTATAAACATATAGATGTTGTAATGGTAAAACTTTAAAACTCAAAAATAATGGCCATGCAGAAACTCGCGAAGACTTAAAACACATGATACGAATAGCATATTTCTGAACAATAATGAGAATTTTTAAAGTTGAATGATAGCAACCACCCCAACACGATAAAGCATATTCGAGCCTAGAGTTAATGCAGGCATAGGAGAATTTTAGCAATTCCGATTTAAGAGCTACAGGTCTTAATAGATATAATGTTCGTAATGCAATGCTGAGAGACTTTTTTAATTTATCGACATGATGCTTCCAACTCAGATTACAATCAACAATAATTCCAAGATACTTGAAACTCTCAACAGCTTCAATGGAAATTAACAAACTGGAGCAATTAACGGCATTACAAAAACTGGAATGATACGTTAACGGTGAATGTAAAATACTGAATTTCAATTCCAATATCAATTTTAACATCAATTTTAACATCAATTTCAACATCAATTTCAACATCAATTTCAACATCAATTTCAATTCAATTTCAATTCAATTTCAACATCAATTTCAATTCAATTTCAATATCAATTTCAACATCAATTTCAATTCAATTTCAATTCAATTTCAACATCAATTTCAAATTTATTTCAATTTCAACATCAATTTCAATTTCAATATGAAAAACTTCTGCGCTTTTTAATGACATTTCCAAAGCATTCGATACTGTTAATCACAAAATATTATTATCAAAATTATATAATATCGGTGTGAGAGGTGTTGCACTAAATTTGTTAAAATCATACCTTCAAAATCGTAAGCAAAGTGTATGTATTGATAATCTCTTCAGCGATGAGAAAACTGTCAATATCGGCGTCCCACAAGGATCAGTTTTGGGGCCATTGTTATTTTTAATATATTCTAATTCAAGTTTTAGCCTTGATTTGAGTGGCTCTATTGTCGCGTTTGCAGATGATATGGCGTTATTGTATTCGGGCCCAAATATGGAATTTGTTAATCATGCTGTTAATCAAGACATTGCTTTGCAAAAAAATGGTTTTACGTGCATAATATGATACTGAGCTGCAAGTCAAAACTAATGAACTTTTACATAGGTGGTACAGACCTCCCTTCAAATCTCATTTATCATTCATTTTCTTGTAAACAGAATATTTGTGATTACCATTGCGTTTCAGTGGAAACCGTGAACTCCTTTAAATATCTGGGGTTACACTTAGGCTCGCAACTAAATTTCAAAGAGCATGTGAAAAAGAGTAAGTTGAGGATGACATTACGGTCATTTTACTGTTTGAGAAAGATTTGTAATCCTGAATTTATGAAGTGCCTATACTACGCTCTTAGTTGATTCTCGCATTCAATATGGAATTGAATGCTGGGGTGGTATTTACTTATCAAATATTAAACCTTTGATCTCAGTTCAGAAAACCGTATTGCGAACCATTAACTTCCTGCCAAAAACTGCACAATCATTTCCGTTGTTTGTTAAATTACAAATTTTGCCCCTTCGGTACCTTTATGTTTTCAAAGTGATAAAAGCTTTCTATATAATTAGCGGCAATCTTATTGTTAATTATTTAAGTAGCATAATATACAATCGACACAACACAAATAGACTAAGAATTCCCTTTCCTAATAAAGAACATTTTAAAAGATTCTACACATATACAGCCCCGAAATTTTATAGTCAATTACCACCCACAATTTTTGCACAAATAATCTACATGAATTTTGTAGATTATTAAAAAAATTGGTTACTTACAATTAGTAACATTGAAACTTTTTTTTGAAACTTTTTTTCATTTTTTTTAAACTTTTTGCTTTCTTTTTTATTTTTTTTTTTAACCTCAATTATTTTTTCTATAAGTCCGAATTAATGGTAGTCGAATATTGCGATTTTTTTTTGATTTATTGATAACTCCTTTCTTGTACAAAATCAGGCTAATAATAAATTATTATACATACATTAGTTTGTCGATATTATACATTTAAGTTCATGATTTAAATTTATTATAAGTTGTTCATTTTTATTTTAATATATATTTTAATATTTAAATTTATTATAAATTATTTATTTTTAATTTATTTTTAATTGTATTAAGAATCGTAGCTTCGATACATTTTTATAAATTAGGTGTTTACTAATAAAGGAAAAAAAAATTCCATTTCACATTCAATTTCAATTTCACATTCAATTTCAATTTCAATTTCAATTTCAATTTCAAATTCAATTTCAATTTCACATTCAATTTCAACTTCACATTATATTTCAATTTCAATTTCACATTCAATTTCAATTTCAATTTCAATTTCAATTTCAATTTCAATTTCAATTTCACATTCACATTCACATTCACATTCACATTCACATTCACATTCACATTCACATTCACTCACATTCATATTCACATTCACATTCACATTCACATTCACATTCACATTCACATTCACATTCACATTCACATTCACATTCACATTCACATTCACATTCACATTCACATTCACATTCACATTCACATTCACATTCACATTCACATTCACATTCACATTCACATTCACATTCACATTCACATTCACATTCACATTCCCATTCACATTCACATTCACATTCACATTCACATTCACATTCACATTCACATTCACATTCACATTCACATTCACATTCACATTCACATTCACATTCACATTCACATTCGCATTCACATTCACATTCACATTCACATTCACATTCACATTCACATTCACATTCACATTCACATTCACATTCACATTCACATTCACATTCACATTGGCATTCACATTCACATTCACTTTCACATTCACATTCACATTCACATAAATTTCAATTTCAATTCAATTGCAATTTCAATTCAATTTCAATTCAATTTCAACATCAATTTCAATTTCAATTTCAACATTAATTTCAATTCCAACATCAATTTTTAATTCATCATCAATTTCTATTTCTACATTAATTTCAATTTCAATTTCAATCTCGAATTTCACATTCAATTTCAATTTAAATTTCAACATCAATTTCAATTCCAAAATCTATTTCTATTTCATCATCAATTTCAATTTCTACATCATTTTCAACATCAATCTCAATTGCACATTCAATTTCAATTTCACATTCAATTTGACGTCCAATTTCAATTTCACATTCACATTCAATTTCAATTTCACATTTAATTTCAATTTAATATTCAAATTCATTTTCAATTTCACATTCATTTTCAATTTCAATTCAATTTCAACATCAATTTCATACAATTTCAACATCAATTTCATACAATTTCAACATCAATTTAAATTCAATTTCAACATCAATTTCAATTCAATTTCAATTCAATTTTAACATCAATTTCAATTTCAACATCAATTTCAATTTCTATCATAAATTCCATTGAACTATATCTTCCGCTTGCTCCAGTGTTTGTGCCATAACAACACCGTTCAACATCTATGAGCACAACAATCCTCTGGTGATAGTTAAGCAGGAAAAACCGGACGGATCAATGGGAAGTTGAAAATCATTCATGTTATCAACTTAACTCTTTATGAAGACCTAATCACAAGAATTTCATCCGAAATAAACAACGGCGATCCAGCAGCCTTAAACCTCAGTTGACACACCAAATCGAACAAATTACTCAACAAATTTCGGAGTTAAGAGGCCAAAGTACACGAGTTAAACGATTGCGAATGCATTGCGTAAAATCTTTGTTTGGTTAAAAATATCTTGTCAATGAAAAATTAATAATTTTATTGTAAAGATAAATTCATTAAACGAATTTTTTCGAAACAATTGCCACCCGATAAAATCAAAACCAATAAAATTACTTTCAAATTTATAAAAATTGATTTTATTGGTTTAGAGCTTACTGGTTGTAAAAACCTATCTAAAATCTCGTTTATTTATAGAAAAATCTCACTTCGATACAAAAACCTGTGTTTCTATTGTTTTCCAGTATAAAGAAGCATTAAAAAAATATACAGTTTATCAGTCGGAAGTATGTCGTTTCATAAATGTTCACTTTACATGAAGAATAAATCGATAATTTATTTTATCGTGTTTCCGTGAAATAATAATCCGCCGGAAATTTATTTTTCTGATTATTTCATCTCGATTGACTGTATCGTAATAAGATTGGCAACATACATTCATACACACATAACATTATACATTTCACAAAAAGAAAAACATATCTTGAAAATATTTTCGTATATCAAAGAAATTTACATACATTACCTGCCTACACACATTATACTATATTTACCCAAAAACTGGCATAATGATGTCGTTTTAAATAACCGACTGATGAATATTAGCATGGCGATAAATTCATGAATCTCCCGATAAATTATTTATTTAGAACATTTCTCATTCTCAATATCACTAAGAAGCAACATGAGCACACCCATTAATGACTTTTCCAATGATGTTTAATAGATTTGATGACTTTCCCCATTCGTATCGATAAAAAATATTACAAAAAAGAAATTGATCGTTTAAAATAGAAAATTACCGATAAAGAGGGCGAAAGATTTGGGAAAAGGAAAATGAAAATAAAAAAATCTGATATAATTGAAAAGTATTTTTTTTTTGTGTCAATGTTGTCGACTCGATAGAGCAACTCAAAACGATATTGTGTATATTGACTGTTTTCGCTATAAACTTCGGAAACATAATTGATGCGGAGTTTACAGTAAATTTACGATAAATGTCGCTATCTGATTCAGTTACGTTCTCGTAATGTGAAAATATGATACCAATGTCTTTTTAAATATACAAAACGAAGTATTTATGTTTAATGTAGGACGTCTCTTCAAGAATCGGTTGTGCATAAAACAAAAAACTCATACTTTTTACGAGCTTAAAGCTTTTGTGTTGTCCTTTATGTTCGTATAGCTTCGTAGCCATTCTCATTATGAATAGATGAAAGTTTTTTCTACTGCAAACATAAAAACGACTCAAGTTCTCGGTAAGTTTTATTGGATTTTTTTTTATGGCATTTCAGTTTTAGCATGTAGGGTGGTATGGAAAGAAATGTTACAGGAAAATCTATACGTTCAACTTTGTGGTATTTCAAAGTATTCCTTTCAAGCAATTTATGCAGACGAAGAAACTCGATAGCGCTAAATTGGCAAATTGTACTAAAACTTTTGTAATATACGAATAGAAGCAGTAAATGTTCTACCTGCAGAAAATACTGTTTTTTGGTTGTTTGTCGTTCAAGTAGTAACAGCCGCAAAAATGTTTAAATCATGTTCGATACAAGATATGTTCGGTTGAAATTTTAGGTTATTCTGGGCGATAGCCAGATACTGATTTTACATCGAGGTGAGGTCGAAGACTAACAGTGCTGGTTTTCAAAGTTTCAAAAATATTTACTATGCACTTTCAATTCACACAACAAGAGATGCAGATACAAAGATTCCCAAAACCAAACATCGTGACGTGAATTTAATATGGAACCAGAAATTATTTAAATGGTTTTTGAATATCCCGTAAACAATTATCATTTAAGGAAGCCCCTGCAAACGAACCCCTGGTAAATATAAAATCATTTTAGGACATTTGTGGGCAGATTCAGCCAACGTATTATTAAGCAGAGCTTTAGTGGAAGAGACAACTAGGCTTACTCAAAAAAAATTTTCCAGATCAAAAAAAATTGCAACGGATCCTGATAAATCTGACAAAAAGCTTCTAAGCTTAATGATTTTATTGTAACTGAAGGGTCGGAAACCGAATAATAAAGACAAATATCCAGTGCGACACAAAATGTTCAATCATTCTTTCACTCGAAATTGTCATTACGCAATTGATTTTAATTTACCCATCATAGCCAGCAGACAGAAATATTTGATCATTAATTGTAAAACCACGACTTTCGCCAAAAAGGCATAGAGTGGTCAAAACCAGCAATGGACTATGATAGGAAGAAAAACCATTTCACATAAGAGGCGTATCTCAAAAATTAAAATTAGATTTTAACACAAAATTATACTTTCTGTCAAACAATCCTTAACTTCTTAAAGATGATTTTTTATCTGGCCCTGATGGTCTACCATCCATCGTCCTAAAAAATTGCAATGATATTCTTGCTCAGCCGCTGACGGCACTTTTCCAAGTCACATTTGCTTGAAATTTTTTGATCTATTTGGAAAAGTTTCTTTATAGTTCCGATTCGTGAGAACGGCTTCAAATCAGACATCTGTAATTGCAGACCAATTGCAAAATCATCTTGTATTCCCAAACTGTTCGAAAGTATTGTATATGATTCATTGTACTTGTATTGTAAACCATGTTTTCTGACAATCAGCATTGTTTTCTCAAAGCACGGCCCAAAACCACAAACCTTATTGAATTCACTTCACAAACATTGATTTTTTATTAAGTTATTTTATTTAAGCTTAGGGCTCTTGGCTTTCCTCCTCAAATTCTGCCTTGGATAAGCTCTGATCTTAAAGACCGTTATATCATGTGCTGTTCAGGTCATCAGTATCAGTTCGTTTCACAGCAACATCTGGAGTGCCCCAAAGCAGTCATCTGGGCCGATTTTTTTCATTCTGTCTATCAACAACGTTGAAATTTTAATTAAAAATTCATCGATATCTAAAGGGTTTTCCAATAAGGACTTCATAAGCTAACTAACTAATTTAATTTATTTAATTTATTTTTAGGTAGCGATGGTTTGCTGGAATACTAAATATTATCGTGAATACGAAGTCATTCATTCCGCCGCCTTTGACACGTACGAGTTAACCGATGGGAGTACGCAAATCTTGGTGATTGGACGCTTGAAAGGGCTTGTTGCTGTTTTAACAGATACGACTCGAACTGAATTGTCTCGTTCTGGATGCAGTGCGACTACCCTAGCCAATAGCCAGCGTGCAGGTGGAACATTGTCTTCCTTCATGATGATTACGTCGTTAATCTTGACTTGGTTCTCTGGTTGGTGAAATCTGTCGAGCCGGTTTAATGTGGTTAAGTATTCAGCATGCCAGCGGTGCCAGAAATGTTGTATTAGTTATTGAAGCATCTGCCACCTTGATAATGTATTTACCCTGGTGTTGATTAGCGATGGTTTCGGAATTAACGTCATGAGATGACCTATTATAAAATGAGCTGGAGTTAATTGGTCATCGCTGTTGTCGTTGCGACACAGAGGCCTCGAGTTGAGTATCGCGTCAATCTCTTTCAGCACGGTTAACAATTCTTCGTATGACAGTATTGTGTCACCTGTGACCCGCTTAAGGTGAAATTTTGTGGACACAAGCTGGAGGTATCAGATGCCATTTGGTGCCTTGTTCAGCCCCCAAATATCCACTCTCGTTGTGAAGTGTTCCGACTGGAATAACTCTCTCAATTCTTCTAACTGGTTGATGGCTCCGACGAAATTCGTTGCATTCTCGGAGTACAAATTTGTGCAAATTCCCCGTGTCGCTTGAAATCTACGCAGTGCGGCAATAAACGAGTCAGTGCTTAGATCTGTCACCAACTCAACGTGAATGGCCTTGGTCGACATGCATGTAAAAAGACACAGATACGCCTTAATGATTCTGGAGGTTCTCATTTGACGAGCCTTAATTTTGTATGGACCCGCATAATCGACTCCACTTTGAATAAATGGTCTAACGAAGTTGACCCGCGATAGCGGTAATTGACCCATCAATTGGCTTTGGAACTTTTTCTTATACCGATGACATTTTACGCACTGGTTGACTATTTTCTTTATTAGCTGCCTCCCTCGTGTGATATGAAATCTCTGCTTCACGTATCCAATCATCTGAGGTAGACCAGCATGATATAATTTGCTATGAAAATGTTCCAGCATTCTTTTCACTAGTAGGTGGGTTGATGGGAGAATAATTGGATGTGAATTTAGTTTTATTTGAATAAGTACCTGAATGTAAGGATCCGATGTCCCTTGAAATTCTTGGGATTGCACAAATTTGAATAAAATGTGTTCAGCCTTGGTTAATTCATCTACCGTGATGTTTCCGAGTACTTTTGGCATGGTTGATTGACGTGCGTTTCGCAGGAACCTTTGAATCCGTGCTACGATTCTGAGTATTAATTGGTATTTGGACAAAATTGAAATCATCTCGTTCCATGGCTGTTCGAATTCATTGACATCTTGTATCAGTAATATTCTTGGCTCTGACTCAGGATCAATTGAGACTTCCAAATTAATCTCTGGAATGGCTAACGGTTCTGTGGGTAGCCATGACGGACCCTTCCACCATAATACGTCATCTTTGAGTTCACTTGGGGCTACACCATGGGTGGCTCGATCAGCGGGGTTCTCCGGCGATCGAACATGGTGCCATTGGTTGCGGTTGGAATAAGAGAGAATCGATCTGGTTCGATTCGCAATATACGTTGGCCATACCTTTGGTGGTTTCGACAGCCAATGCAACACTATTGATGCATCGGTATAGTAGAATTGCTTCGGAGTGGTTTTGAGCTTTAGTGCTACCGTTTCCATCACCTTTATCACCTTTAGTGCGACCGTTTCCATCACCTTTATCAATCGGGCAGCAGCGCACAACGCTAATTTCGGGATGCACACTGTCTTGATGGGCGCTACCTTACTCTTCGCTGTAATTATATTAATGTACATCTTCTGCGATGATGCTACTACTCTGGAATACAGGACTACAGCATAGGCGTCCATGGATGTATCGGAGAATCCATGGATTTCTAGCGTGTCAGTCAAATACATGCATACCACCTTGGGGTTTCCAACTCTTCAATTACACCCAAATCCTTTCTCATCTTCACCCAGTTTAATCTGCATGAATCCAGCCACTCATCATACCAACCAAGCTTCTAAAGCCATAATTGCTGGAACATGATCTTAATAGGTATCATAATAGGAGACAGCCATCCCAACAAATCAAAAATTCTAGATGACTCGGAGAGTAAAATGCGTTTAGTTGCTGCCGTGCGTTCTAGGAATGACACCTTGAATTTAAATATGTCTCGGGATGATTGGTAGTATAGCCCTAGTAATGATATTACTGATCTGTGTCGACGATATCATCCAATAGGTGGGGATGATTAGCTGACCATTTTTTGAGTTTAAATCCCGAAGCGCCCAGGACTTTGATCAATTCATCTCGAAATGTTAATGTTTCGTTGAGAGTGTCTGCACCCGTAATTACGTCATCCACGTACACATCTGATTTTAGAACTTCCGCCGTGATTGGATATTTGTGTTGGAAGCTATCGGCCGTATATTTTAGCGAATAAGTTGCCAAAAAGGTGCGGACGAAGTTCCGTATGTTACGGCGAGCAATCGGTAGTGTTTTAGTTGCTGATCTGGCGATTCCCTCCAAAGTATCCGCTGATAGTCGGTGTCTTCTCTCCGAACCACTACTTGGCGAAATCCATCATTATTTGGTTGAAAGCTAGGACAGCATTCTTCAAAGACAGGCAAAGTAGACCGAGGGTGCTTTGCAGGTTTCATTGGGAGCTGTACAATTCTCGCCTCATTGAGTCGGTTTCTGTTGTCTATTTGTCTATCTGCTTCTTGCTCTATATTCTTGGCTGTGGCTCAACTTCTACTGATTGTATCCGCTGTCCTAGTTGGTTTTGATCCGGTGTTGCTGGACTCATACTTATGTCATTGATAAAAATTTCAGCTGAGGAGTTTCTATCTAGCTGAGTAACACAAAGGTTCATATCGTCATAATTTAAAGCTGGTACATTATAATCGGGATCAGCAATCAAATCATCATCATCATCATAGTCACCATCATCATCAGCTTCACTATCACTTGATGCATTGCTTATTGAATTCTACATATTTTGAATATCCTCATCTCACATGACATATTTTGAAACACCAGCAAACACATAAAATAATAGCCATCAACCGGCAAGTCCGCCTTTGAACTGTGTGCGAACAATGGGGCACAGAGGCATGGTAATACTTTTGACACACTAAACAAATTTCACAATCACCAAATATAAAATTTCCAACTTACCAATAAGTTTTTGGACGAAATAACTCCACTCTTAATATTTTTTATATATTTTTAAAAATAGAACCGCACAGTAAATAATTTTTTTTAAAACTTTGACCACAGATAACAAAAACAGATGTTGATCTTTCCTACAACCGCTATGTATATGAAACAAAAATTATTAATTTACATACCCTGTTATAATAGGGGTTTTGGAATTTATGTTAGCAGAGATCAGATAGTTTAGCTATTTAATATATAACTCTCTTTCATACCAAAGTAAAATTTCATAAACAATATTTTATATGTTAAATGTTCGTTTGTGTACGACACAAACGAAAAAATAAGTATGCTACCGTTTGAAAGGATCTGTTTCTTTTACGTACATTTTACGTACATATTTATTTATTCTTTTACGTACATATTTATATTAAATATAAATATGTACGTAAGAGAAAGAGTATTATGTATATAATTACATACTTGTATATATAA
This sequence comes from Nephrotoma appendiculata, assembly GCA_947310385.1. Classification (NCBI taxonomy): domain Eukaryota; kingdom Metazoa; phylum Arthropoda; class Insecta; order Diptera; family Tipulidae; genus Nephrotoma; species Nephrotoma appendiculata. The sequence goes on from OX371223.1 coordinate 113,422,286, forward strand.
TATATTGTGAGTTTGCATACACGATCGAATATTCTTTCTCATTTAGATTTATCAAAAATAAATACTCGACGATGACAAGAAAAGGAAAAGGATCGCTTATTTGTATATTTGTATGTAGCGTCTGTGCGGCTAAAATTGAATATATATATATATATTATGTTGTTGGTGTGCAAAATGAAATGTAAGTAAAAATTTGAGAAAAAATATTTAGAGGTTTATGATACGAAAATAATAGTAAAATTATCAATCGAAAGGAAAAGTTTTCTAATGGTCGCAGTGAATAAACATGTATTATACATATAGATATTTGTGTTTACTTTACATTATGTATATACCAACTATCTATACTGATTTTACCAAATTAATTACATACTTTTTCTACGTGTACTATACGGATGATTGTGATTTGAATTTAAGAATATTAAAATAACAAAACTCGTAATTATTTTGTTTGGATAAAATGAATGAAATCAGGTCACACTGGAAAGAATCTGAAGCATGGTAGTAATAAATTTGTTTTGACTAGCTTTTTCACAATTTTCAAGATGTTGAAAATTACAGCTCGGTATTGATTTTAACCAAATTTGCCGTAAACTTAATACTTCGATGCGCTGTATAGAATTATGGTACAGGGTATACATGCAGTTTCATTTTTGAACTGCTAACCCTAGTTGTGATCAATCAATTCACGAGTTTACATTACTAGTGCACTACCATTTTCCAGCCACCAACCACTCTTTACCATGAAAACCACCCCACATTTCTGAAGCATAAACGACCACTTCTTTGAATATTTCAAAAATAGATATCGCAATATCGGATAATAGAGAAGATCGATTTGGCCTCACCATAGAAGCGCAATTCGACTTTTGACATGTAACTTTTGACCATGAAAACCAATTTATTTATTATTATTCAATTTATTTAGCCACCCCACTATATTTATTTATTTCCATCCCTAACCGAACGTCTGATAATTTTTGGCTGGCGGATTTTTAGATAAGCCAGACAATTTACGAAAGTGCGCTCTAAATTATTAACAAAGTAATTAAACTATGAATAGGAATATGTTTTACCAAATCTAATCAAAAAACCAAAATTTCAGCAATGTCTTAGCATAATCACTAGTAGATATGAACGGGGATACTTAAACCTATTTAAATTGGCATGGATCTTTTCAATAAAAAACGTTAAGGGATTTTCTAGATATCATAAATTATTCATATAATATTGCGAATGGGATTGCTCAAGCACGTCATACCAATTAACATAAATCTCCGAGACGGTTGAGCATAACCATGGGTAAGTATGAATAAAGGATACTCATCCCTATCAAAATTTATATGTATTGTTCCAATAAAACTGGTTGTGCTCGCTTTCGATTTCCTAGATATCGTATATTATTCAGACATTATTGCGAGTGAAATTGTTCACACGTCATACAAATTCACATAAATCTCACTGACGTTTGGCCATAAGCCCTAGTATGTATATGGATAGAGGAGACCCAGGCCTCTCTAAATTGGTACGATTTAGTCCGATTTAGTGGAATACATGACAAAGATTGGACTGATATACCACTTAACTTAAACTTAAGATATGTATAGGCATGCCCACTAGTAAGTATGGATAGAGGACACTTAGGCCTTACTAAATTGGTATGTGCTATTCCAATTGAAATGGTTAGGCTCGTCTGTGGATTTTATATATGTATATCGTATATTCTTCATATAATGTTGTGAATGGAATTGCTCACACGTCACAAAAATTACAAACACACAGTCCTAACTTAATTTTTATGCATTATTATTCCAATAAAAATGGTTGGGCCTCGTCAGAGGGTTTTATAATTGATGTGATGTGTTCTATTCGCAATATTATAATATAATATATATACATATATTATAAATAATAAACCATAACCAGAAAATCCTAAGTCAAGTTTAACGATTTTTGTTAGAATAACTTTAATAACACATACACACTAATTAAAATAGACCTAGGCATTCTCTGTTCATATATAGACTAGTGATTATGCTCAGACTTATCTGAAATTTATGTGAATTGCTATGATTTATGAGCAATCCCATTCGCAATCTTATAAGAATACTATACCATATCTAGAAAATCCTGCGACATGTTCAACCATTTTTATTGGAATAACACATGCCAATTTAGAGAGGTCCGAGTGTACCTATCAATGTTATTTTGTTTGACGTGCGGTGAGCAATTCCATTCACAATATTATATATGAATAGTATAAAATATCTAGAACGTCCTTACCGACCAAACGGCACAGTGTGTTAAACTTTTTGATCGGTGATCAAAATGAAAACAACTATGACCTCCTGTGGGAGTGCAGAACTTATGGGACGAACCATCTTCCTTATCAGTACTATAGGCTGGAGCTATGCAATGCACAGATTGTTCTATGCAAATCGGACATATCTTTTATATGATATACGTCCGAGATTTGGCTACTGCGTAAGGTAAGAAAATTATAAAGAAATACCGCGAAAGAGTTGCAGTGCTTCGGCCCCAGAACCGATTGCAAAGTTAATAAACAAACATATAAAACAAGCCCAAAAGTTTTTTATTGGCATAGTGCATACCAATTTAGATAGACCTGAGTATCCTGTATCCACACACACTAGTGCTTATAGTCAGACATCTTTGAAAATGAACATAAATGGTTATTTTGATTTAATTAGTGAATAAAAGGCCGATGTGAAGTTTTTAGACACCTTTATAATTTGGACAGAAATTTACGCGAGTATCCAAAAATAATTTTTCTTACATAATTTTGATTTTAGACAGATATTTGCACACGTGTACATTTCTAAAAAATGTAAAGGCAAAAAAAAATTGTTTATAAAAAAGCTCAAATTTTTATATTTCATATATTAAACTTTTCAGAAATTACTTTAATCATCAGGAAAATGGTATATGCACTTTATGTATGAAAGGATGTCGTTGTAGCTTTTGGTAAATTACACAAATCTGAGAGATTGGCTCTCATAGTGGCTGTAAAGGTTTAAAAGCGAATTATAGAATTTAAATCACCTAATGCCATTTCGAATTAGCCATAGGTGTATTTTTCAAAACTGCTCAAGATAGAATGAAATATTTTAATCGATTATGAATAGATGAATAATGAATTATGTTTTCATTAATTTCTGGAATATTATCAACATATTCCAGAAATTAATGAAAACATTTAGAATAAAATTGATGACTTGAAATTGATTATGACAAATTTTGACTACATGTTTTATATAAACACTTTAATAATTATGTTATATAAGAAAGGTAAATACCTTCATTGGAATTAAAAATTATTTGAAGATTTAGTGTGCATATAATATTCTGTTTCACCTAAATTTTTATATACAGCTTCGAAGTTCTAGTTAGGTACTACAATTGCATGATAGTAACGGATTATTCCATATATTGGAATACATCTCATGCAAGTATTTTCTTAATTTATCTGGTGTATCGAAAAATCCCATTCAAAGATATTAGTTTCAAGCGCAGCCGCTCACTATGGCATATTTCAAAACAGGATGTAATAAAACAGGACATCACAAAAAAGTACATGGTACGGAACAGGACCGATATAAACAGTACATCATAATTCCCTCGAAGTACAGTTCAAGACGCTATTAAACGATATCGTGAAACTGGTCAGTATGAGCAAATGGTTGGATCAGGTCATAAAAGAGCAACAAACGAGCGGGACGGTCGGTTTATGGTATCAACGGTACTGCGAGATCGTTTCCAAGCAGCCAGAATCGTCACTGGTCGATTGCCACAGGTACGTGGTGTCAATATTTCAGTTAGCACAGCATCGCGAAGATTAAATGAACATGGATTGCAGTCTAGGAGAGCTGCTACAGGGCCAGAGCTTCTCCCAGCTCATCGAAGAAACCGTTTGACTGTTGCTCGAAACCACGTCAGTTGGACTACGGACGACTGGAAGTTCGTGTTGTTCACTGATGAATCAAGGTTCAGTCTGCGATCGCCGGATGGACGGGAAAGAGTATGGCGGAGATCCGGGGAGCGATATTCACAATGTGCCATATCCCCAAGAGTCCCATTTCATGGCCGCTCACTAATGGTGTGGGCAGGCATTTTTATAGACGCCCGTACGGACCTTGTATTTCTACGCGGCGGCACTATAACTGCCCAAAGGTATATCGTGGAATGTCTAGAAGAATTTGTGGTTCCATACGCCCAATTTATTGGACAGCAATTTAAACTAATGCGTGATAACGCCAGGCTCCCCGTTGCAAACGTGGTCAACAATTATTTGGATGAGGTGGAAATTGATCGAATTGCTTGACCCGCTCACAGCCCTGACCTTAATCCCATTAAGCACATGTGGGATATGCTAGGGCGTCGTTTAAGGCAAAGAGAAGTCGTTCCAGAAACCTTGGATCATTGGAAATGATACTTCAGGAGTACGTTGCAAACCTTGTGCACAGTATGCCAAAAAGAATGCTAGATGTGATCAGAGCTCGTGGCGGAAATACTCGATACTAGAATACCGACCACTTACATTGATTGTTGGTTTTCATTTAAATAAAGATGAAGATATGTATATCAATATCCGTTTTTCGGTAATTTTGTTATTTCAAATGTTTTGATCCTGTGGTTACTTTTATTAAACGAAAACTTGATCCGTTAGTGCCTTTTGGCGCACATTATATTACTTCGTACAACCATAACGCGAATAATGCGAATAGTTACCGTTAACACAAATATTTACTGAAAAAATGTAGTGTCCGGGTTTTTTTGACGAGCAGTGTAGATCTGACTCATAGCTTTCAGAAAAGCTAATTTTTAGTCAATAGTCATATTTGCTGTTTTTTATGTTCCCTAAAAAATTAAAAGTTCACAATAAAAATTTTGTATTTTCTTTATTAGACACTGTGCAAAATAAAAAACGTAACAGTAAAATTTTTAGAAAAATACCCTATTTTCAAACGCTTGTACTTTGGTGAAATGTCGGTGTATTTTTTTTTGTTTTTACTTTTAAAATGTAGAAAATTTAGTCTACTTTCCGAAGCTGGGGTCTTTTTTTCTTATTTTTGTTTTTTTATGAGTTTCTTTGAGTCATTCAAAAATGTCTTTAAGACTGCCAACGAACTTTTCTGATGTTTCACTAATCCAAATAAGCGATTTTGTAGAGAATTTAGAAATCTTGAGAATGAGACTATTGAAATAGATGTACATACGACAAATCGCTATTGAGTTATTGCAGTTTTAGCAAATTATTGTTTTCCACAAAATGTGGTTTTATTTTGTCATAACAATTTTTCGTGGAGTGCTTAGTTTACAGGATAAAACTTAAGATAAGATTACGATGTTTGTCCTATTTTTCGCTAAAACTATCAACGATGAAACATCCGGAAGGCATACAATACCTTTGGAGTAACATCTATTTTATGATGTTCCACACTTATTTAAGTCAGTCCGGGATATTTTATTTGTAGTCAATACAATAGCTGCGTTTTTTTGAAAAACAGTCGGGTTGTGTTCGCGATAGCTTTTTTCAAATTTGTCCAATTTAAAAATAGAAATTTAATATTTTATAAATTTAAAAAGCTAGATTTAATGGTCATCTAAGTATAACATAAAAAATCCATTATAAAAGTTCTGTAGTGTTCTTGTAATATCGTTGCTCTGTATAGTTCTACACTACTCCGATTTTATGTAGAGTTATACAGAACAACGATGTTACAAGAAAACCATTCAACTTTTAGAATGGATTTTTTCTGCTATACTTAGATTGCCGTTAAATCTAGCTTTCTTATTTTAAAAAACATTAAATTTCTATTCTTAAATTGGACAAATTTTGAAAAAGCTATCGCGAACACAACCCGACTGTTTTTCAAAAAAACGCAGCTAATAACACCAGATGAGACGGGACGTTTGAAGGTTATAGAAGAATTGTTTTAAATGGAACGTTTCACATGATTTTCTGTTTACGATGTGGGTGAGTTTGCTGATTTGTTTCAAAAATGCATTTTGTTCGCAGGTTTCCATCTATTATATTGATCATCTTTGCTTTAACATAAATAGAAATGAAATAAAAAAAATTTAAGGCCATTTTTGAGATGTAGATAAACACATGATAAAAAATCAAAATTTTAGTTCAGCTTAAAAATAATTATGGAGAATAAAAGCATACAAGACATAGCAGGCATACAAAAACATGACACATTAAAACAAATATCCCGGGTCACCACCGGGACCCTCGAATAACAAGGCAAGCGCTCTACTTACCCTGCTATTGAAGGCGACAATGTTGATCCCTGAGAATACAGTTAACGGAGATAATCAAAATGCGTTTATTCTTTGTTTTGCTTAATTGATCAAAGGGCCATCGATTCAGCATCAAAATTGGTTGCTTTTAAGCGGTATCTGAAGTTTGATTTTTTGTCTGTGTTTGTGTTTATCATCAGTAATCATAATGTGATTACAAACACCATTGGGCAGTCAGTTGAATGTGAAATACTTAACCGATAAGTTCTTCAATTCAACTTTCATTCACTAATTAAATCAAAATAACCATTTATGTTCATTTTCAAAGATGTCTGACTATAAGCACTAGTGTGTGTGGATACAGGATACTCAGGTCTATCTAAATTGGTATGCACTATGCCAATAAAAAACTTTTGGGCTTGTTTTATATGTTTGTTTATTAACTTTGCAATCGGTTCTGGGGCCGAAGCACTGCAACTCTTTCGCGGTATTTCTTTATAATTTTCTTACCTTACGCAGTAGCCAAATCTCGGACGTATATCATATAAAAGATATGTCCGATTTGCATAGAACAATCTGTGCATTGCATAGCTCCAGCCTATAGTACTGATAAGGAAGATGGTTCGTCCCATAAGTTCTGCACTCCCACAGGAGGTCATAGTTGTTTTCATTTTGATCACCGATCAAAAAGTTTAACACACTGTGCCGTTTGGTCGGTAAGGACGTTCTAGATATTTTATACTATTCATATATAATATTGTGAATGGAATTGCTCACCGCACGTCAAACAAAATAACATTGATAGGTACACTCGGACCTCTCTAAATTGGCATGTGTTATTCCAATAAAAATGGTTGAACATGTCGCAGGATTTTCTAGATATGGTATAGTATTCTTATAAGATTGCGAATGGGATTGCTCATAAATCATAGCAATTCACATAAATTTCAGATAAGTCTGAGCATAATCACTAGTCTATATATGAACAGAGAATGCCTAGGTCTATTTTAATTAGTGTGTATGTGTTATTAAAGTTATTCTAACAAAAATCGTTAAACTTGACTTAGGATTTTCTGGTTATGGTTTATTATTTATAATATATGTATATATATTATATTATAATATTGCGAATAGAACACATCACATCAATTATAAAACCCTCTGACGAGGCCCAACCATTTTTATTGGAATAATAATGCATAAAAATTAAGTTAGGACTGTGTGTTTGTAATTTTTGTGACGTGTGAGCAATTCCATTCACAACATTATATGAAGAATATACGATATACATATATAAAATCCACAGACGAGCCTAACCATTTCAATTGGAATAGCACATACCAATTTAGTAAGGCCTAAGTGTCCTCTATCCATACTTACTAGTGGGCATGCCTATACATATCTTAAGTTTAAGTTAAGTGGTATATCAGTCCAATCTTTGTCATGTATTCCACTAAATCGGACTAAATCGTACCAATTTAGAGAGGCCTGGGTCTCCTCTATCCATATACATACTAGGGCTTATGGCCAAACGTCAGTGAGATTTATGTGAATTTGTATGACGTGTGAACAATTTCACTCGCAATAATGTCTGAATAATATACGATATCTAGGAAATCGAAAGCGAGCACAACCAGTTTTATTGGAACAATACATATAAATTTTGATAGGGATGAGTATCCTTTATTCATACTTACCCATGGTTATGCTCAACCGTCTCGGAGATTTATGTTAATTGGTATGACGTGCTTGAGCAATCCCATTCGCAATATTATATGAATAATTTATGATATCTAGAAAATCCCTTAACGTTTTTTATTGAAAAGATCCATGCCAATTTAAATAGGTTTAAGTATCCCCGTTCATATCTACTAGTGATTATGCTAAGACATTGCTGAAATTTTGGTTTTTTGATTAGATTTGGTAAAACATATTCCTATTCATAGTTTAATTACTTTGTTAATAATTTAGAGCGCACTTTCGTAAATTGTCTGGCTTATCTAAAAATCCGCCAGCCAAAAATTATCAGACGTTCGGTTAGGGATGGAAATAAATAAATATAGTGGGGTGGCTAAATAAATTGAATAATAATAAATAAATTGGTTTTCATGGTCAAAAGTTACATGTCAAAAGTCGAATTGCGCTTCTATGGTGAGGCCAAATCGATCTTCTCTATTATCCGATATTGCGATATCTATTTTTGAAATATTCAAAGAAGTGGTCGTTTATGCTTCAGAAATGTGGGGTGGTTTTCATGGTAAAGAGTGGTTGGTGGCTGGAAAATGGTAGTGCACTAGTAATGTAAACTCGTGAATTGATTGATCACAACTAGGGTTAGCAGTTCAAAAATGAAACTGCATGTATACCCTGTACCATAATTCTATACAGCGCATCGAAGTATTAAGTTTACGGCAAATTTGGTTAAAATCAATACCGAGCTGTAATTTTCAACATCTTGAAAATTGTGAAAAAGCTAGTCAAAACAAATTTATTACTACCATGCTTCAGATTCTTTCCAGTGTGACCTGATTTCATTCATTTTATCCAAACAAAATAATTACGAGTTTTGTTATTTTAATATTCTTAAATTCAAATCACAATCATCCGTATAGTACACGTAGAAAAAGTATGTAATTAATTTGGTAAAATCAGTATAGATAGTTGGTATATACATAATGTAAAGTAAACACAAATATCTATATGTATAATACATGTTTATTCACTGCGACCATTAGAAAACTTTTCCTTTCGATTGATAATTTTACTATTATTTTCGTATCATAAACCTCTAAATATTTTTTCTCAAATTTTTACTTACATTTCATTTTGCACACCAACAACATAATATATATATATATATTCAATTTTAGCCGCACAGACGCTACATACAAATATACAAATAAGCGATCCTTTTCCTTTTCTTGTCATCGTCGAGTATTTATTTTTGATAAATCTAAATGAGAAAGAATATTCGATCGTGTATGCAAACTCACAATATATTATATATACAAGTATGTAATTATATACATAATACTCTTTCTCTTACGTACATATTTATATTTAATATAAATATGTACGTAAAAGAATAAATAAATATGTACGTAAAATGTACGTAAAAGAAACAGATCCTTTCAAACGGTAGCATACTTATTTTTTCGTTTGTGTCGTACACAAACGAACATTTAACATATAAAATATTGTTTATGAAATTTTACTTTGGTATGAAAGAGAGTTATATATTAAATAGCTAAACTATCTGATCTCTGCTAACATAAATTCCAAAACCCCTATTATAACAGGGTATGTAAATTAATAATTTTTGTTTCATATACATCGCGGTTGTAGGAAGGATCCACATCTTTTTAATTCTTATCTGTGCTTTGACACTAAATATCGACATCTACTCTTTAAAATATATAAACGATTACTATTGGAGAATGTACACCTGCATTATAAATAGTAAAGAGAAATTATACAGAGGCAATTTTAAAAAGTGAGAAAAAGAGAAAATTACAACTATGCATGTATTTTTGATGGTTTTGTTTACCCCCGACCCCGTCTAAAAGCGGTATTGCCTGCTAGAGGGTTAAATTTTTATCGGAAAATTTAGGGAGTACTTCACCATCATATTTTATGTGTCTTTTCCGGATTGGTATAATTGTAATTAGAAGGATCTTGTAAATATATTCACTTAACATGTATTAGTGGTATCACGTCACCAAGATAAGTACGAGTATTTCAATGCCATCTATGATTTAAAGAGCCGTACTATTAAAAAGAGAAGTTTATTTAGAGGAGAAACCTTTTTTATATTCCCATAAGAAACCCCTTGTGATTCTTGAATTTATTTCAAGAAATTGTGATTTTATCTGTTTTGTCGAATGAGGTTTACATAATTGTGTCAAAGAGTTATGAGCGTTTCCGGCTAAATTTAAAATAACCATTCATTATTATTCGTGCGTTCGGCCGTTGAATTTTTGTTCTTTATGTCCACATCCCAAAATATGTCTCTATCGGTTAAACTAGTAAAATTATTTTATGATCAATATACTTAGTTATTGTTGTTGTTGTTATTTGTGTTCGTTATAGAACTTCCGTTCGTTTTTCTTATGCGTATTTTTCGTACATTTTCAAGCGTTCATACCGATAAAATCTTATTGTTATGATTTTTCTTATCATTCCTATATGATTACCGCACACTGTTATTACTCATTCGATTATTTTATTATATAATACATAATCATAATTATTATGATTATTATTGTGATTGTTGTTATCCATAACGGAATACGGTACATTGTTACAGCCTTACAGCAGACCACCATGTATCAATATAAATATATTTTCTTGAACTGATTTGAAATGGTTGTATGTCTGTGTGTGCATGTGTCGAATAATGAACAAAAAATGTTATTTATTTCTACGGGTTGTGTATACCCAAAGAGTAGATTAGTCCCACTCAATCTTTATCGACGGAAATCATTCGATTATTTGTTGTTGTTGTTGTTGTGGTAAAACGTTTTTCATATATACATATACCGTCTCGAATCTCGATATAATAAATGTTTGAGAATTATGTGTACATACTCGTACCTATATTGTGCGGAGTGTGAGCCGAATACAAATTGATTTTAATTAACCTCCCCCGTAGTCCCGCCATCCTAATTTCCGTACACTTAAAATATGTGCGCTGTGTTGTTAGAGATTTGAAAATTAATTCCTATATATAGTTTATTGTTATTTATGGATATCACTCTGCGTAACAAAAACGGAAAATGAAATCACTAAAGAATATTGCTAATTGGAAAAAATGTGGATAAACCATAAAAAAGGTGCTTAAATCTGGGTTATATTGTGTTCGGTGGTAGAAATGAAAAATTGTTCTTAATGGCGAGAGCTTAGTTTTATTGTTAATATATAAATAAAGAGAATGAGTCTTGTTTCACCGCTTTATATACCTTTCAACGGCAGACGTATAATTAGAAAATTTAACCTCTTGTATAAACACCTCATTAAGGTGTTTGATTTTTAATTATAAGTTCACCTCCCTTTTAATTATGATTTGATTCAGAAATTATAGTTTACATCGGTATACACATAAACCGAAAGGATTAGATACGGGAATAACATGGGTAATTTATAAGCATATACGTGAATTGTACATACCACCCGCACCATATACTTAAGAATATTAAACTATTTTTTTTTGTGTAGAATGAACACTATTCCAAATCTGTATATAATTATAAAGTGTCTGTTGACTTGACGATGATTTATGGCACTTGTTTTTTTGGTACTGAACTATATACACACAACGTGAATTTGACTATTTGTATACCTGTTAAAACGACAATTCATAACTGTGCTGATCCACTTTTAATGAAGATTGCGGAAGAAAATTTTAGGTGCCTATTTGATATGTACTTAAAACATAAATGGCTGCTAAATAATTTTCAAAATTATTATATGACTTAATTACAAATCAATCTTAATTAAGGTCAATTGGGATGTATCACATATCACAGTTTAATTTGGTAAATTTTGTAAAAAAATTAAAAATGTTCTATAATAAACTATAATGAAATCAATGACCACTAAGGAGTACAGAGTAGTGTCACTAAACAATAACGTTTGGAAAATCGACACATCAGAATACTATACATATAGAGCTGTAACCACAAAGCTCAATGAGGACGGTAAAGAAAGGTTCACATACGAAGATAAAAACTACCGTGTATGAAAGGTTATGGCCAGAGACCTTCATCCGACGGGTAAAAAAGAGGATATAATGGAGGACCTACGAGAGAGGTGAGAATAATAAAAAAGGAGGCGCCAACTCTTTATGTTTACTTTTACTAAAAAGGAGAAAGTTGAACAAGTTTTCAACATCAAAGCAATACTAAATAGCCGTCCTTAAGTGTGACAGAACCCGCCTACACTTAAGGTGTTCAGGAAGAACGAGGTCGGAGTGAAACAAATTACTGCGTAGCCTGAGAAGGGGGAAAAAGAAGTCCAGCCTGCTGAAGGAATCGCGAGGAGTGGAATCTCTCCAGGGGAGACTTTGCAGCTAGTGGTGAACCCGAATGTGGGGTTGAGCAGCGACCTTAAGGACCGACTATCCCTTGACAAAGGGATGGGGGATACATCGGATTCCGAGGAGGGAGACCTCCTTAATTTCATGAACTGCGGAAGGAATGGGACGGAGGAACCCGTCGACTCCGACGGGTCCAACTAAGCGACGTAGCACTGTTGTCGCAAGGTTAGTGAAGACTATTATCAATGATTAGGTTTGTGCAGATAAATTTATATCACACCAAGACTGTTTCGGCGGCGCTAAAGAGCAGATCATGTATACTGGTGGGAAATAATATAAATGTTTTTCTACATTCACAGTATAGCAATGGGGACATTACTGGCGGTCTGTATAGAGATGGAGGGAGAAGATTCTGGCTAGCAGCTGCATACATGGACCGGAAGATGCCAGTGCCACCAGATATACTGGGGGCACTGGTTTTTGACGCAGAAAGGAGGAAGGTGGGAGTTATCCTGACAGGGGTGAGTTACTTTTTGAATTTTTCTTAAGAACTAACCTCACTATTAGTAAAATAGGCCAGAAACCCAACTTTATTATTAGTAATAGACTGATGGTTCTGGCTATTACTCTGGTCTTCGAATTTCTTTCACCGATGATCAAGGAATGGACGGTGGCGAAGGATCGTTCTTTCCCCGACCATCGCTACTTAACGTTTAAACTAAATTTCAACATTACAAAACAGTACGTGTTCAGAAATCACAGAAGGACAGTATGGCTTGTATATAGGGATGTGTTGGAGGGCATTATTTCATCTTGGGTTCCAGGACTCCCCGACACGGGTAGTGAACTGGACCCAATGGTGGACAGTCTGACTAGGGCTTTCAATACTTCTATGAGGGTAGCCTGCCCTTTAACAAAACTGAGGGGGAAGCAAAAACCTGTTAGGTAGACCTCGGCACTTGTGGAGGGTCGAAAAGCCTGCGGGTTTGCTCTATAGAGCGAAACATTCTAAAGATAGTCAAGACTAAGACTTCTATAAGAAAAGCCTTGGAGTATATAAAAAGGAATTAAGGAAGGCTCAAAGAAATTCGTGGTGGCACTTCTGTGATAGAATGGAAGGGGTCTCGGAAACCTTGCGCTTACGGAAAATTTTCTCTACCAATCCAGCTGTTCCAGGCTATCTGTTAAAACCGGATGATGAATGGATGGTTTCTAGTGAAGAGACTCTTGATCTCTTGATGGAACCTCAATTCCCGGGAAGCGAGGATGTGTTAACTGCGGAGCCTTTGGATGATTTTGGGTCTAAGGATGACAGCGGGGTCCAACTGTTGTGTACAGAGGGTATTTTGAACAAGCAGAGAATAAAATGGGCTAGCAAAGAATCAAAGCCTTTTAAGTCAGCTGGTCCGGGTGGGATTGTACAAGCAGAAATTCAGAAGAACTCGGAGGTCTTGCTTCCCTGGCTGGAAGTTATCTTCAAAGGGTGTCTGCAGCTGGGGTACACCCCGAAAAATGGAGGGAGGCTAGGGTGGTCTTCATTCCGAAGGTGGAAAGAAGTTTACACAACAACCCTAAGGACTTTAGACCAATATCTTTGTCATCTTTTCTGCTGAAAATCATGGATAGGATGCTGGATGTCTATATTCGTTCAAAAATTGTACCCAGAAACTGGGCTAGTCTCAACATACGTACCATAAGGGTAAGTCCGTGGACACGGCATTACATACGCTGGTTCAGGGAATTGAGAAGTCACTAGATTTTCAGGAATTCTCGTTAGTGGCCTTTCTTGATATCGAATGGAATGGAGTAATCAATGGACTACTATTGGAGCTGGAGGGAGAAGGAATACTATGCTGGTTCCATACTATGATGGTCCTTGCTATGCTAGTGCTTACTGATAAGACGAGATTCCTGGGGATTCTTCTAGACAGTAAGCTCAGTTAGAAATTAACAACGATTGAAAGAGTAAAACAGGCCACTGTGGCGCTTTACTCTTATAAAAATGCCATTGAAAGGAAATGGGGCTTGAAACCAGAGCTGGTGCACTGGCTTTACTCGGCAGTTGTAAGGCCTATACAACTGTGTGGTGTGAGTGTATACTGACCTGCTCTGGATAAAGTATCATATAGGAACATGATGGCGAAGGTGCAGGGGGAAGCCTGTTTGCTCATTAGTGGGGCACTGAAAACGACCTGCACTACTGTCCTAGAGGTTTTGCTGTACCTTCTTCAGTTGGATATTATCGGCAAGCAAATGGCGGCTTACACGGCCTGCGACTTCGGGTTGGAAGTGCCTGCACAAAAAGCACTCAACCATGGGCACTCAATCATACATAGTTAATTAAGTGAGCCATGAACTAGTGAATTTTGGCTACAAAACACCCCATTTGTGCTTCGTGGTTATGGAGACCGGGACAGTTTAATTCTTCTCCGACGGCCCCAAGCTCGATGGTAGGGTGGGAGCTGGTGTATTCTGTGGGGAATGTAAGTTTATCTTTTCGTCTGCCCGAGTACTGCAGTGTGTACCAGGCTGAAGTTATAGCGATTGAAGAGGTCATGAACTGGTTGAAGCATAATGTAATATCGTTAATTGATATCACTATCTATGTATACAGCCGGGTGGCTATTCTTTTGCTGGATTCAGTTTTCCTGGCGTCAAGGGTGGCATTGGATTGTCACACATTTCTTAACGAGATGAGTGAACATTTCAATATCCAGTTGGTCTGGGTTCCGAGCAATTCTGACGTGGAGGGAAATTGCAGCGCACACGAGTTAGCAAGGTACGGTATGACTCTCCAACTGGAACGTGACAGAGAATGTGTAGGAAGGCTCATGTCTGTGCTGAAAGCAGTAAGCCATAGGGAAGCAGTTGCATTGGCAAATGTTAGGTGGATCGCCAGTCCAACTGGCAATCTAGCAAAACAAGTATGGCCTGAGCTGAACTTGTATCGCTCTAAGATCCTAATCACACTGAGTAAGCGTGATTTAGGCAGAATTGTAAGGATAAATACCGGGCACTGCCTTTTCGAGGGATCATGCGAGAAGATTGGGTTTGGATGCAAATGACTTCTACATAAGCTGCAGGGAAAAAGAGGAAACTCCTTTTCACTTCTTTGCTCGTGTCCTGCGCAAGCTGGCAGAAGATATGATCACTTGGGCAAATACACTATAAATAGTCTCTGTGATCTCGAAAGCTGTAATGTGCGAGATCTTTTACGCTATATGAATAGTTCTAAATTGGTTTAAGGGAGTTTATGATGTCGGATCCTGTGGTATCACAATAAGCCGTAAATGGTCTAAGTGTGCGATAGCAACCACTGAAACCTAAACTAACCTAATACTAAATATGAGGGTTAAAAAGAACCCCTTAAAATGCGAAACAAATAACCACACGCAAAAATATTTCACGGTCGGGAGCCTAGACGCGTAAAATGTGCTGGAACACACAACGCAAAAGAGTGTAACGAAAAGTAGAAACAACCCTGCAAGACGCATAAACTGTAAAGAACATTATCCTGCGAATAACAGAGGATGTGAAGTAGAAAAAGAACTTCAAAGGTTTAGAAACGAAATGTATCAGTTTCCTCAAAACTCTAAGGTTACCAAAGAGAAATTAAGTAAAAACCAAGCGGAGCCAAAGCCACCAGTTATAGGTGCAGGGCGGAAAGCCTACTTACAAATTGTACAACAATCATCTAATGCTATTACTGATGACCCTCTCGGAAGAATATCAAGAAGCATAGAAACCCTAAATGCTAGGCTAGCAAAGCAAGAAACCATGAACGGGGCAACAACCCTCTTATATTAAAATAAGCAGAACAATAAGAATTGTCACTTGAAACGCGAATTAACTAGCGCAGCACGTTCCCAAGTTAGAAATTTTTCTAAATTTAGAAAAAACAGATATATCGGCCTTTTATCGGAAAGCCAATGGACAGAAACATTATTTATTAAAATACGTTATTACAAATGTTATCATGCTGATCGATCACCCAGTAGGAAATGCGAGGGGAGGATTATCAGTAATAGTGAAAAACAATATCAAATACTATGAAGAACCTGGTGTCGAAGAAGAAAGTATGCAAGTTAAAACCGTAAAAGTTGACAAGTTTTGACAAGTGGTGCAGTGGTTAAAGCTTCGGCACTTAGACCGGTAGATACCGGATTCGAATCCCACCAGAGGCTGGATGCAAAAGCGAATTTTCGTCACCAATTACAATTGGTGATGTTAATAAAACACAACTATAAGACCCTCTGTTGAAGTACAGAATTCAGCACCGACCCACCGATCATGACAATGTACAGGTTGACATGGAGCTTTGTCTAAAATATCCTAGTTTAGAGTTATAAAAGCTTTAGTAAATTGTATAATATTCTCTTATTTATCCCAATTTGTGGTACATTACGTCTATTTAAGTTGTTAGGTTTCAGAAAACTTCAATCCTAAGTACCAAAGACCCTAGATTTTCCAAACTTTAAACTGTTTTGTTGTTGTGCTGATCTGGCTCTATTCAAAACAATGAATTTTTATGCGTTCCTTCATTCAAACAAGAAAACTCGGAAAACTGTGTTAATCAATTTTGCGAAATAAAAAACAAGTTTTTAATAAAATGTTTTTATTAAGTTTTAGAAGACATCATATTCCATGCTCCCGCGAGATCAGTTTTCGAGGTCGTCCTATAGATTTATCCGAGCCCTTTGTGTAGGATTCATGATGTGATGTTGTGAGAGAATAAGAAGTGGCTTGCCGCTCAACCTACTAATTAAATGAGTGGATCACGTACTGGTGAAAGACATTGAAGCATCCAGGAAAACCAATCATTGACTGGAAGGTTAAATTTAAACATGATTGTACAACCACCGATGATGTACCACGCTCTTGACGCCCAAATGAGGCTGTGACTCCAGAAAACATAAAAAAAACCACGAATTGTTTTGAAAGACCGTAAAGTGAAGTAGCGAGCGATAGCTTTCATAATAAAGATATCAATGGCACGTGTTGAACATATTTTGCACGAACATTTGTCCATGAGAAAGCTGTGTTCGACATGGGTACCGCGTTTGCTCACAATGGATCTAAAACGTCAACGCGTCGAAGATCTGTGCGCTGTTTGGAGTGCAATAAAAAAGTTTTTTTATGCGGTTTGTCGTGATAATGGATACACCAGTCATATCGGTTTTCAGCTGAACAGCATACAGGCCAGTGAACCTAGTCCGACTCGACCAAAAGCACAACAGTCGGCTGGATAGGTTATGGCGTCTGTATTTTGGGATGCACATGGTATAATATTCGTCGAATAGCTTGAGAAATGGAAAAAATTAATAACGTATATTATATCGGGTTATAGGTGCGTGATGAAGTAGAAAAAATTGCGCTTCCGCATCCACCGTATTCGCTAGATTTTGACCCCAGCGATTATTACTTGTTTGCAGACCGCAAAAAAAGCTCCAGGAAAAGAGATTTGACTAAAATGAAAAAATGATTGCCGAAACAGAAGCCTATTTTGAAGACAAATATAAATCGTTCTACAAAAAAGTCATCGAAATGTTAGAAAGGCGTTGGACAGATTGTATCGCTCTAGAAGCAAAAAAATGTGGATGAATAACATTTATTTTCCCCAAAACAGTTGTTTTTTTTCTAGACCGGGAACTTTGCAGTCGATGTGTTATATGGTAAGGGGTTCCATTGAGTGATATAATTTTACTAAACCAGTTTTACTAATCCACAATCCATCTGGACAGACTGCGGAATAGTTAAGCTGGTTTAGCAAAATTCTGTCAAGTACTCTAGAGAGAAAACGAATTTGCTAGTGGCTTTTCAAGTTTTTCATAGTGTGGCGAACTTATTTGAAATGTATCAAATCGCTATTTGATCGAATTTTACTACTCCAATTTAACTAATCCTCAGTCTGTCCAGGCTATAAGGTATTTCAAATCATTACGAACAATTACAATAATATTGTTTAATATGCAGTTTCCATATTATTTACCCTGACATAATTATTTAGGAATCGACGATTTTTCACCAATTTGCCCAGATAATTTTTGCCTACAAATAAGCCTGTGAAAATTTTTCGAATTTTAGGAAATTATTAGGTGAATTTAACGTCTATAATTTTGAACCGTTTCTTAAGTACATATACCTTAACCTAAAAAAAGAACGAGAGCTTGTCCCAGCATATTCCAAGGCATTCTAATTTTTAAAATTATATTTTACATATAGTGAATCTGCTCACTATGGCAAGATTATAAATTACCCGGAAGATTTATTATCAAACACCCATCAATATGAATATTAAAAATATTTTATTACAATCAAATACACAGCAGATTTTTTTTTTCGATGAACGGATATATATCTGTAGTATGTCATACATGGTTCATAAACTAGTATATCGTAAATAAATTAAAAAATTTTTTATGTTTAACAATGTTTGAGTAATGCTTATGCCATAATATCAAACTATAAACAAAAACAAAGAAAGCACAACGTCATCATAAAAATACTTGAAATGTACAAGTATCGTATACCATATAGAACTGGAGAGTGGATCCTTTTACAATTTATTACAATGTTGACATAAAGTAAATAAAATTTGTTGTGTATCTATGTGTGTGTCTGTACATACAGCGGAACATTCATAAGGATTTAATGATTCATAAAAAGAACAACAGAGAATTTTTAAAAGATGACATCAAAGAGAAATATGCGATGATTTATAATCTGATATAAATAAAAGACCTTTGAGGATTAACAATTACTTAGGTAGAGGATACACAAATAATTCCGCAAGAGACATGAGTGCAATTAAGATGATTAAGTCGTGACATTTATTGATGCTACTGCGGTTACAAAGTTATAGAGTTCAATTTTATTTTAAAATTACCATAAAAATGGGACGATCATAATTAAATCTGTACCAAAAAGCACCCTATTAAAGTTGGCCGACTCCAGCCGAAAAATGCCGATAATGCAGATACAAATTTTACGCCGGAAAGTAATTATTTATACTAGAAATTATTATCTGTTCTTCCTAAAAACCAACTAAAAAATTTAAAATAAGAAATGTTCATTCGAAACAATTAAACCTAATATACCAAACCAAATGTCTCTAAGTTCTGTATTAGATGTTTGGGGAGGTAAGACGTGAAATACATCTATAGTTGCATGTTTTGAGAATATTTTATATAAAGTGCCATCTAATAATTATCATTTAAAAACGTCAGGTCAATTTTCATGTGGAGAATACGGGAAAACTAGATTGAATATATCGCACACACAAAATTTTAAAATTTCTAAAAATTGACCGTTTAAAGTGTAATGGCTGGAAATAGATTCAAATGAAAGGTCTTACTAATACTCACAACTGAATAAAATTTCAGATCAATTTTCTTGTGGGTATTCCGCAAAAAATCGGTTGAATAAAACGTATAAAATGGTTAAGATATCCACAGAAATACCCAGCCGAAAAATGTCGATAATGCAGATTAAAAATAAAAAGATTTAACAACAGCCGTATACTGTTTATAATGTAGATACAAATTGTATATCGGGAAATAATTTTTTTAAAGCTTGCAATTTTCCCGGACTCTACACATCAAAATTTACCTGCAATTTTTGAAGATTTGTTTGATCCATCGAGTTTTGTCCATCGAGTTTTCTCAGTATTAAAATAGTTTTTTTATTATAGTTTTAAGGCATTTAATAAAAAAGTTTAATTTTGAATAATATACGTTGATGAACCGGAATAAACATTTTTGATTTAAAATGAAATTACTGTTTAACACTAAAATTATTTATCTGCTTTATCGACATTTCTCGACCGACTATTTATACGAATCTGCCTTACCAGCTTTTACAGGCGAATACTATAAGTTTTTTTGAATGTGCATCATCGACATTTTTCGGCTGGACCGAGTCGGCTAACTTTAACAGTATCCAAAAAGCTAAAATCGCTTAAGTTAAAATTTGCATTTTCGTATAATATAAATTGTTGTGTCCGTCACGCCAGCCGGAACCACATCAGCCGGAACCAAACAACTATGGCACGAGTAGCACGATGCATTCTGCATCATTGTGCACTATATGCTTGTTCAACCGGAACCTTATAATTCCAGCCGGAACTTGATAAAGCCGGTCAGAACTATACAACAGCCAAACCAACTATGGCACTAGTAGCACGATGTATTGTGCATCATTGTGCACTATCTAATTTTTCAGCCGTAACTTTATAATTCCAGCCGGAACCTAATACAACTAGCCAGAACCATACTATAGCCAAACTAACTTTTACCCAAGTAGCACAATGTATTGTGCATCATTGTGTACTATATATTTTTAGTACCGGAACCTTATCAATCCATAAATATACGATTTTTCGGGGAAAAAACCTTATAATTTCAGCAGAAACTTACAGTCAAAATAACTATGGCACAAGTAGCACGATATATTGTGCATCATTTTGCACTATGTATTTTACAGCCGGAACCTTATAATTCCGACCAGAACCTAATAAAGCCAGCCAAAACTGTACTACTGAACTTTATAAATCCAGCAATATAAGATTTTTTTGGGAGAAAGCCTTACAATTTCAGCCAGAACCATATCCTCTACAGCCCAACTAACTATGGTACAAGTAGCACGATGCATTGTGCATCATTTTGCACCATATATTTTTTCTATCGAAACCTTATAATTCCGACCAGAACCTAATAGAGCCAGCCAAATACCATTTTTAAAATTGCTCTTGCTTCCCAAAAAAAAGCCAAGGAAATAATGCGAATAAGACATCTTGGAAGTGCGGGAATCATGAGTCAGAAGTGTGGCTAATCGAATCAGATACGGGCATCGAAGTCAAAGAAAATAGTTTGGAAGAAAATTGAAGGTACAAAATAAACGCAAAAACTCACAAAGCGTGTTGGAAATAAAAAAAAAACGTAGAAGAAAAACTTCCATATTGCAACCGCAAGACAAAAGCTACAGGGAACAAAATACCAATTTTAAAAAATGGACGTATAAGTACTGAAAAGCGGCATAACCACTAGCAATATGTGTCCGTTTGATAGAATTTTTGCTATCTTTACCGCATTATGTTTTGATGACAGGCAACTTTGAGATGAAATGTTCGGTCAAACTATAACTAGTAAATTTGCCGGATTTTTAGAATATGTTTACAATACCACGACAAACCTTGGTAAATTATCTGCGGAGATTTATAACAATCGTAATAAATAGTAAAATTAAATTTTTTGCCGAGAACGTTTTATTAAATCGGGCAACTAATAGCTGAAACGAACGGGTCACTTTCATTGATTGCAAATCATCAATTGGAGGATTTTTTGCAGATTTATGCATTCTCAACGAAAATGTTGAACTAAACTCGAAAGAAAGTTGCCATTGCTTTCAACAGACATTAATGAACTGGATTTGAGAAATGTGAGCAACTCAATAAAGATAAATATTCTGGAATCGTATTGTAGCTGTGGAAACTTACATAATCGAAATAAAGTATATAATAGTGTAGTAACGTTGGAGACCGAGCCGTTACAACCACTATAAAAACACCAAAAGGTGGCTTTAAGCCACATAACGAAATCGCTGAATTAAGAGAGTAAATTGCGTAGGTAAATTTGCGCGGTGTAATTAGTACGACAGTGTAAATGAGCATTTCACTGCACATGCACTTAGAAACGGTTGCATATGGAAAACTTACGACGATTTGCAAAAGGCCGAGACCAACACCAACACTTCACGAAAAATGTTTTCCTACGTGTTGTACTATGTACAAGAACCCAAATCAAACAAAGTTCTTCTCTAAACGATGATATATAAAATATTATTAATTAATAATTAGAAAAAAAATGTTATTTATACTTATTTATGATTTTTATTAACACTTTTAGCGGATCGGGAATTATAATGTGTTTAGTGGAGTTAACTAAAGATTTTAGCTAGTTCACAATGACCGTCAACCATGCTTACTCTTTATTGCTCCGAATGGTTCACACCGACTTCTTATGGTTGCGGCTGGTTTTGCTGGTTCTGGTTGGGTTGGCATTGTAGTGCATAACATAAACATTTTGTTTCGAGTGGATTTTTATTTGTTCTAGATGTATAATGCCATCCGTTTGGCTTCAAAAATATATAGAAAACTACTATATAAAATTATATAATGCACAATGATGCACAATGCATCGTGCTACTTGTGCCATTGGTTTGGTTCCGGCTGATATAGTTCCGGCTGGCGTGATGGACACACATTTTTTGTTATGATATCTTTTCTACTGAGGCCTAAGTTCATTTGAAGTTCCATCACAAACGAAAGGATCGCTTAAGTTGATCGAAATTGATATACCTTACGACTTCTGTGTAATGTAAGGTAGTTTTATGTTTCATATTGTAAAGTATTAATTTAGATCGTAATAAATTGATAAATTGATTGTGACGATATCATAGTAGTCATTGTGGATACCAGTTGTTATTTTTTTTTTCTCTAAACGAAAATTTTTTAAAAGAATTAAATTTAATTTTAATTGTATATAATAATATTTAGTGTTCGTCTTAATAAAATTTAATATTTAATAATTAATATAATATTGTGTAGGTATAGTTTTAGTTTAATTAATGTATATATATATAAATAGTTTGGTGGACGTTTATATTTTGACAGTTATTTTGTCTAATACGAATATTTATGTACATTTTCTATACTACTTAGTCAAGTGGTACAAGTTCACTCATATATTATATTTATATGTTATTTGACTTGTAAAGTCTGTAAAATGGAATGTGGAAAATGTTTTTTGGCTGTTGGTGTGGACAAGATTGGATGTGACGGTTTTTGTGACAAAAATTTTCATTTGAGTTGTGCTGCTGTGGATCGTGCATGTCACCGGCAAAGCTCTAAATGTGGAAACATTCTTTGGTTTTGTGATGATTGCAAAGAACTGGTGAGTAACCGATCTTTTAAGAATATATATATAAAAGCCAAATCGTGGGACAATCAAGACTCTTTATATCAAGACTTGTTGAAAGAAACTAAATTAAATAGACTTCTAATTGAGAATGTGTTGGAGCTACTTAATATTAGGGATAAACGAATTCCTGGTGCTATTATACATGGTCTGCCGAGTGCTATTAGGCCATTAACAATAAATATTGCATCGTGTGATGCAGGGATGGGCGGGTAGATTACGTAAGGTAATCTACGTAGTTGTCGACACGTAATCTAGCACGTAGATTACATACCGATTTATTGCTTTCCAGACGTCAACAACGTAGACAACGTCGATAACTAAGAAAATGATATTAAAAACTTAATTTTTAATTATTTTTCGTTAACCGCACTATTAAAATTTGTGAAAAATTACTTAAATCCAATTCTGACAGTTGTAGCATTTTATAAATTACAAATAAATTTAAAATCTCTGAACTAAAGACATCTATCCAAAACTATTAATTATTTCAAATATTTTAATAGATATAGGCTTTACGCGCCCTCTTCTCAAGTCATCTTGATGTCTGTATAAAAATTTATTTATGTTAGTTATAATAATAATTTAAACACATTGCTATATTTAATTTATCTAGCTTATTAATTTTATTGCAGTTGGCTGAATTCATAGCCGCTGATATAATTCTAGATGGAAACCATCCGTAGCCATACATTAACTTTGTAAGTGCCTTTGATTAAATATTTTCTTAGAAATTTATTAGTTTTGGTTTTTGTAGTTATTGCTAGCCAAAGACGAAATATCACGTGTACGATTATGTGCACTCGATACATTAACCGCCTATCTATGCTTGGTAGGGGTAAATGAATTGACACGCAGCGATGTTAACGTTTTCCCAGAATATGCTTTACCTGCAATAGCGCCTCTTACAACGGACGCTTAGACAATTGTAAAAGTACCATTCGCTAAAAATTTGCTGAAACAGCCATATCTTCGTCCAGAAAATTAACGGTAGAATTCGTAGAAGTTTTGTCAACATCGCCATTATCTAGGAGTATTCCAAAATTACATTGGATTCTAACTTACAATGATTTCTAAAATATAAATTCATAGTTATAGCATTGACCAGTAAATACGTATGAAAGTCATTAAAATTACGCGTGTGCTTCAAGTTTTCATGCAGCCGTATTTTTTAAAGATTTTTTGCACACTTTGCCTAATATTTATTATTAATTTTCATTAATTTGGTTAACAATTTTTAAACAAACTAATAAATTACTAAGCGAATATTTAATCAAAGGCACTTACAATGTACAGCTACGGAGAGATTTGATATAAAGTTATATTGGCGGTTGTAAATTCAGCCAACTAGAATAACATTTATAAGCTAGACAACTTCGAGCTACAGAGATGCAATCCTCGAATATATAAAGAAATATGTGTAATCGGCCGGATTATCTTCGGGTAGATAAGTCGGTTGACGGTTTGAACTGTGGTAAGATTTCTTTGGCCACTTTCTCTCGTGCCCGCTTGAGTCGCTATTGCAGGTAAAACATATTCTGGGAAAACGTTAAAATCACTGCATGGCAATTCATCTACCACTACAACGCATAGACAGGCGGCTAATGAATCAAGTGCACATACTCGTACACAAAGTATTTCGTCCTTGGCTAACAATAACTAGAAAAACAAAAACAAAACTAATAAATTTCTAAGCGAACATTTAATCAAAGGCAATTAACATGTGCAGAGGGATTCGATCTAGAATTAAGTCGGCGGTTGTGAATTCAGCCAACTGCAATAAAATCTATAAACGAGTCAACTTCCAGCTACAGAGATGCAAAAGATTGCTGATCCATGCACATCACCAAGAACTTTGTTTTAATACTTTTATCGTTGAATGCTTAACACAGAAAAAAGCTGTCAATATATTGACATTATTTTCACTGTTATAATAATATTTTTTTTTAAAGTTTCCTAAAATTTAATAAAAGTTGTCACTAAAATGAAATTTTTAACTAAATAGTGTGTTTTATTTATTAATTTATATATATATGTAGACGAATAATTAATCTTATTCAAAGTTACTACAATAAAGTAAAATTAAAAAAAATTATATAAACCGTCATTATAAATCATAAATTAACTATACGCACTGAATGGTATAGTTATGAATGGCAGAAGTTTGAAAATTGCATACGAGCTAAATCACAATACAATCAAATTTTATTAAAATTCGCAAATTTAATTTAACTTTTTTCGATTGTCAAACAATTTTTTATCGATAATGGATAATTATCAATTTATTACGTAATTTATGACATGAATATTAGGCACAGTATGTTTCATAAATAAAGTGTCAGCTATCACTCAGTAGTATACAGACAATTCATGCTGAGTTTTATTATAAGTTTCGATAGATGGCGTAAATTAATTTATCAAGTAGTTCTCGACGTTATCGACGTAGTCGACGTTGTCGACGAGTTGTCGATGTTGTCGACGAGTAGTCGACGTTGTCGAAGAGTTGTCTACGAAATCATGTAAAAACTAGTAGTCGACGCGTAATCGCCCATCCCTATCATCACTGATGATACATCCCCTGTGTCAACTGATTTTATGGAGAAGAATTTTTGTAACACATTTGGTGCTATTAATTCTTTGGAAGAAATTATTAATCTACCTCTTCGGTCAGATGTTGATTCTACGAATATAACAACATCTTTATCTTCAACCTACATTCAAGATGAATTTGTTACTTTATCAATATTGGACCCTGGAAGTTCACAGACATTTGCAGAAGTAGTAATGTCCAGAGGCTCTATTTTCGTTATGCTTGAACCTGCAGAGTGTGAACAACAAATATTTAATTCTGTTTCTACGGAAGTTAAGTGTTTAGATGTACCGTGCTCTGGTAATACTATTAATGTTTCTACACCTACCATACCTACAAAGTTGGTTCATGGAACTAATGAGTCAGTTGAGAACTTTGGTATTAAAACTATTCCTGTTCCTAAGATATTTTGGATACATCTTTCTCGGTTTGATCCTACTACTAAGGAAGAAGATATCTTGGGGATGGCTAAATCCTGTTTGCATACTGAAGTTTGCAAAGTACATAAGTTGATTCCGAAAAATTCTAACATACAGAAATTGGAATACGTATGTTTTAAATTGGGGTGTAGAGATGATTTGAACGTGAAAGCTCTGGATCCTGCTACCTGGCCTATTGGTGTATGTATTAAACCTTTCGCAAATTTTTGGTCAACTCGACCTGCAAAAGTAAAGTTTTGGACGTCGGCATCTATACCCAATCCATCTTAAATAATACTTTAAATAATTCTTTTACGATAAGCAATAACACAACTATTCCATTTAATAATTTGTCTGTAAATAAAAAGTTTTGTTTGACATTTGGTCATTTAAATGTTCGAAGTTTGGTGAAACATTTTAATGATGTAACTATTCTTTTATCTATTTATCAATTTGATTTTCTTGCTTTGTCTGAGACTTGGCTCACTAAGAAAAATAGAAACAAGTCATTCCAAATAAACAACTACAAATTGCTGCGAGCTGATCGTACTGATTCCCGTGGAGGTGGTGTTTGTATTTATTATCGTTCCTCCTTTAAAATTAACAAACTTTCTTCTAATTCTATAGGTAAAGTTGAGTTCTTAGCTTCTGAGCTTGTTGGAGTATTTGGAAAAATACTTATTTTGATTATTTATAACCCTTCTCCTATTTATACAGGTGACATAGTTAATATACAAGATATTTTTGCTGAACAATTATGTGGATATGAAAGAATTATTTATTGTGGTGATTTTAACTATAACATGTTGAGCAATAATAGGCTTTGTGATTGCTTAAAAATTAATAACTTATATTATTTACCGTTTGGTCCAACTAGAATTAACAACCATTTAGATTTGATTATTGTTTATGAGCCTGATAAACATAATATTATTTCCTTTGGGCAAATTGAAGTTCCTGCTATTTCAGATCATAATTTAATATTTGCAAGTTATAAGTTTTGTAACACCAGGAGTAAGATATCGTATACTGTTGTTTCTGATTATAAGGCGATTAATCAACTAGATTTTATTGAAAATTTCTTTTTGTTAGATTGGCAAACCATGTATTACTATTCTGAGGTTGATGATATTGTTGCCAATTTCAACTCAAACTTTTTACATTTAGACCAGACTTGTGTGCCTCGTAAAAGTGTTATAAATAAATGCTCTACTGCACCATGGCTGAATGCTCATATTATTAAATTAATGAAACTTAGAGATTTAGCTTTTAAAAAACATAAAAGGTTTGGATTACATAATGATTTACAATCGTTTAGATTTTTTAGAAATAAAACAAATATATACATCAACCAAGCCAAACAAAGATATTATTTTGGAAATTTGAAAAATTCCAAAATAACTTGGAATAATTTAAAAAAATTGGGGGTTTCTTGCGTCACTAGTGATGCTAGAATTGACTTTTCAGCAGAAGAAATTTTAGTTGGAATCACTAAATTTCGTGATTCCTTGGGTGTTTTACCACTACTTGATGCTAAATCTGATCATTTTACAGGTGATGATTTTGTTTTTGATTGTGTTGATGAAAATATTGTTTTAAATGTTATTCGTGAAATTAAATCTGATTCATTGGCTTATGATATGGTAGATTTTAAAGTCTTAAAAATTTTATAGAATTATTTCTCCCTCTTATAACTTTTGTTATTAACCAATGTCTGACAAAATCTGTGTTTCCTGATCTATGGAATGTGGCGTCCATAATTCCGTTACCAAAGAAGGATGTAATTTCCAATATAGGAGATATACGTCCCATTAGTATTTTGCCTGCTCTGACAAAAGTTCTGGAAAAAATTATGCAACGTCAAATGCAGGAACATCTTCATAGGCTTAATTTCCTAAGTGAGTTTCAGTCGGGGTACAAATCAGGCTACAGTACCACTACTGCTCTTGTTAATATTATTGATGATTTGTCTGCTATCTTGGACAAGGAAAATTCGGCTTGCTATTTTGGTCCTATTAGATTTTTCTAAAGCGTTTGATTGCGATAATCATATTCATTTGCTTCAGAAGTTACATTTGTATTATAAATTTTCTAAGTCGGCTATTAATCTAATATACTCATATTTGAGTAATCGTAAACAATTTGTGAAGTATGGTATTGACCATTCAAATATTAGTAAAATGGTAGTAGGTGTACCTCAAGGGTCGGTCTTAGGTCGGTTACTTTTTTCTTTGTACATAAATGATCTACCATGGAAAATTTTGAATTGCCGGTTTCATCTATATGCTGATGATTTACAACTTTATATTGGTGGTCATTTATCACAGCTAGATGAGATAGTGATTAAACTTAACATAGATCTTAAAAATGTTTCTTTGTGGGCTAAAAATAATTCGTTATCATTAAATCCGATTAAAAGTAAGGCTTTATTACTCTCAAAAAATTTTCGACACAATGTTACACCTACACTTTTCTTAGATGATGATGTTATATCCTCTGTTCCAGTGGTTAATGATTTAGGGTTACTTTTGAATTCTAAACTAACCTGGAATGATCATATTAGCTCTCTTTGCCAGAGGGTTAATTATGCCTTGTATTCCCTTAAATTGATTAGAAAGTTTTGTCCAGTTAACCTTCGTAAATATTTAATTAAAAGTTTGGTTTTGCCAATGTTCACATAATGTGATGTTATCTACAATCAATGTGACAGTTTTTCTAAAAGTTTACTTGAAGTTACGTATAATAATTGCACTAGATACGTTCATGACCTTAGGAAGTTCGATCATATCTCGGAGTTTAGGTGTTCAATTCTTGGATATGATTTGTTTCAATTATTTGATTATAGAACATCTGTTTTTATTTTTCAACTGGTTAACTCAGGTTTACCGTTATATTTGTATGAAAAGTTAAATTTTTCCAAGTCTTTACGTACAAGAAACATTAATTTGCCTATTAGTAAAAGAAATGTTTATAATAATTCTGTACTAATAAATGCAATTATTAAATGGAATAGTTTGCCAATAGAACTAAAAACATCAGTTCTCTTAGTATATTTAAGAAATCTTGATAACAATTAATTATGGAAAATCAAAATGTAAATAATTAATGTACATATTTGTAGATATTTAATTTAGTTTATTGTTTTGATTAATTACTTTTTCTCTTTTTTGTGTTAATTTTATAAGTTAATAATATAATTATTGTAAATATTAATGTATAACTTTTGTAAATATTCATGTGTATAAAAGCATTAGCTTAAACACATTTAATAAATATTATTATTATTATTAAATCAAAAAAGCCTAAGAGAATTTAAGCGATTTTTCCGATTTTCCGTTAATGCAATATGAAATGCTTAAAATAATTTATGTCATTTTTTTATTTGTTTCATTAAAAATAATTTTTCTAATGTTTTTGACTAAGTTCGTTAAGCGATTTTTTCGTTTTAAATTTAGTTATTTTTGAAATCTTACGTAATTTTAAGCGTTTTCTTTGAGTGTAAATCAAATAAACCATTTAGCATTTTATGTGAAAAAGATGTTTGAACTAGCAAGACAATTCGGTAAACCACCGGATAATAACAACCATGTTGTTCAAAATCGCTGAATTCAGGTAAACTGTATGTGTTATAAGTTTTAGTATTAAGTTTGAATAAGAACTAAATTAAGAGAGAAATTCTTCATCATGTCAACTCATTTGAAAGGACGGAACTGGATAACCACCCAAAGCCTCAACAAAAAAGTAATGAGGAGATAGATCACTCCAACTCAAATAGCAGTATTGATGAAACAACCGATGATCGTGAGAAGGACCCTGACTTAAACGTATCAATAATAGCTTCAGCCGATGGTATGTCCGAGCTGAACTGAAAATGTCGAATAAGTTGAATATATATTACCAGAGACTGCTACCAAAGATACTATTAAAGTTAGCCGAAAGTTTCCAGCCGAAAGATAAATAAAATCGATAATGCAGATAGTATCTTCGCTTTCTCAGCCGAAAGTGTTTAAATACGTCACCGTTGATCAACATCCTTCAGCCGAAAGTCATCAGCCGAAAAAATTATTTCAACAACACATCAACTGAAACCTAATTGAATGTATTATTAAGTTTGTTGTAAAATCTAATTCTATTTAAAATTATGCAATACAAATGTTTAATTCAATCAATCATAATTTGAAAAGCATTATTTTTAACCTTGCTTCAAATGAATATAAAATATGGTGGGGGTGCCACTATAGCTATTTAATATGTCACAATGTTGGTCAATTTCGGCCTAATTGTGGATAAATTCTGAAGGGGATACAGAGGTGTAATTTAGGAAAATTTCGCTAATTCAATATATTGAGTATTGATTTTATAAGTTAAGGATGGGTCTGATGAGATTATAGAGGTGAAATGCCATATCTGTTTCATACAGCCGAAAATCTAAAACACAAAAAATATTTCTTCCTATGTCCGTTATAGACTTTGAAACCATCTAACCGATGTGTTTCAAGCCGGTTGCATTTGAAAGGGAATAATATGAAGATGGTTTAAACCACCAAAACAATGCATTAAACACATTCGGTCCATTCTTGAAGTCGATTTTCGACTTTTGCAATACAAAACTTTCAACCTCAACAAAGGGTGGCGTTACTCGCAAATGATATGTCATTCTCATCAGAAAGTTTTACCATTTGTGGTTATCGCGTCGATCATGTTAAATAATCGAATTATGAAATATTAAAAACCTCATATGTAAATAGTAAAAAAAAAATATTTGTTGTCGTGAAATTTGGTGGTGATTTCGAGTATTGTTTGCAAAAATTATTTATCCACATATAAAAAATAAAAAATCCTAGCTGTAGCATTTCTCAATGGTGAGCGTACAGCGTATTCAGCGCTTAAGCTTCCATTAAATGTAAACCGCATACCGAAACACCAACATGTAACATCGGTTAAAATTCTGGCATGGCTGCAGTATTAAAAACAAGCTCACTTATTACATGGGATGAATGCACTATGGCGCACAAAAAATCTCTTGAACCTCTTGACCGTACTCTCAAAAATTTCAGACACAATGACTGACCAATGGGCGGAGCTCCATAGGCTTCTTGCTGGTGATTTTCGACAAACTTTGCTTTGATTACAAGATCAACACCAGCTAATGAACTAAATGCATGTTTGAAAGCGTCATTCATATCTTTGGACACATGTAGAGAAACTTACATTGTAACAAATATGCGGATGCATTTACTTCAAGATGCTGCTGCGGAAATATTCGCCAAACAGCTTTTGGATATGGGCGATGGAAAACCTCCGATTGATTCGACTAAACACGTGAAAAATCTTTTCCGCCAAATTTTTGCCAAATGCAGTCATCAATTCAAAATGTTGTGCAGAAAGTTCTTCCCAATATTACAAATAATTTCAAAATTCATCAAGCTGTCAAGTGTCAAATAGAGTTTCTTAACTCTTTGGAACCGTCTGGAATGCCACCATACACATTAACTTTAAAAGTTGGTTCACCGTTACTGCTCGTTCGCAACATAGATCGACCGAAATTGTGGAACGGAACAAGACTTTCTGTTGAAGAACTATCGCCGAATTTAATCGAAGCCACAATCATCAGCGGCAAATGTAAAGGAGAAGATGTGCTGATTCCACGAAGTCCAATGATTTCAACCGATTTGCCCTTCGATTTCAAGCGATTACATTTTCTAAGTGTTGATTGCTAAGTGTTGCTGGTTTGAACTTAGAGAATCCCTGTTTTTCGCGCGGCCATTTACATGTTGCTTGCTAAACAGTTGGAATGCCGAAAATGCTTTTTGTTTACACACCTACCGAAAAAAACTCAAAATATTGTTTATCCGCTAGCATCAAGATAAAAAAGTTAATAAATAAACAAAATTTCCTTTCTTTTCCTTTTGTCGATAAAGAAGTTTAATAGTTATCAAGCCTTCATCGGTTTGTAATTGTCGTTAAAATAATTTGCCAATCGATATTATGCCAGCCAGATACCGCTCTCACTACGCCAATTCGATGACCAAGGGCCATAGTTAGATTTTGATTATATTTATTTAAACCACCGACAACCCAAGGTTTGGAGTGAATACATTTTAAAGGAGATCAGTAAAAGCTTAAGCCTTTTCCTGGTCATTTCTAGCTCATTCGCCGTTAGAAAGACGAATTGGCGGGTTTGGTTGTTGCAGCCACTTAAGGCATTTAAAGCCTTCTATCCATAATAAATAGTTTGTGTCCGAATGGGGAGATAGGCTTTGCAGTTTTCTTTTTGCCTGTTTAAAGTTGTGTTTAGTAACTGGCAATCGCAGGGGGAAGCAATTAAAAAAACTGATGATACCGAATTCGGTAGATACAGATCACACTGTTGCAGCTATATATCTATCATCTAAATCCAAAATTTAATTACACCACTCGATAGCTAAAGGATCAAAGAATTCGTTACGGTGAGTGGAGACTGTGACGCATCGCATGCGGTGGAGAAGCACCGTCATTTTAATTTTCGCCGTTTTTATTGAACTCAGTATTTCCTTAACTGATTATGATGGAATTAGGTATGTTGGATGGAAATGGGTTTTCCTAAATTATTTTTGGAAGAAATTCTGGAATAAGGCCATGGATGGAACTCGGCAATTTACTTAACTGGTTGTGATGGGATTGAAATGAGATTCTTAAATTATTTTTGGAAGATTTTCTGGATTATGGCCACCTGGGACGGTACTCGGTAATTTCTATAACCAGCGCACCCCGAACTAAAAACTTGTGTACAAACCCGTCATCCATGTGCATTGTATCAATTTGTACGAATAGCTGGGACTTCACAACAATTTGATGTGATCGAGATTGATCAAAACCACTTTTTTGATTTTGGAAAAGTCGCGAAAACAAAATCTATGTGATGGGCAAGCGATCGGGATGGAAATAAATTTAAATGGAGTGATGTCAAGTGGTACAACAAATGTTAATATTGTCCAATACAAGAATTCCTTGACGGAAGAAGAGCTAAATATTCGTCGACATGGGATCAATTTTCAACAAATTCAAATTTTAATAACTTTTACGATGGACTTCAGTTGATCAGCCGGAAGGAAAAAAAGGATTTGCTAGACCAGCTTCATCTCATAAATGAAACCTATCATAACTTCTACAAAGGATTAAATGATGCGAGTGTACCAAATGTTGATCGGGATTAAAGCTCCGAAGAAGATGGAACATTAGATTCGTATCTTGAGTCGGAATGAATTTGAATTTTAAAAGGATTGAAACGACGCAACGTGATGCAACGCTTGCTTGTCGTCCCAAGATTACAAGGTCTTACTCCTCTGACATGGTTGTACTTGAATACACACACACACCCTGATTAAAACAAAAACAAAAATAAAACGCGGGAAAAGTACCGGAAGATTTTTGGGTATAAAAATAAAATTTCGGAAGCACGAAGAGAGTTAGTTAGTAAAAGTTAGTTGATGACTCGGTTAAGAGTTTAAGATCGCGACTCATATTATTTTTTTATGTAAATTGGTCGGTATCAGGAGACGACAGTGTACAATTGATAACCATAATTTAAAATTCTAAAGCTTATAGGATAAATTAATAAATTGTGCACCCAAATAATTTTTTTTTGTATTTAAATCGCCGAGAAAAAAAAATCGAATCAACCTTTTATGCTGTATCGGGCATGTCAATATTTATAAAATTTGCGTTAGTGTTTTGTGTATCTTACGAACCAAAAGAAAACTATAAACGGTATTTTGCCAAATTTAATATCAAGTGAATTTTAATGCATTTTACAAGAATTTAAGAACGTTATGTAAAACGCGATGTTTACAGTTAAAATGTGAAATTATTTATAGTATACGGTTGCATTATATAATTTTTTTTAGTTAGAATAAGTGTACATATCTAAATAACTATTAATCATAATAACTTAAAATTAAATAATATTTGAGTCATTATAAATATATACGAAAAGTCGTAAGACAAATAATAAGCTTTAAAATAAAAAGTGTGCCATTCGCTAGCGCCTAAAAGTGATCTGGTTACCAAAAATTACTAGAAACCCCAAAAAGGGTGTATGTGATCAATCGCTACAGTCGAATTATAAATAAATTTTGTATAAATTGTATAAACATTGAATACAAGTGTGCAATCAGTTGACCAGACTAATTTGAACTAAAAGTGAACGCGTGGCGAGGTGAATTAATAAAAACTTATAAACCTATCTCGTAAAACTATTTATCGCTAATTTTAAAGAACATAATAAATTATAAGTGTTGCTACTCTAAACGTGTGGTGTAAAGCCATCCCGTTACAATTACATTCAACCGCTGTAAGCAGTTCAACAATTACTGCGCCAATGCGATCAGATGGATGCAGCATAGGATAACGGCCGCAACGATTTCAAGTAACAGTTTTGTTAATCACTTTTATAATAGTATATATTTTATATTTATAGTTTTTTTTTATTATATAACTTTCGGTGGTAGTTTCTTAATTGATAGTAATTAATTTTCCATTTAATATTATTTTTCATTTAATCAATGACGTCATTTAAAATTTAATATTTTTTTTTCTATCTAATTATGATTTTCACATTTTTACTTCTCTTTATATAAATAAAATATGTTTTATATGAATCCACTCGAAAACAATCTGTATTCTTGAATTTTCTAATGGCAATTTATTTCACTTGTCGTGTTTTCGCTACGTTGATTTTAATTACAGCATGAGAAGTTAAGAGCTTTATTTAGGATGAAGTGGTAAGTGTGTCCACAAGCAATTTCTCGGTAAGTTGATCCATGCTTTTCCATTCCCTTCCTTATTTTCCCTTCTTCTAAGTTGATCCATGCCTTTCCATTCCCTTCCTTATTTTTCCTTCTTCTAAGTGGTCCAAGCGAGCTTGCAGTCAACTCCAGCACCACCCACCCCCTCCCTGAGCCTTAGTCGGTTAACTGCGACCACGCTGGAGCTCTGATTGTGGGAATACAACTTTTCGGTAACGGCAGATCTTATTTCTGGAAGCAATTTACATATGCAACCCACTCAGGTCTAACCAAGCCGTTACAGATGGCGCCCAAACAAATTCGGTACGATTCTTAAAAAAAAAAAATTACAGTATGCTACTTTTTGAATCAATAAAAAAAAAAAAAACCCCTCTCCTTCCGTATGTACAGCTGCATCCAGAGTTTAATTTAGTAGACTAAGCTGTTTTTGTTATACGGTTTTCTTTCAAATATTTTTCTAATTCTGTATATTTATAACCTCATATAATCTGATAAAATCACACTTTCATTATCTAATCCCATTAAATTGTCGATTTTATTGTGCGCGGTTTGATTTTATCAGTTAACAGTATTAAATTGGTTCATTTTCTTCAATGACTTCCGCGAAAACGCGTAGATTGCGTTGAAACCTAAAGTAGTAAATTAATGTTTGTTTTACAATCACAAACCTATCCGACCTTTCCGTAGACTAGTTTGCCTTGTAAGTCAAACAATTTTACCCTACCAATCCCGTTTTTAATTCCTCAACGGCACGGATCATCTTACCGATATTAAAAAAAAAAAAAATAAAAAAAAAAAAAAAAAAAATTAAATAAAGCTCTGTGGTCACACTTATAACTTCATCCTTTTATACATATAAATACATAAATATAATTAAATTATTTGATTTCGTTTTGCGTCATATAGTTTAAAGCTTCCAGATTATATTTTTATAAGTACGAAAATTATCGAAAGACTTCGCTTGAAGCTTAAAATTATTGTTTCACCTTTATTATTATTATCATTATTTTTACCATTTATAGTAGTATTTTATATTATTTATCGGTTATAATTAAGGGGTATAGTGTGTGTTCAGCGTTAGCGATATAAGGGGCATACCTTAGCACAATCCCAAATTGGTCGCGGTAAATTTACACTTTACCATTTTTATTTTTGTGAATTTTCTACAAATTTTTCAACATGGATCTAGATCACCTTGAATTCGATGAATTCGAGCTAGAATGTATCGTTCGCGACATCAAAGGACCAAATGTTGGCGAAAATTTGGAGAGTTTAAAAGAAAGATTGAACTTAGAAAGAGCTCATCCAGTTTTAATTCCAAATCGTCCACACAAGTTAGCGCAAAAGAATCCTAAACGCGAGGTTGAAAAGGCATCTCTAAAATTGAGTTTCCTTTATTCCGATTTACAGGAGGCTGTAAAGGATGGGGATAATGACAGGTTAAATAAAATAAAATCGCGATTACTTCATATTCAAGCAAGATTTACACGCCTTAAATATTCTAAGGTAGTTCGCGACCCAGTTACGAATAGCTTAGAAAAAATTTCCCAGCTCATTAACTTCGTAGCGAACACGCTTGACAAAAATGTCACCGACAGTGACACGAATGAAACTTTGCATGACCTCTCCCAGATTAACCTCAACAAAGTCGAGGAACATATTGAACTGGAAGATTTAGGTGAATCGTCTGATGCTGCTAGTGATGACACAACCAATTCAAGCAAGTTCATAACTAAGACCAAAATTAGTGATAATACCGGCAAGAGTGGCCCGGATCAAAATACCGACAAGCAACAACATAATAGTACTGCGCACGGTCAATCTAACAGTCCACCTCATACACAAACAGGTACCTCAAAAACAGGCAAACGTTCAGAAGGATTCAGAAATCATGTTCCAACCATGGACGACTTTCCTCATCTTTCCGAAAATTCCGATTTAAGGCATCTTTACAGCAATTCCCAAAAATCACTTTCAAAATGGGACATAAGTTATAATGGTACTCCGAAGGGAATACACATTAAACGATTTTTGACTCGAGTAGAACACTT
Organism: Nephrotoma appendiculata; assembly: GCA_947310385.1. Classification (NCBI taxonomy): domain Eukaryota; kingdom Metazoa; phylum Arthropoda; class Insecta; order Diptera; family Tipulidae; genus Nephrotoma; species Nephrotoma appendiculata. The sequence continues at coordinate 113,459,406 of OX371223.1, forward strand.
GGCAAGATCAGAAAATATCTCCACTCACAGACTAGTTACGGATTTACACTACATTCTTAAAGGTAACGCAAATGAGTGGTACTGGACGTTCATAGAGCGTAATCCTCACATAACTTGGGATAAACTAAAACTAGAACTAAAGAAGGGTTTTCAAGGTTTAAAAACGGACGACGATATAAGAGCGTAACTTGAAACCCGAAAACAGAAATATCAAGAAAGTTTCTATGACTTTTATCAAGATTTCATCGCAATGACCCTTCAGCTAGAAACGCCTCTTACCGAACCCGAAGTAATAAGAATCCTTCGTCGAAATATGCGTGCCGGGTTACAAGATAAATTGACAGATATCGCGGTTGGCAGTGTAGACGAATTGTTTAGGAAATGCACTGCTCATGAGGATACTTGGACCAGGACAGGTTTTGTACCGGAGCTTATGTGCCAACAGCGCAAATCGCTACATTCGTTATATACCTCCGAACAGGTTTGGCAACCACTGTCACAATCAGAATTCATGGCTTCTTTACCCTATACAACTCAGTCAACACCTCATAATTCTTATCAGGGACCGTCTAATTTGTCGGCGTTCAATCGAACTGATGGAAGATTTTCCAAACAGACTTTAAATCGGCCAGATATTTCAAGTTCTAATACAAACCCTAATCATCGTGGTAGCTCAGAAGTTAATGAGAATCGTCGCCCGGATTGGTCAATTACGAGGGCAAATCAAAAAGTCTTGCAATATCATATAAAAAAAAAAGAGTGAATGAGACAGCAATATTTTTATTTTTCGACATAATCTCCTTTAAGGTTTATACATTTGTCACATCGATCAATTAACTTGACTAAACTCTCTAAAAAAAAAGATTTCTTTTGCTCCATAAAATATTCATTTACAACAGACTGTACTTCATAGTCACTGGAAAATTTCCGGCCCCTTAGTGTTTTTTTCAAATTGGGAAACAGAAAGTAGTCACTGGGTGCCAAGTCTAGACTGTACGGTGGATGCGGAATTTCCACGAAGGCGCAGTCCTTTAATGCAGCTTGAGTAATATTAGCCTTGTGCACTGGTGCATTGTCGTGAAGAAGCAAGATTTTTTTCCTAACTTTCCTTGGCCGTTATTCCCGGATCGCTTTTCTCAATTTTCGCAAAACCTCTGCGTAATATATGCTTGTGATTGTAGTTTTCGGTGGCATATAATCGATTATCAAAATTCCTTCAGCATCCCAAAAAATTGTTGCCAAAACCTTACCACCAGACGGTTGAGTTTTTGTTTTCTTTGGTGGTGGTTCTCTACGTTTAATCCATTGCATCGATTCTTGTTTGTATTCCGGATCTCAGTGATGAAGCCATGTTTCATCGCCTATTATTATGTTATCCAAGAAATTTTCTGGATCTTCTTTGTACCTATCTAAAATCGCCTTTGAAGTTTGAACACGCATTTTTTTTTTGTTCTGCATTCAACAAACGGGGAACCCATCGCGTACTTACTTTCGACATGTGAAGGTGGTCATGTAATATTGTATATGTGGTACCGTATGAAAGAGAAAGTCTCCACGCTAACCGCGGAACAGAAATACACCGGTCCTCCAATACAATAGATTCGGCCAAAATTACGTTTTCATGGCTAATAGCATCTGCTGGCCGACCCGAGCGGTTGTCGTCTTCTAATGACTCCCGACCACTTTTGAATAATTTTACCCACCTTGTTACTGTGGCATATGATGGTCCAGATTCGCCGACAACATTTGATATATAGTTGAATATATAAATTGCATTTCGTCCATTTTTACAGAAAAATTTAATAACGGCGCAATATTCAATTTCATTCATTTTAAGAAAAATTCAAAACACGTGTTAGTAAATTGACAAAAACAAACGAACTGTAAAATTTACATCGAAATGTTCTTCTAGAAGTTTCATCGCGACAAAAAATGGTTTTGAAAAATATATTGTTGTCTCGCTCACTCTTGTTTTTCATATGATATTGCAAGACTTTTTGATATACCCTCGTACGTGCGCTGCATGTGGGTCAAGAGGCTACCGCCAAATTCACTGCTTTAAATGTAATCCGCCCTCGGAAAACCGGAGAGCGGGGGTGCGATTTGTAAATGTCCCACCCCCTCAGACGAACAATCATGTAGAAGCAGCTTCGAATACGGACCCCGAATTACTCAGACGAACTTAAAACAAAATCAACAAAAATCTTTCTCTGACACTCCAACACAAACTTTGCCGTGCGATAGATTTCCTACTCAATCTCATTATTCTAAATGGAACCATAATAAACAATACTGGGAAGATCGCCGCGTTCGTAAAAAGAATATTGCCGAATCATTAATCTCTCCTCCCGGAGACAATCGACCCTATATTCATTTAGAAATCGTAGATAAAACGTATATTGGACTGTTAGACAGCGGAGCCAACATATCGGTACTAGGCAAGGGCTGTGAAATTTTTTTAAACCATCCATCTGTGAAGTTTCATTTATTTCCTAGTTCAATTAACACCGCTAATGGACAGAGAGAATCCATACTCGGATACATCAAAACTCCGGTGACTTTTGGCGGCCAGACTATTCTAATGACGTTCCACCTTTCACCTAATTTGTCACAGGAATTGTACTTAGGGATTGATTTTTTTCGCTCATTTAACATTACAATTACATTTCCTTCTATCTCAAAGTTACCCGCTTCGAATCTTTGCAATAAAGTGAGCGAACTGAAAGGAGTAGATTCGGATTCCAAACATTTCTTAACCTACGAGCAACAAGAAATCCTAGATATCGCCATACGTCAATTTCCATCATCTGCTATTCTAGGACTCGGACGTACTCATTTAGTATCACATACCATTGACGTTGGAAATGCAAAGCCGATAAAGCAACGGCACTATGCTGTTTCACCAGCCATACAAGCGGAAATATACCGAGAACTCGATCGTATGTTGTCTATAGGCGTAATAGAGGAGAGCTGCAGCTCGTGGAGTTCTCCTGTTACACTGGTTCGCAAGCCAAATGGCAAAGTACGGTTGTGTCTTGATGCACGTAAAGTTAACCAGGTTACTGTGAAGGACGCTTATCCTTTACCACTCATCGATGGGTTGCTGGGGCGTCTCAACAATACCAAATTCATCTCGAGTTTGGATTTGAAAGACGCCTTTTGGCAAATCCCACTCGATGAGAGGTCACGGGATAAGACGGCATTCACAGTGCCTGGTCGACCACTGTATCAATTCATAGCCATGCCATTTGGCTTGTGCAACTCACCTCAGACTATGTGCAGATTAATGCATCGGGTAATACCCCACGAGTTGCAGCACCGAATATTTGTTTATTTAGACGACTTGCTGGTCACAAGTGAGACCTTCGCCGAACATATTGATTTGCTGAATTTAGTTGCGGGTTTACTAAAAGATGCGAATTTGACCATCAACATTGAGAAAAGCAAGTTTCTCTTAGAAGAAATAAAATACTTAGGTTATGTCGTAGCTGATGGCATTCTAAAAGTTGACCCAGATAAAGTTTCCGCCATCACCAATTACAATCGTCCTAAGTCCACCAAACAAGTACGTCAATTCCTTGGTGTCACTGGTTGGTACCGACGATTCGTAGCTCAGTACGCCGAGTTAGCGGAGCCTCTTACTCGTTTGCTCAAGAAGAGTCAAAAGTTTAAATGGAGTGAGGAATCAAAAATAGCTTTTAATAAACTAAAATTGGCTTTGTCTACATCTCCGGTACTGTGCAATCCTGATTTTACGAAACATTTTTTTATCGAGTGCGATGCCTCTAAAATTGGAGTAGGGAGCGTTCTCTATCAGAAATCCGATAAAGGTGATGAGTGCCCCATTGCATTTTATTCAAAGAAACTCAACGGAGCTCAACAAAATTATAGCGTAACTGAGCTGGAATGCCTTGCCACCGTACTGAGCGTGATGAAGTTTCGGCAGTACGTGGAGGGGTTACCTTTCACCATCATCACAGACCACGCCAGTCTTAAGTGGTTGATGGAGCAAAGGGACCTCTCCGGCCGTCTTGCTCGATGGAGTTTAAAGCTCCAAGGCTTTAACTTTAATATTACTTATAAAAAGGGCCGTGATCATTTAGTACCCGATGCTCTGTCGAGAAATACGTTCGATCTCTCTACTAACGTGGATTCTCTTTGTACCATAGACTGTGGATTAGCTATTGCGAAATTCGAAGATGACCCAGAGTATCTGGACATATTAAAAAAACTAATCGATAATCCCGAATGTTGCAAAAATATGAAACTAGTTGATAACATAGTTTATTATAATCCAACCCCTTCCACAAGAAATAGTGCCTTTACAGATGTACCAATTTGGAAATTATACATTCCGCGATCTCATATTAATGAAACCATCGAACGCGCGCACTGTCAGCCGAATGCCGCGCACTTTGGGTACAAGAAAACTCTAGACGTACTGCAAAGATACTACTATTGGCCTGGAATGTCGCGGTTTGTCTATGATTTTATCATGAGTTGTGAAGTTTGCAAGGAGTGCAAGCCGGTTAACTTTTTAGCGCGCGCACCAATGGGAAATTCCTCCGAAACCAATCGCCAATTTCAAAAATTATTTATAGATTTTCTTGGGCCTTATACACGATCTAAAGGCGGTAATAGTTATGTGTTCATTGTTCTGGATCAATTTTCCAAATTTGTCTTTCTGGAACCTATGCGAGCTGCTACCTCTGCTAACGTTTGTAAGTTTTTGGAAAATCGTGTATTCAGTATGTTTGCTGTCCCCGAAACCATTGTAAGTGACAACGCTAAACAATTCAATTCGAAGGAATTCAGTGATCTCCTATTGAAGTTTGGAGTCAAACATATATTTACCCCGAAGTACCATCCACAAGCTAATGCTAGTGAACGAGTCAATCGATCTGTTTTATCGGCAATTAGAGCTTACGCCCATGATAATCATAGAAATTGGGATAAGCATTTGCACTCTATCGGTTCGGCGTTGCGGAACGTATTACACGATAGTACAAAGTACTTACCATATTTTCTGACATTTGGACAACACTATATAAGTCACGGTTCCCAATATAAAATTTTACGACAGCTTCACTCGCTCGACGACAGAAACGTTGACGTATCTAATACCGAGAAATTATCTCTCGTTCAACGAGATGTATTAAAACATCTACGTAACGCGTACCAACAGTCTTATAAACGCTACAACCTAAGATCTCGACCCCACTCTTATAAAGTTGGGCAAACCGTTTATGTTAAAAATTATGTCCAGAGTGATGCTCTTAATAAAGTATCCGCCAAACTTTGCAAACAATTCAAGAAAGCTATCATTCATAAATGTATAGGAAATGTTGCATTTGAACTCCGAGTCCCGAACAATAAACCGTTAGGTATCTACCATGCAAATGATCTGCGACCATCTAATTAGTCGATCTCTCATATCACCAGTCCATACCAATTACGCTTGATACGATTAAGCCCGGCTTTTGAGAACATCTCAAGGTGTAGGTCGTCCCCACGATTTGAAACGACGCAACGTGGTGCAACGCTTGCTTGTCGTCCCAAGATTACAAGGTCTTACTCCCCTGACATGGTTGTACTTGAATACACACACACACCCTGATTAAAACAAAAAAAAAAAATAAAACGCGGGAAAAGTACCGGAAGATTTTTGGGTATAAAAATAAAATTTCGGAAGCACGAAGAGAGTTAGTTAGTAAAAGTTAGTTGATGACTCGGTTAAGAGTTTAAGATCGCGACTCATATTATTTTTTTATGTAAATTGGTCGGTATCAGGAGACGACAGTGTACAATTGATAACCATAATTTAAAATTCTAAAGCTTATAGGATAAATTAATAAATTGTGCACCCAAATAATTTTTTTTTGTATTTAAATCGCCGAGAAAAAAAAATCGAATCAACCTTTTATGCTGTATCGGGCATGTCAATATTTATAAAATTTGCGTTAGTGTTTTGTGTATCTTACGAACCAAAAGAAAACTATAAACGGTATTTTGCCAAATTTAATATCAAGTGAATTTTAATGCATTTTACAAGAATTTAAGAACGTTATGTAAAACGCGATGTTTACAGTTAAAATGTGAAATTATTTATAGTATACGGTTGCATTATATAATTTTTTTTAGTTAGAATAAGTGTACATATCTAAATAACTATTAATCATAATAACTTAAAATTAAATAATATTTGAGTCATTATAAATATATACGAAAAGTCGTAAGACAAATAATAAGCTTTAAAATAAAAAGTGTGCCATTCGCTAGCGCCTAAAAGTGATCTGGTTACCAAAAATTACTAGAAACCCCAAAAAGGGTGTATGTGATCAATCGCTACAGTCGAATTATAAATAAATTTTGTATAAATTGTATAAACATTGAATACAAGTGTGCAATCAGTTGACCAGACTAATTTGAACTAAAAGTGAACGCGTGGCGAGGTGAATTAATAAAAACTTATAAACCTATCTCGTAAAACTATTTATCGCTAATTTTAAAGAACATAATAAATTATAAGTGTTGCTACTCTAAACGTGTGGTGTAAAGCCATCCCGTTACAATTACATTCAACCGCTGTAAGCAGTTCAACAATTACTGCGCCAATGCGATCAGATGGATGCAGCATAGGATAACGGCCGCAACGATTTCAAGTAACAGTTTTGTTAATCACTTTTATAATAGTATATATTTTATATTTATAGTTTTTTTTTATTATATAACTTTCGGTGGTAGTTTCTTAATTGATAGTAATTAATTTTCCATTTAATATTATTTTTCATTTAATCAATGACGTCATTTAAAATTTAATATTTTTTTTTCTATCTAATTATGATTTTCACATTTTTACTTCTCTTTATATAAATAAAATATGTTTTATATGAATCCACTCGAAAACAATCTGTATTCTTGAATTTTCTAATGGCAATTTATTTCACTTGTCGTGTTTTCGCTACGTTGATTTTAATTACAGCATGAGAAGTTAAGAGCTTTATTTAGGATGAAGTGGTAAGTGTGTCCACAAGCAATTTCTCGGTAAGTTGATCCATGCCTTTCCATTCCCTTCCTTATTTTCCCTTCTTCTAAGTTGATCCATGCCTTTCCATTCCCTTCCTTATTTTCCCTTCTTCTAAGTGGTCCAAGCTAGCTTGCAGTCAACTCCAGCACCACCCACCCCCTCCCTGATCCTTAGTCGGTTAACTGTGACCACGCTGGAGCTCTGATTGTGGGAATACAACTTTTCGGTAACGGCAGATCTTATTTCTGGAAGCAATTTACATATGCAACCCACTCAGGTCTAACCAAGCCGTTACAGGATGCTTTATGTTTTCTAAAGCTTCAAAATTAGAAAGAATAGCTTATATAATACTTAAGCCAAATTTTTATTTGTGTAATGAAAAGCTTTAGTTCTAAAAAGTTCGTTTTTAACTTCTTGCTTGTAAACTATTTAAAATTTCTTCAAAGCTTTTAATTTTTTTTTTACAAATTTTTACTTTAAAAGCATTTTATAAATATTTACAAAATTTGACGTAAGCTACTTTAGCTATATGGTACAGAAATTATTTTGATAATTTCGTTTCGTTATCTTCTACGATAACGTTGAAAGTCCAAAATAAAGACGTGGTAGTCGACAACAGCTGGAATGTTCCGTATTCGCCGCTGCGCTTTCCAAAATATTCAAAGCGCATTGTAATGTTGAGAACTGCAATTCTGTCAAGTCCATCAAATAATGGAAGTGACAAGGCTGTTCGCATTATTAGATGGGAAGATATGTCAGCAGCAATGAGATGGTTTGGCGAATCTTTTCATTCTCCATACATGAACGTCAACCCACTGTGACCCGTTTACCAATCAATACAACGGTAACAACAAGCTTCCTAGCGGCTTCTTCTTGTCGAAATATTTCTAATGAAACGCATTATTAAAAATATTTCAACGTCGGGAACACGGTCAGCCAGTCCTGGTGGTACGTGAACGAATATTCAACCGATGCATTGGGGCGCATTGGTTAATGTTCGTGGACCGAATTCATTCGGATTTCTACGAAATGTTAATGGTGAGTTGTGAGCAGCATATCGAGAATCCTGTCAGTGTTACACTCTTTAATCAGCTCTTGAATCAGCAGCAAAAAACCACGTACGGCACATTGATGAAACCAGTCAACGACGGCTACGGTGCGATCTTCTTCCTTGATGTACGTGGAGGAACTGGCAAAATGTTATTAATTTCATTATGATTTTAGTTTCGATTCGCGTAAAAAGTCAAATAGCGCTGACCGTAGCATCATCTGGACTTGCTGCCATATTGTTAGAAGGAGGACGAACCGTTAATTTGATGCTCAAATTGGCACTTAATTTGTAAACGATAGATGAACCGACGTGCAACAATTCCAAAAAATCAGCAATGGCGAAAGTACTAAAGAATGGTAAAATAATCAAATTTGATGAGTGTATGATGGCACACAAACAAGTATTAAAGGCACTCGGCCGAACGTTGAAAGATTTGCGTGCATGTTGAAAGATTTGACGCGTTACAAAATGACGAATCGGGAGACGTGTTTTCCAAGCAATTATTAGACATTGGCAATTAAAAAGTTCAGGTTAACACTTCGACTGGCCTAATTTCATTTCCACCTAATTTTTGCAAATTCAGAACCTTTAAAGAAGAATTGATCACGGAAGTGTTCTCAAATATTGATGCAAATTATAAAAACCATGTTTGGTTAAGCGAACGAGCAATTTTAGCAGCGAAAAATAAGGACGTAGCCTATTTGAATATAAAAATTCATTTCATTTAAGTGGATCGATTTCATTACAGATCCAGATGAAGTCATCAATTATCCATTTGAATTGCTGAATTCATTGGGTTTGCCAGGAATGGCGCCGCACAATTTGCAGCTCAAGGTTGGTTCAGTGATAATCATATTACGGAACCTGAACCAACCAAAACTATGCAATGGAACAAGAATCGCTGAGAGATTGATGAACAACATGATTGAAGCAACTAGGATGTTCTGATTCCAATCGACTTGCGGGAATAAGTTTAGGAAAGGGGTTTATATGAAATTAGTGACGTGTTGGAATCTAAAGGATGCATCCCCTGAACCATGGGGCCTCTTGGGCTCCTTTACCATCATTCGATTGCGATGAAACGTTGATAAAGGGTTGCATGCACGCCTAATGAATACCTGTCATATGGTACCTGATGAATTCCTGTCATATACGATTGCAACTACAATGACGTCAAGAAGTTGCCTGCAAAATATCCGTAGCTTAAACCAATTCTAATTTCAGCTAGTTATTAATAAATTCAATTTACATTTTTTTTTTTTTTTTAATACGATTAAATTTTATTATTTTGTTGCGTATGTTTACGACATTTTTTACGGATTTTTCAATAAGCTTGTGTACCAAATTTTATGTACAACGTATTGAAATTGAAATTGAATTTAAAAATAAATAAAATTTTGTTTACACGACACACACTACACGTACACAAAAAATTCATTAGACATAAAAGCTTTTATGGCATAAGTCACACAAATTTTATTGTGGCGCCCATTTTAGTACTAAATTATTTTTAGGTGGTGCGGATGGCTTTCCAAAATTCAAATTTTATGTTCACCATACCACATCTACCTTTTACACGCATGCATTTTTGGTTGGATTAAAGTCGGGTCAAAATAATATCTAATTTAAAAATAGTTTTTTATTTAAAGGTGAGTGCTCTTCTTTGAATTTTGGAGCAAACGTGTTGTAATTTTAAAAATAAAATGTAATTTAAACAAAATAAAAAACTTTTTGGTTCATATTCCAAGTTTTTTATTATATACTAAATTTATACGTAAAATATGTATATGTACAGGGTGTCCTAAAATTGGATGATCAAACGAGGCAGGGTGATATGGAAGCTCATTTCTAACAAAGACAGCCAAGTGAAGTTTTTCGAATTGTTGATGGTGGTTATTCCACTTGTTAAAGATGCGTAGCTAAAATATAAAAAAAATCGTTTTTGATATAAGAATTATATAAATTAACTTTAAAAATATTTATTATTGTAAAATACTTATCTTGTAAGCTCTCACGTAATCCGGTTTAGATCGCCAATTTTATTTATTGTTTCCAAATTTTGACAAAGTTGTAGGTGAACAAACTGAATCACGCGATCCGTGGTTAATCCATCAAGTAACAAAACATGATTGGGCTCAGCACAGTTATGAGATTGAATTTCCTACCATAACTAATTTTTCGATTTTTTAAATAAACAGAGTAACCGTTAGAAAGTTGCCAACCTTCGAGACAAATTTCACACCAGACAGCTACATCCTCGAATTTGAAAGTAATGTATGTAGACATGAAACCAGTTAGTTGTTTGAACTACGGTGAGAATCACTTCCTAAGGAATTGCGACCAATTTTTAGTACTTTCCGTAAATGATAGGAGAAGCTTCGCGGCTGAGAAAAAGCTATGTTTTATATGCATGTTCCCAAATCATCAATCACAAGGATGTCGTTCAAAATTTAGATGTGGTATATGCCGAGCGAGACACCATACAACATTACATCAGGATTTGCATAAGCCGTTAACAAATACTGCAATGTCGAACAATGAAGATGTCCTTGATCTATCAACATCCGGGAAAACAAACACTGGCCCCATAAACATCGCTCATGCCACTACCCACAAACAATTTACGATACTATTAGCTACAGCTATTATAAGAGTTCTGGATGCAACAAACGAATTCCAAAAGTGTCGTTTCATCTCCGAATCGCATGCTCAATGACCCGCGTTACCACGTAAAAATTCGAAATTACTTATCAAAGGCTTGACTCCTGGTACAGAATCAACGAAAGGTATTTTATCAATCAAGGCTACGTGATTATATTCTTCAATACAAACATTACAAATTGACGTTCTTGTCCTACAAAAATTAACCAGCATGGTAAATCTCACCAACTAAACTAAATCCCACCATCTCAGCAGATCCATATTTCCATACAGCCGGGGCAATAGACATAATAATTGGAGCCGACCGATTTTTTAATTTTCTAAGAGATAGTCGTGTCGCAATTTTAGAAGACAAATTAATCGCTCAAAATTCGATGTTTGGTTGGATCGTGTCTGAAGAAGTCACCAGAAAAGCCAGTGAGTACGATCAAACAAGTCTCAATGTAGACGACACCCTTAAAAAATTTTGGGAAATGGAAGAGATTCCTGAATGCGATTCTTGGTCTACAGAAGAAAATGACTGTGAAAAAATTTTAAAACAAAATTTCAGAGACACGCCAACGGTAAATAAATAGTAAAATTACCCTTTAAAATTTCTACTTTAGCTTTAGAGAATGCGTTAGGGAGTGCCAGAAGGAGATTTTTTTTACTTGGAGTAAAGGCTAACCAGAGATGCTTTTTTAAAAACTGAATATGCGAAAATCGTTCGTGAGTATATCCAATTGGGTCATGCAAAAGATATCCCCAACGCAACGACAGGCGAACAAATTGAAAATTGCTACTATTTACCGCATCATGCCGTTTTCAAAATGGACAGTAGCACAACAAAACTGCGTGTCGTTTTTGATGGGTCAAGTAAAACAACCAGTGGAAAATCTATCAACGATCTTCTGGGCCTACAATTCAACCCACTTTGTGGACAACGCTTGTTAACTTTCAGTACGGTAAAATTGCACTTACGGCCGATATTGAAAAGATGTATCGTCAGGTTTTAGTAGCCGATGAAGAACAAGATTTCCAAAGAACTCTGTGGCGAGAACAGGTTAGTGAGCCGTTGAAGTATTATAAATTAACCACTGTTACCTTTACCACCCGATCATTTCTAATGAAATTCAGCGTAAATTTTACATAGACGATTATATATCTGGTGCGAACACTTTAGAGGAAGCCAAATACCTGAAAGAACAGTTGACAACAATATTTCACTAAGAGGATTTAACTTGCGAAAATGGAAATCTAACGCTTCCGAATTACTGGATCAGCCAATAGACGAACACAAGTCGATAGTTCCGTTCGAGGAAAATAATTCGACCACTAAGATACTAGGACTTCAATGGAATTCAAAGAAAGATGTGTTGTCATTTAAAGTCAATTTTCCAGAGGAAATCATCCTAACCAAGCGATCCTTAATATCTAATGCGTCCAAAGTTTTTGCTCCTCTTGGTTTACTCTCTCCATCGATAATTTTGGCTAAACAATTTTATCAGCAATAGTTAAGAAAACTAGAATGGGACGATGAGCTCCCTGATGACATCGCGATGGTATGGAATAGGCTCAAAACAGAACTTCCACAATTCGAGCAGCTCAAAATTAAGAGATATATGCAAAAGGAAGGGATACAGCTTCATTTTTTTTGCGATGCTAGCGAAAGGGCGTACTCAGCAGTAGTCTACAATCGATTTTCAAATGAAAAGGGAGAAATTCAAATAGAACTAGTCACCTCTAAAACGAAAGTTGCACCTATAAGGCAGATTTCGCTCTCAAGGTTGGAATAATGCGGTGCGCATTTGCTCGCGAAACTATTTAATGAAGTAAGAAAAACTGTATCCGAAGATGTGTCAGTGTATGGATGGACAGATTCCTCTATTGTTTTAGCTTGGTTATTCGATCATCCAACCAAATGGAAAAAATTCGTAGCCAACCATGCGTCAGAGATTCAGCAATTATTGCTGAAAAGCAATTGAAATCATGTATAGTCAGATAAAAATCCAGCAGACTATGGGGTGTCTTACCAACGAAACTATTGACAATCAATCAGTGGTGGCATGGTCCACTATGGCTAACTCAACCAGAAGTTCTATGGCCAACTATAAAACAACAGGTTTTTTACGATGCTACCACTTGTGAGAAGAAAAAGCGAACTGGCTCCATAATACCATTATTTAATACCAAATGCGAAGTTAGTGAAGAAGAGGTATTCCAATTAATATTAAATAGGACATTTTCTTTCACAAAGGCTATACGAGTTCTAAGCTACATCTATAGATTTATAGAAAATGTGAGAAAGGAAAAAGGATTTCACTTGACAGCAGCATTAAATCTGAGAGAAATTAAATCAAGCCACAGGAAAACTATTAAAATGGGTACAATGCAAAGAATACCCAAACGAGATAAAACTATTAGAAAAAGGGCAGATGCTATCTTAACATGACAAACTTTCCACACGATTGTCGTTTCTAGATACAAACGACCAGTTGCGTGTTGGTGGAGGGTTAGAAAATTCTTCATGTGCATATGATGTCAAACACCCAATCATTCTACCTAAATCCCACATCCTTAGTAAAATGATTATTTCCTTTTACTACAAAAAATATCTCCAACCCGGCCCATCCCATACATCCCATCTAATTTGGCAGGCGTACTGGATCGTGAAAGGCAAAGCAACCGTGAGGGATGAAGTCAGAAAGTGCATTCAGTGCTTCAAAAACAAAGCGAAGGCGTCCAAGCAGCTTATGGGTAATCTACCAAATGTTCGAATAACACCTGCGAGACCATTTTTAAGATGTGGAGTAGAATATGCGGAGCCTATTCTACTAGCCAGCAAAAGCGGTCGTAGAGCAAAACTGGTTAAGGGTTATATAGCAGTTTTTGTGTGTATGGTAATCAAGGCCGTTCATATTGAAGCAGTTACCGAATTGATGATCGATGCTTTCCTTGCAGCGTTGAAACGATTTTCATCAAGACGAAATGTTCCTAGTGATATATACGCGGATAATGGTACAAATTTTGTTGAAGCAAGCAGAAGACTTAAAGAGGTATATCAATTCAATAACTCAAAAATTAATGATAATGTCGTTTCAGAATTTTGTACTTTGAACCAAATAAACTGGCACCGCATTCCACCGGGTGCACCACATTTCGGGGGATTATGGGAATCCGCTATAAAATCCTTTAAAACCCACCTCAATAGAGTCATGGGAAACTGTCACCTAACTTTTGACTTTTTTTTTAAGTTTTTTTACGCTTGTATGCCAAATCGAAGCAATATTAAAATCCCGCCCTCTATGTCCAATCTCGGAAGATGATGATTCGTTCGAAGCTTTGACACCCGCTTATTTTTGGTGGGTTCAACTATAGCAACCGTGCCGGAAATTAACCTGGATGATATAGCAACATCGCGATTGTCGAGATGGCAGCAAGTAGAACAACGAGCGCAATGTTTTTGGAAGCGTGTCCATAATAGAAAATTATATTCTGAGTTTTATATTTATAAAATTGCGAACTCTTTAATTCAGAAATAGTCTTTCTATATACTATACTGCGATATCGGAATTAACACCACTTTTAGTGGTTTTTTTAGTGAAATCACATGCACACCCACCAAAAAATTAATTAAAAAAAACTAAGAGTTATTTTGTGTAACTTGTCTGTCAAATAAAAACAAAGATTTTGTAAAATCACAGATTTTGTTACTCAACAATTTTTTGTTGATGTTTAAGTGGAAAAATAATGTACTACAGAAAGTTGACGCCGATTTTAAAATGCTATCATACATCGGGCCAGTCACAACAGAATGTTTTAATCAATTTTTTCACAAAGATGGTCGTGTTTATTAAAAAATGCACTAAACAAAATTTCGATTTCTAAAATCGATGCTTTGTCAGAAATAAAACAAAATGATGAACTCAATGATAAACTAATCCCTCGATTCTAACGGATAGTCACAGACGTATTTTCAGTCTTATCAAATACTATTGTCTTAGCGAAGTCTATAAACTTTCAATTCTTATTCTGCACTTAGTCTTATCTGTCAGTAGTCTTAAAAAATTGTTTTCGTTAATATCAGCGAAATAGGTGGTCTTAGGAGTCATAATTTTGACATTAAAAAGAAACAATAAATATTTTTATTTCGAATTGAACTGTCGCTTTTCGTTCATAAATTTGAAACAATATGGTGTAAATTTGGTTTGGCAGCTCTACAAAAGTGTTTGGAGAGTTTATAATATTTTATTTAAGACTACTGCCTTCAGAATTTCAATGAAGACTTTAGTCTTAAAAAAAAAAGTCTTTACAATAAAGTTTTAGGTAAGATGTCTTAGTAGTCTTATCGGGGGGTACAGTAAAATAATTTTTTAAAGCAAATCTAGTAGCCCGCCCGAATTAAACAAAATTTGTGGTGTAAAAAGAAAAACATTTTGTAATTCATGTTACTAGTTCCATACCTTCGACCGTTTGTAATTAAAATGTCAATAAGCCATGCGGCTTATTCCCACCGCGAATATATGGCTTATGTAATGGCAACGCCCGAGCAGCGCAAGAGAATACCAGAAACGATATCGAGATCGGAAACTCTTGGTTTTTTTAATTAATTTTTTGGTGGGTCCCACCACCCTTCACTTATGTGATTTCTCTAAAAACACTAAAAGTGGAAAAACTTTTGCACCATCAACAATTCGATAAAACTTCACTTAACTGTCTTTGTTAGGAATGAGCTCCTCTATCACCCTGCTTCGTTTGATCGTCCAATTCTGGGACACTCTGTATATATGTATATATGGATCGATTGATATACATATACAATTTATTTCGTTCAAGAATATAAAAAGTATGAAAATTCAATAATAAATATTCTGAAAGCACTTTGTCCATAACTCTTCTTTCTGTTTTATTTAATAATAAATTTCATCGATATAGATGTCCGAATGACCATATTGTTTCGAATTTATAGTTTGTATCGGTAAGTACGTATACCCCGGTATTTTCTTGGAACGTTTATGATAATAAAACTTTCTGTTTAACGTAACGAAGTTTTAGTATTCCTTTGATTCCTCAGGAAACATCAAAATTATTCAAGCAAGGAGTCTCACACCATATAACACTTTACAGAATATGAATAGTATATTTGAAATAAATAAAATTAAAACTGATAGTACAACATGCCCGGAAAATTCACGAGATATTCAAAAACGCCTAAATTTCCAGTAAGAAAATTTGTCACAAGACGACTAAAGAAGAAAAGAATAAAGTAGAATTTGAACAAAACAAGAAGAGTTTCTGCTTACACACCTAATATTAAAACATAAATCATCGGTTACAGGAAAACCGGACGGTATTTTGAGCGAAACTCAACGGATCTTTATTCTGCGAAAGCCAGCATCGCCCAAAACATCGACAAATTCCTGTGAAAAAAATTTCGATTTATTTTTACAAATTTGCCAATGGTCGGAAAAATACAAAACAAAAAATTGTTTGTTCCAAATCATGGAATATTGTACCAAGTATGAAAAGTTGTTTTATTTTGAATAATAATCCGTTTAAATTGGCGATTGATAGTATAGATGCTGCCCCACGCAACGAGGAGGACTTACCCGAGGCGCTCGGGCAACCTTTAGGTATACCAAGCAATCTTTTGGTAATTTTGCGGGATTATTTAAATAACCGCAAAATAACCAGAACACGGTCGGTGGTATTAAGGAACGAGAAGTTACAGCCAGGGTAGCGCAAGGCTCGGTGCTTGGACCTGAACTATGGAATGTTTTATGCGATAGTTTGCTAAAGCTATGGAAATGCCAGATGATGTTTGCCTTGTAGGATATGCGGATGACGTGGCAATCGTAATTACCTCCTGGACTTTGAAATTGGCCCAGTATAGGATCAATCAGGCTATGCGCAGAATTAATCACTGGATGGAAAATCACGGTTTGCATTTACAACACTAAGGCAGCCACTATGGCGGCAGATCTTGGTAGGCTGATGGCAAATGTGGTTGAACCGCGAACCTGTAAGCGGAGGCTAATTATGTCAGTAGCCCAGTCGATTATATTGTACGGGCGGAGATATGGGCTAATGCCATGACAGTGGCGAAGTATCGTAATAGGATGGTATCAACTTAACGCTGTACTGCACTACGAGTAGCATATGCATATCGCACGGTATCCCAAGTGGCAGCTTTGGTCCTTGCTGGGATAATCTCTGTATACTTGTTGGCATTAGCACGCCAAAAAAGCTACAAGCTTAACGCTGAGCATGGAAGAAGAGCTGCAAGTATTATAGCACGTACTGAGACACTGAAGGGTTGGCAGTGTAGATGAGAAGGAGATATTGGGCGATGGACGGCCAGCTTAATAAAGCAACTTGGTCCTTGGATTGCGTGCGGATATGAAAAGATCGATTTTTCCTGTGCCAATTCCTGAAGGTGCATGGCTACTTCGGTACCTACCTTCATGCAATAGGTAAACTGGCATCACCCCAATGCCTGTATTGTTCAGAAGAGCGGGTTTATGTTTGCCACAGTTTGATTAACTGTGGAGGGTTCATAGGGGGGATGAGTCAGCTCACGTTCTTGGTAGGATTTGTTACACAGGATAACATTATCGAGATGATGCTATAATCGGAGGTGATGTGGACTGTGGAGGGGGGGTAACCAAATACGTTCATTCGGTCCTGCGTAGAAAAAGGGAGGGAGGACGCCTGATTGACCTGTAGACGAGCAAGTTGTGGAGCCGCAAAGGGCAAGAAGCGCGGCCCAGTCCGAAGTAATACGAAAGTGGTAACGGACTGGTGTCTCCGCGCCGAGTAGGTGATTTTTTTTACTAAGTAACAATCTCACACTGTCGGGTGGAGTGCATCACCAACCCGTCGCCTTTCAAAGATTTTCTTCACCTACACAAAAAAAAATCAAAAATTAATCAAAACTAATAAAAATAAATCAAAAATAATAAAAAATTAATCAATTACATATACAACCCAAAAGCTGACGTTTACCTTAGAAACTTACGAAATTCGAAAATCAATAATTCTTAACCAAAATATCCTTAACGTACAGAGAGAAATCCGTTTCTCACCAACTACAGACCCCTCTTTCTCTCTTTCTCTGGCACTATATCCCATCAAGGGCTTTGGCCGCCTCAAATTAGGTTTCATAATCATATTTTCATTTCAAGATAATGAGTGATTAATTCATTGTTCCTAAACCTACCCGTAACATTTTTTCCTTGTCACCACCGGGAATCGAACCCGGGACCTCCGGTCGCTGGAGCAAGCATGCTGACCACTTTCCATCCGGAGCGGCAAGACAGACTCGCTCTTTTCTATTCTCACATACGCAATAATTTGACTAATACGTTGGGTAATTAAATGTACTTCAATATACCTTAAATTTTGTTACTCAACCGATGACTAATCGCTTAACTGCATGATCCATAGCTAAATTTTTTCACCTCCTTCTTTTATGTATTTAATGCTTTTCTCTACTATATATAACAAATTTTTATTTTTACAAATCCGTAGATACTCCTGATAATGACGTAACAAGTCGAAATCGATTGAGCGATTTTTTAAACTTTTTGAAAATATTCAAACAATATAATTTTGCGAAATAAAAAAAAGTGTTTAATAAAATGTGTTTATTAAGTGTAAGTGTGTTTCGCCAAGTGCCTACGGCAAATAGTGTAAAAAGGATAATCAAAAGAAATCAAAAGTAATCAAAAATGTGAAAAACGTAATCAAAAATTAATAAAAAGAAATCAAAAGAATTTAAAATTTATCAAAACAAATCAAAATAATTTAAAAGTTAACCAAATGTAATCAGCAATTAATCAAAAGTAATAAAAAAAGAAATCAAAAGTAATCAAAAGTAACCAAAATTAATCAAAAGTAACCAAAAGTAATCAAAAATAATAAAAATTAAACAAAACTAATTAAAATAAATCAAAAATAATCAAAAATTTATCAAAACTAATCAGAGATTTACCAAACGTAATCAAAAATTAATCAAAAGAAAAAAACAAGTTAAACAAAATTAATCAAAAGTAATCAAAGGTAAACAAACCTAATCAAAAGAAATCAAAATTTAAGCAAAAGTAATCGGAATTATTCAAAATAAATCACAGGTTATCAAAAGTAACAAAAAGTATTGAAAAATTAATCAAAAAAAATCAAAAGTAATCAAAAATTAATCAAAAGTTATCAAAAGTAATCAAAAATAAATACAAATTAATCAAAAGTAATTAATACAATCAAAAGTAATAAAAACTAATCAAAACTAATCCAGGAAAAAATTAAACAACTAGCACCGAATTACTTGTTCAAACAACAATGAACTCAACAAGAAATACCAATATATTCAACATGTAGCCAGAAACAAAAATTAATAACCGGTATAAAATTAATCAACCCAAATTGCACAAAACAAATTCTAAACGATAAGTGCTCCAGTGAAGTGGCAAAATTTCAAGATAATATCATAATGCTATAACCATACAACGACATTATTACAAACGAAATTCACGAGCCAATAATTTTATCAAATCTAAGCAATTGGACAATTACCAACAACAACAGAATCCAAATAATTCACACAACAGCAATCAAACACGAACAACAAAGGAATATTTCGCTGGGAATCTACAGCATACTATAGTCATATAAGTCGTTATCTATTTTTCAGTAAAAAAGTTCTTCCTAACAAAACAAACTAAGCAACAATCCAACATACAATTGATATCACCAAAGGAATCAACAACACCAGCTGTCCAAAAACGACCGTTTTGTACCCCACTTAGGCTTAGGGGGGAGGAGTTACGTCATCCAACGACTTCACAATCCAAATAGTGACAGCAACGTCAACTCAATTAATCGATTCAATGTTCTCCGCAATTAATAACACACAATAATAATGTTTAAGTTAAGTTTTTAACCAAAATAAAAAAAATATGACAAAAAAACAAATTTTAACCTAGAAAGTCTTTTTTGTGCAAATGCACATTTTGCAGTTTGAACAGATTATTACAGAATTACTACGGAATTAATTTTAACCTCACTAATTCTGCGAAATAAAAAACAAGTGTTTAATAAAATGTGTTTATTAAGTGTAAGTGTGTGTTCGCCAAGTGCCAAAAGCAGCATAACATATAAATTGAAAATTTTAATTATTAGTTTTAGATTGTATTTTTATTTTTGGTGAACAACATAAAAAGTAAAAGCTAAATTGCTAAAAAATAAATTTATTATATTAAAAAATCAAAGTGAAGTGTTTTTTATTCGCAACTGCAACTTCACCCAAATATAATTCGCGCTATTTTTGCATATAATTATTTTTATTTAAATCCAAACTAATATTTTACATTCAATTTTTTAGTTAAAAATCGACATAAAATTATTTTGATATACCTATTTATCGGGAGTCGTTACCGAGAGCATTATCCATTTCAATGTGAAATTTGAAAAGGCATTTATTTTGTGCAACCCTTGTACGTCATGTCAAAATAAATGTCAATTGGTATACCATTTCAGTGGCACTGTTCTGGTAATTCCCCGGTAATAGGGAACTGGGGAAAGAATTTATAAGTAATTTTTGACCTACTTAGGAGAAAAGTTTGATGTCCATATTTATAAAATGGTAATAATTTTTTCCAAATCTAAATTTTTCCCAATTTAGTTGTGTTTTCAAAAAAATTAACACTAAATTTTTACCTCAGTATGCCAGAAAAAAAAATGTCTAAATTCTTTCCCCAACTCCCTGTTCCCGGGGAATTACCAGAATAGTGTCACAGGTCGTTAAAAGTTTGTTTAGTGAATGAATTTATTTTTAATTTAAATGGTACGACGATAATACGAGTAGTAGCGGAATTTCGAATAGATAATTTCCCATTCAGCGCTCAATAGCCCGCCCCCCGTGATGGGATATAGTGCCAGAGAGAGAAAGAGACAGCGAGAGAGCGCATTTTTAAACACCTATAGTTTTTAGTTTCAATTTATTTTATAATTTTTCTACTACCGCTCCTTGAGACTTTCACAGTTTTTAAAGTGCAATTTAGGATAGCGTAGACAAAATTGTAACACTGAATTGAACATGGATAGTTTAAGATGATATTTACTGTGCCATACAGGCTACTTATTCCATGAATTTTAATAAATTTTCAAATTACATTTCATCGATCCTAGAGATGTACACGGGGTCTCACCTATATGGCCAGATAGAACTGTCAAAACTCTATGAGTGTGGGGAATGGGATCTATGTAATTTATTTTTAACTTGCCCAGATACATTTTTACGTTTACGATTATATCCCATATACCAGAAATGTTCACGGGATCTCTTTCATATATTCGAATAGGTCAGAAAATTCTCTATCAATATTGTGAAAACCGGACACGAATGATGATTTTCACCTTGTTTCTCAAGATTTAAAAATTCTTCATTTTCAATTTTTTTCTCAATTGGAAATTTTGGTATTTTCTCCAATAGGGTTTTTACCCCATTGACATTTCTAAACAAGCGACGAACCCGATTTATTGTAATAATAATCAAATAACAGAAATCCTAGAGATGTTCATGGGCTCGCGTTTATACTTTTGGATAGTTCAAAGATTCGACTTTAGATAGTTCTGGACAGTGTTCGGTTATGGTGATATTTACAGTGTCATACACGACTTAGAAGTTTCATGAAATATGTAATTTGGATACATTTTTAAATTTCATTTCACCGCACTTAGAAATGTTCACGGGGTCTTACCTACATGACGAAATAGATCAGTCAAAACCGTATGAGTGTTGTTAATGGGATCTAATTATGATGATTTTTAGCTTGTCCATAGACATTTTTCACAGAATTTTTTTTAAAACAATAAACAAGGTTTATGCTCTGTATGTCAAGCCATATACCATCCTTTATTTATTTGCCAATCTTTCTTTAAATTGTCATATTTTGATCGTTTACAAAGGGTCAAAGATCTGCAGATTTGCATTAATTGTTTTGGTACCTCACATACCATATACCTGTAAGTCAACTGCTTGTAGAGTCTGCAATTTAAAGTATTATACACTATTTCCTGATTCTTTCAACAGCAACAAAGTCGAATTAGTTTCTGCAGCTAACAAACCTACTTCACAAATTCTACATGCAACTACAAATGCAGAGGTATTACTTACTACAGCAATTGTTCATATTCAGGACAATTCTGGAAAATACCATGATTGTCGAGTATTACTGGATTCTGGTAGTCAGTCAAATTTTATTATTATTACATCTTTCGCAAAACTAATTGGCATTGATCAGCACACGATACCTAATTTTACCATAAGTGGCATTAATAAAACTAAAATGACAGTTTCCCAAGGTGTCTCAACATATGTCGAATCTCGATGCAGTAAATATAATAAAACCTAATAACTAACCTTTTAGTTATTGCTCAAATTTCGGATTTATTACAACAAACAAATTTTGAACATTTCATGGCTGTGATGAAGAACTTCCGTTAAATGAGTGTCAAAAGTGGAACCAATTTCGATTACAGCTTTTTATTAATTGAAATAACATATCAATTAATTTACTTTGCAGCAAGTCCAGAGTAGCCCCTTTCAAAGCATTAACACTACCAAGACTCGAACTATGCGGTGCCATTCTACTTTCAAATTTAGTTGTTGATAGTAGTCACTAGTCGTTGATTCAATGTTCTTAAATTTTAATAATTTAATTTTATGGTCCATCACATTGTGTTGGATTAACACACCACCCTACAAACTTAAAATTTTTGTTGCCAATCGTGTTGATGATATACAGGAATTGACGTCTAATTATACCTGGCAACATATTTCATCTGAATTCAATCCTGCCAAACTACTAACTATATGAATATCTCCCGTTGAATTGTCTACAAATAAATTATGGTGGCATGGACCAGATATTGTATATTCTACAGATATGAAGGAATATACTCTATACAACATTTTTTTTTTTTTTTTTTTTTTTATTTATATTCTCAGTTAAAATACAACTATCAGATTATTCAGTGGATTTATTGTCCTTTGAAGAATAATCTGAGTAAGTATGTACAGCAAAATAAATTATTATGAAAAGTAATAAGAAAATAACAATATCAAAGAAAAAAAAAAAAACAATAATGGAAAAAAAAAATACAATAATGATAAATGTAATACATAAATTGCCTATAATTAAAAATACAATTCAATATTGGACTTAAAATACTTTTTAATACTATTCTTAAATTTCAAGAATGTTTCAGATATTTTTAAATTATCAGGTATTTGATTATATATAACTGGTCCTAAGAAGGTAATCGACTTTCTTCCAAATTCAGTCTTTATATGATAGTAATTAATTCTTTTGCAATTTCTTGTTCCATAAATATGATGAATACAATCAAATTTAATATTAGATAACACTGAAGATACATGTAGCGCTTTATACATATATACGTTATTTGAAATTTATGTAACACGTTAATGGGTAACACTAAATTATTCCCACTACAGTATAATTCTTTAGTTGGAAACAGAAATGGCAACCTATAGACTGATTTTAAACTTTTGTTCTGCATTACTTGAATTTTATTTAGCCTAGTTGCAGTGGCTGTTCCATATGTAAGTAGACCGTAGCTGAATCGTGAATGAATGAACGAGTAATAAATCATTAACAACACCCGTCTAGGAACGAAAAAAGATAATTTCCTAAGAAGACCTACAAGTGGAGCAATTTTTTTACAAATGTAATTAATATGATCCTGCCAAAACATACGAGCATCAAAAGTTACTCCTAAATATTTAAATGAATTAACTCTTTCAATCATAATGTTGTTCACTTTAAATGGAGGTAACGTAACCATTGATTTATATGGGGAATGAAATATCATATGTTTAGTTTTAGACATATTAAGTGAAATTAAATTGGATTTAAAGTATTCTAATAATATATTGAGATCGTGATTCATATCATCCATTATCCCACTGGCATCTAAGGTTTTATAGAATAACGCCGTATCATCAGCAAAAATTCTAATTTTGCCCTTTAATGGTAAATAAGAAATATCATTAATGAAGATTAAGAATAAAAGTGGTCCCAGATCACTGCCTTGTGGAACACCACATTTGATATCCAACATATTACTTCTAATTTCATTGACCATGACATACTGTTTCCTATTTGATAAATAGCTACTCAGCAAGCTATAAGGAACACCCCGTATACCATAAATATATAATTTGCTAAGTAACAATTCATGATCAATGCAATCAAAATCTTTCTGTAAGTCTAAGAGCGCTCCAACATACTTTTTGTTGTCAAAAGCTGTAAAGATCATATTTGAAATTTCAACAAGAGCTAATTCCGTACCAGCTCCCTTTCTAAAACCATATTGATATGAGTAGAAAAAGTTATTTGAATCAAGAAAATTTACCAATCGGGAGAAGAGTAATTTTTCAAAAATCTTGTCAAATACTGATAAAGTTGAGATAGGTCTATAATTATTAATTGATAAACTGTCACCATTTTTAAAAACGGGAATAACTTTCGCAACCTTTAAGCAATCAGGATAAATACCAGTTAATAAACATTCATTAAACATTTCTGACAAAAGTTTTGAGAAAAAATCTGCTCTACCTTTAACCACATAGTTATTAATTTTGTCCGGCCCACAACCCTTACTCTCATTAAGTGAATGAATAATATTGAAAACTTCAATAGCTGTAACTGATGAAAAATACATAGAATCACAGTTCCAATAAATGGTACCGAATTTATGAATATTTCTGTCAGAGTTGATAGATTCACTAATTAATCTACCTACCTTAACAAAATAGTCATTGAAAAGGTTAACTACAATATATCACCAGTATCATTATAAAGCCGTCCGTTACATAAAATTGAATCAAACTGAGCTGTTTTGTGATTTTTATTAAGAAACAAATTAATATTTTTCCATAGATCTCTTTGGTTTAAATCAACAAACATTTCATTAAAATAACGTTTCTTAGCGAAATATTTTTTGATTTTAGTAACTTACTTAGGCGTTCTAGTTCCGCTTTAAGATCAGTGTTATTGGGATTAAGTTTATATCTTTTTAACACTTTGTTTTTCTCACGAATTACTTGCCAAATATCATAGGTAATCCAAGGGCATAAAGTATTTTTTAATTTAACTTTGACACTTATTGTATTAGTATATTAGTATATTTTATTTCATATTTCACGAATATCAAGGGGCATTGAAATCAGAAAGTTATTAAACTCTTCATTTAATTTATCAAAGTTCACAATTTTTTTATTCAAAATTTTCCCAATGTACTTAGCTGCGTAGCAAAATTTTGTGTAAAGAAAATTGTGGTCGCTAATGTTTGAATAGATGGTACAATTGTAAACATTTTTAATGTTTAGAAAGCTAGATACGGCATGATCTAATATATTGCCACTAGCAGGACGAGTAATATTCGTATTAGTAGTTATCAAACCATGGCTCATTAGTAGATTTATATAATCAGTTACATAATCATCTGTTTTGTTGATGGGAATATTTAAATCTCCAAGTAGAATATTATCTGATCTGCAGCTATCAGAGAGAAAACTATCTAAAAAGTTAAAAAAACAATTAACATCAGAACTAGGTGGGCGATAAATGGCACAAACATTGGTGCCAACAAATCGAGGAAGTTTAATTTGAATGAAGTGAAATGGGTATAAACCATTATCATTTTTCAATGAAAAATATTCAATGTCATTTCTGATATATAATGCAAGACCTCCCCCAGATCTATCATCTCTACATGAAAATATACTTGTTGATAGTGTACGACATCATATTGTGACTCTGAATAAAAGTTTCCGAAATAACTAAAATATGAATATCAGATTGTAAATTATCAATGAACTCTAACAGGTTGTCAAATTTATTAATGTCATTCATCCCACGAATATTAATTTGGAGAGTTATTAATCGTTGAGTGTTACTACCAAAGTCACCGTTTGAATTCATTTTAAAATCATCAACATTATCAAAATACTCATTATGACAATATTGGTTTAAAATACTACTGAGCTTACTCATAGCCAATAAAATGAAATATGAAAATAATCCAGTCATTAATAACATTAGTTGAAAACGTAAACCGTAAAAGTTTACTAATACCAATTTAATGAAATTCAACAATGAATGAACCAAAGAAATTGAAAATAGAATTTTAAATCGTATAAAATTTACCAGATGATAAAACAATGTCAAATATATGAAAAAATTAGACCAATTAAATTCGACGCGAACAACACCAAAAATTACAACAAAAAGATCTGAAACATCTGTAAATGACATTTCATATGTAAACAATACAATTATTGTAGTAATAAAATTAACCACTTTTAAAGTTTATAATAGACTATAGAAATAAAATGTAAGTAAATATAGGCTATAATATATTGAAAATTTAAAATAGTGAAAAACTAAAAATATTATTATATTTACATGACAACAATTCGGAGTTGAGGATAATACATCAATTACAATCAGTACCATTATCAACCGCACCAGTATGTCGTCCAAGAAATGTTTGTTCAATATAGTTGACATCGTTCATCGATTTAATATGATAAACAATAGCTTCACTATCCTTCCTCAGTAAGATTTTTCCTTGCTTACACCACAAATATTTGAAATCTAACTTTTGTTTTATTCTTTTACCTTCAGCATACAATTTGGTTTGGAGTGGTGAAAGATGATCCATAATACGAATAATGAGATTGCTATGTGATGATGGGCAGCTAACCCCAAGGTCAGACGTCCGTATGTAATTTTTATTAGTTGTTTTTGATTTATATTTTAATAAAATTTCATTTTTCAATTCGATATTATGTGTTTTAATTATTAACATGGGTTTTTTGGATGTGCTTGTTCGTTGTGGATCCTTATGATTAACAAAGAATGCAGATTGAATTACACTAGTGTCAGCTTTAACATCCAGAACACGAAGCAAACCGGTGACCATATCATTTTTAAGATCCATATTTGGTGGAAGACCGCTAATTACTAGATCATTTTGGATAGAGCGTTGAAATTCATTATCCAAACTTGCTTCGATTTTGTGAAATTTATAATCATAAGAAGACTGTTTTGATTCCAATTGTTTGATCTTCTCCTTTAGTACCTTGTTTTCATCAGTAATTGTATTGATTTGTTGTAAAAAATTATCAAATGAGTTCGATACATATTGTTGGGAGGTTTCCACATTAATTATTCTAGCACGCAGGTCATTTAATATTTTTTTTGAAAATCTCAGGAAGATCAGATAAATTATTCAACACTGACTCACTGGTACTTTCAGACCCATCTATAATGGATCTACGCTTTGATGCTTTACAAGAGTTGAAAATCCAGGCTGCTGTTTTATTACGAATATGATCCAGAAGATCAGCCGGAATATCCGCACAAGCGACGTGGAAATATCCGTTGCAGGTGCCTTCACAGGAAATCCCGGGATTATTTCGATTTCCTGTAACTGCAACTTGACACTTTGTACATTTTTTAGGAGCCATCACAACCACAAGTAAACTAATTATACAACTTTCGCGCCCAAAGAAAAATTAATTTTATGACAGGGAGTATATAATATGTTATTTATATTTTATATATGTAATTAGCTTGTTTTAATTATTTAATTGTTATTATATGTAATTAAAAAGTTTTTTATTTTATTATTAATATTAATTTTTTTTTTCTTTTTAAATTTATTTATTTTATATTTATAATAAATATTTCGCTGGAATTTTATTTTACATTAGATCTAGAATTCAAATCAATCACTTTAACGACCATAAAAAACTTGCCGTTCGATTTAATAACAAAATTCAGTTCAATTAATAAATCAAGGGATAAAATCGTGGGTCCACTAAAAGTAATCGAAACAAATCGCGCACTAATACATTTATGCAAGAACAGCAAATTAAGACAATTAAATCCATTCCTCGATAAAGATTCTTTAAGACCTCAACTGTTGCTGTCTTTGGTACGACAAAAATACTAGCCAATTAATGGGAAATTGATTGCTAAAAAAATCGTACAAAATTGCTTAATATGTGTCAAAGCAAAATCCATTCAATTACAACAAATTAAGGGTGATCCACCATCAGAAAAGATTACGCCATCTCGTCCTTTTAATACGACTGGAGTTGACTTCTGTAGTCCATTTTTGATTAAAAACAAATTTCTAAGAAAGTGTAATGCTTGAAAGGTTTTCGTTGCTGAATTTGTTTGTTTCTCAACTAAAGCGATTCGTTTAGACATTGTTAGTGATCTTTCGTTAGAAAGTTTTATTGCATACTTCAAACGATTTATTTCTTGAAGAAGTAAAGTTGAATTACTTTACTCCGGTAACGCCAAAACATTCATTGGCGTTGATAATGAATTCTGTACCAAAAACCGATAATCGCCTAAGTACACTTTAGCTGCTTTTCCGTTTGTATTGTTTTTTAAATCGTTAATATAACTTCTACAACATATTTTAATCTTGTTTAATTCGTAGAAAAAATAAAAAAGTTATCACCGAGAACCTAAATCGCTTAAGTGTTATATTTAAAAAAAACATTTGGAAAAATCGTTTAAATGAAAAAAATTGATATACCAAACTGAAAAATAATGATTTTTAGTTTTAAAATAATTTTAGCTATTGTTTTGTTTTTAGTTGTGAAGTGAAAAAGTAAAAATATCCTAAAATCAATTAAGCGATTTTTTTAAAAGTCCGTTAGAACAAACAAAAACATCAAGTGACTTTAAGCTATTTTTTCAAAAATAATTTCAATATTAATCTGTAAGCAAATGCTACTAAGTTGTTTAAGCTATTTTTTATTTTAAGTTTATAAGTCCTTTGTATTTTTATGTGATTTCAAGTGATTCTTCTAAATACAATAAACGTGAATATAAAAGTCAGCTTAAGATAGTGGAATAAATAGTTCGTGTGAAATACTGCAAGTTTTATATTAATTTTATTTATGTAACCAAAGAAGTGAAAGTCTGTTCACTTCAAAATGTCGGTTAGAAGTATAAAAATGTTAGAATAGAAATGTTAGCTAAAAACAAAGCGGTACAAAATCTGCAATTATCTTCAGGTAAGAATAAGAAAATTGTTTCAATTGCAGATAGTGTTATATTGTATTAATAAATTATAAATTTGTTCGTAGCAACACGTGAAACATCACATAAAGTAAATGAAACCAGAGTTCATATGAAGCCCTCAGAGCATATTCAAACACAATCTGATGTTGCCGAAAGTAAGTGATAATTCTAAAATAATATTACATTTTACAAACATGGCGCTAATTTTAAACTTTTTCTTAGGTAAGCGTTGCGATTTCACCCTTGAAACTAGCAAAGAACACGATACCATAGTTCACATGAATTACTCAAATCAACTGCAAACAGATTATGACGATGTGGCCAAGTAAGTGATAATTTTAAAATAATACTACATTTCACAAATATGATTAAAATTATGCAAAATTTCTACTTTTTGTATTTAGGTCAACTTTACGTTTACGATTTAAGGGTTCCAAAGACCAACGCACTCGACACCTTAGTTCAAATGGAGCTTTCAGACCATCGTGAAGTGCAATCTGCAACAGTTGCCAATATAAACAGCGATCTAAGTTCGGATGTATTTGATGACAGGTTAGAAGAACCAAACTTCACGCCCGAGAACGATGCCATAACATCATCTGATGATTGTTGTATAAATCAAAATATAGATGTCACTATATTTATACATCTGATAATACCTATATTATAATTATTTATTACATATGGAAACACTATTGTATGAAAAAAGGAAGTGAAATAAAAGAGAAGTTTTTGGAATGTGTATGAGAACACATGTCTATTAAAATAAACTATATTTTTGTCTAATTTAGAAATCTGAAAACATCTTACTAAATATGGTAATATAACATGGTGTCAGAATAAAAAAAAAGAAAGAAATAAAACTGTAGTGTTAAAAATTAATTAGTTTTTCTATTTTGTGTCGAAATAATAATAAAAAAAAAATAAAAAAAATAGGAAAGTCAAAAGTATTAAAAATGGCTACACAAATTGGAATGATGCTACCACTAAAAAGCGATAAAGAGTGAAAGTCTGGCTGCAAAAAATTTAATTTCTTCGTAAGAGCAAATGACTTCACAAAGTTTGGAGACAAAAGAAAGGCAGCGTTACTCCTACAATGCATAGGAGATAAATACATAGAAATATATAATACGTTCGGCATAAACAAAGATGAAATGGTGTATGATGATGTGATAAAAAAATTTGAAAATTATTTTGAGCCAAAGAAACAAATAACTTTGGAGCGTCAATTGTTCTTTAATTTAAAACAAAAGAACGGAGAGAGTATTGAAGATTATCTCACTAGTTTGGTAAATGCAGCGAATAAGTGTGAATTAAAAGATATGAAGCAACAAATGGTACGAGATATTTTTATATCGGGATTAAACAGAGAGCATCAACGAGTAAAGGAAACATTGTTGCTGAAAGAAGATAGCTATGACACGGATAAAATGTTGGGAATTGCGCGATCGGTAATGCAGGTGAAGCGAGAGACAGAGAGCGATACTCAACTACAGTCGTCGATAATGTTGATAAACCGAGGTATGGGGAAAATAAATTTTAATTCTAATAAAAATAGGAATCGTTTTAAATCAATGCCAATGCAGCATAGTACTAGTTATAATAGCAAGAATACATATAATGATTACGATAAAAAGTCATATGAGAAACAGTCGAATGTGAACAATAATACGTCACATCAAAGCAAAGTAATTTGTAGTCGATGTGGTCAAACACATAAATTTGCATGTCCAGCTAATGCCATAGACACATTACTGGTTTCGTAACTATGGTTTCAAGTTAACCATGATTTCGTTGTAATGTGTCACCCCTTACCATGGTTTGCAACTCGGTTTTAACGTAGTTTCGGAATGAGATATTTTTTCTCATCCAGAGGCATTTTAGTGCTCCCAACGCCGAATACATCAAAAATGCAGATTCCGGACACTAATAGTTTACCAAGAAAATCTAGTTTCCTTTGAGTTTTCTATTTGTCATTGAGATATTTGGTTGGCGGGAACAAATTTTTTTTAATGTTCTGTCAACATAAAAGTCATTTATGACAATTTAACAGTCAATCTTGGCATTTTTGTCAATGCCTACTCCATTACTATTTAAAACCAAACGAGAAGACAAAAGAAATTGTAGTGTGTCTTGAGTGTTCATCTCGCAGATCATAGTTTCATAATCCTAGTTACGAAACCAGGTATGTGTCTATGGTATAAGAATGCTATGTGTTCTTATTGTAAAAAAAATTGGTCATTATGCAAAATGTTGTTTTAAATTAAATAAAAAATGTAACCAAGTAGTTGTAGAAAATTCGAATTGTCAAAATAATGTTCAAGAAGTTGAGAACGAATACGAGAATAATGTACACTATTTTGTAGGAACATTAATGTCAACAAATTGAAATATGAATATTGCATGGTTTATAGATATTATGATCAATGATTTTGTAATCGAGGCTCAAATTGACACAGGTGCTCAAGTCAATGTTTTATCTAAAAATAAGTTTGATATATTGAATTTATCATATTCAATTATTAATGATTCCAGAATTAAATTATTAACTTTTGTTAGGAATGAGATACCAGTTATAGGCACATGTATGTCAGACGATAGTTGGTCTTAAAACTTGTATAGATTTGAATTTAGTAGGGAAAACTTAAATGGTTAGTGATACAATTGGTAATCAAAAGGCATTGAATGATTCTATAGTTAATGATAATACGGTGAAGTCTTTAATAAGTCAAAACACATTCCTATTTAGTGGCCTTGGCAATTTACCTCAAAAAGCACACATAGATATTGATGCATCAATGACTCCTGTGGTGGATGCACCACGTAAAATACCATTAAGTCTATACGAACCATTAAAATTAGAGTTAGAATTGATGTGTAGAAAGAATGTAATCACAAAGGTTTCTGAACCTGCAGAATGGGTCAATTCAATAGTTATATTGTAGTTTCAAAAGCAAACGGGGAAAATTCGAGTTTGTTTGGATCCGCGAAACTTAAACAAGGCGATAAGAAGATCGCATTACCCAATTCCCAACATTGAGGTTATACGGAGTCAGTTGAATGGAGCCAAAATATTTTCAAGTCTCGACGCATATTCAAGATTTTGGATGATTAGCTTAGATAAAGCCAGCTCATACTTGTGTACATTTAATACGCCCTTTGGTAGATACAGATTTTTAAAATTACAGTAATGGTTTATGTAGATGACATATTGGTCTTTGGAAGAAATGAATTAGATCATTTTTACAAATTTAGAAAGAGTTTTTAAACGAGCTACAGAAGTTGGTTTACGCTTTAACAAGGATAAGTGCAAATTTTCGTTACGTCACATTTCATATGTAGGTCATGTGCTTACTGATAAAGGTATGGCAGCCGACCCAGAAAAGGTTCGAGCTATTCAAAAAATGCCTACACCTATGAATAAAAAAGATTTACAACGATTTTTAGGTTTAATTAATTATCTTGGTATATACATTCCGTCATTGTCTGATAAAACCAAAATCTTAAGACAATTATTATGTAATAATGTTGAATTCATATGGGATGAAAATTGTACAAAGTCTTTTAATAATCTGAAAGAAACCATATCGTCTTTGGCCATGTTAGCGTATTTCGATCCTAGTAAACAAACCGTTCTTTCAAGACAGTAATTGTTCAAGACAATAAGCCGTTAGCATACGGATCAAGATCGTTAACTCAAACTTAGCATCAATATGCTTAAATTGAAAAGAAGCTTCTAGGCATAGTTTTTGGATGTGAAAGATTCCATCAGTATGTATACGGTAAAAAATTTTTGGTGGAAACAGATCATCAGCCTCTCGTGACTTTATTTAAGAAAGCATTGTGTCACGTTCCTCTAAGACTACAACGAATGATGTTGCGTATTCAAAGATATGATCTTTGTGTAGTATACAAACCAGGGCAATATATGATTATTGCAGATATGCTATCTAGAGCACCATTGAGCAATAGTGAGTATACAAATGATTTAGATGATGAACTGGATGTCTGTGTGAATAGGGTAACTGCGACTAATTTAGCCATATCTGATGAACAGTTTGAATTGTTCAAGACGGCGACTTTAAACGATGACAGTTTGCAGTTATTGATGAAATATTGTAGAGATGGTTGGTCAATTAAAAACCAAATACATGAGCTAGTAAGTTCTTTCTCTTCGATTAGTGATGAAATAAATATAATAAACGGGTTAGTGTTTAAAGGTCAAAAGATTATAGTCCCTAAAAGATTGCGTTCTGAGATGTTAAAAAAATTCACGAAAGTCACCTTGGCATAGAAAAGTGTTTGAGACTAGCACGTAGGCTAATGTATTGGCCAAGAATGTCGACTGAAATCATGGATTATGTAAAACAATGTGATATTTGTACAAAATTTTCAGATAGTAATCCTAACCAGCCATTAATACCTCACGAGATACCCAATTTACCTTTTTCGAAGGTTGCTATAGATTTTTTGAACCACAAATCTCAAATATATTTAGTTTTTATTGACTACTATTTTAAATTTATTGAAATAGCTAGAATGACATCGGGATCTAATGCATCACAAGTTATAGTTCAATTGAAATCTATTTTTGCCAGGTATGGAATTCCAATGGAGTGTATTTCGGATAATGGTCCTCCATATAATTCCAAGGAATTTTAAATTTTCTTTAAAGAATGGGGTTTAAAACATATCACTACTAGTCCACATTACGCAAGGAGCAATGGCCTTGTAGAAAATGCAGTGAAATCCATCAAAAGCATGTTGGAAAAATGTGATGAAGAGAATACAGATCCGTAAATAAGTCTTCTGCACTTACGTACTACATCGAAGAATGGGTTTTATTCAGCAGCAGAACTTTTAATGTCGAGAATGTTAAGAACAAAATTACCAGTACATCAAATAAATTGAAACCGAAAGTAGTTGATAGTTATGAATATAAAGATAGAGTTGAAACTATTCAAAAACAAATGAAAAGTTATTACGATAAAACAACTAATAATCTATCAGATTTGAGAATAGATCAACTAGTGTATTTTAGGAAAATTTCCAATGGTCCTTGGCTAAAGGGAAAGATAGTTAGTATTGTTAAAGATGCTCCTAGATCATACATGGTAATGTCTGACGATGGTGTATCATACCGTAGAAATAGAAGTTTTATCAAAGTAAGATATCATATGGAAAATAAAACGAGCATTAAACCGTGTGAATTTGAATCTCAACAAATCTCCAATCAAACAACCGATGGAGATAAGTTAGTTATAAGTCAAAAAAGACAATTATCGAAAAGAATAATAAAGAAACCCATAAGATTAAACATTTAAGTATATGTAATGCATAATGGTATAATTTGAAATTTGCAATGTATTTAGAAAATATGAATGAAAAATTATTTTTGGAAACAGTTCTAATTTTTAAATTTAATATGAATTTTATTTTAATATTTTAACACAAGGCTTGAAAAGCGGCATGTTGTATAAATCAAAATATAGATGTCACTATATTTATACATCTGATAATACCTATATTATAATTATTTATTACATATGGAAACACTATTGTATGAAAAAAGAAGTGAAATAAAAGAGAAGTTTTTGGAATGTGTATGAGAACACATGTCTATTAAAATAAACTATATTTTTGTTTAATTTATAAATCTGAAAACATCTTACTAAATATGGCTTGAATAGCCTTACAACTTAAAGAATTATTTTTGAATTAAAAAAATATAATTTTGCAAAAATGAATTGTAATCCTTTTAGTTTATTTTTAATTGATAATAAAAATGGAAGAAAAACCAAAGTTACATAAGAATTTTATTAAACCAAATTTTAAAAAGGTAAAATCGCTTAAGCTTTAAACTCGAATTTAAAAGAGTTATTGAAGATTTTCAGATATTCAATTAATATTACTAGATTCAATGAACAACTACTTTTCCAAAAAACATGGTGACATTTCTGAATTTCGCTCCAAATTTTTCAAAATCGATTTGAAATATTAAAACACGGATTACAAAAAACTATGAAAAGTGGCTTAAGCTAGTTCACCTTTTTGGTACAGAATTAAAGAAACAATTCACGGAATTTTACAAACTTTTACAAGGTGATGGTCTTTTAAGTATTTGCTGAAATGAAGGAATAGATTGGAAATTTGGCACCGCCTCGTACAATTAACTTTGGCGAACTGTGGGAATCCGGAGTGAAATCGTTTCACTTCCCACTTAACTACCCCCCCCCCCCCCCCTCAATGTTTGATTGCGTATTTTGTAAATCATGTTTTGAAATTTTGAAAGCCATACTTTTCAAGGGCCCAAATAATTAAGAAAAATGATCTTTTTAAAGCGGTCCGATATTTCATTTCATATTCCCTCATTTTATTTAGTTATTTTTTTTAATGCGGTAAACTAGGCTGCTATTTAGATGCCTTAAAACTCACAGCGTTCCTCTCTACCAGACTGAACTGCGGGAACCAATGCCGCAAGGGTTACCTAAAGATAGTAGCAATTCTGTAAAACTGGATCAGCATTTGCCTATGTATAAGGCGGACCCGTTTCAATTGGTTCAAGACCAAGAAAAAATATATTTAGTAGAGGAGAGTATAAAAGTCTAGTGTACTTACAGCTGTTTAAAATTAATAACTTTTTACGGTTTTAATGAATATATGGATGTTATGTGGCTTACCTGGAATGAAACAAAATGAAATAATATACTTATTATGTATAAGGAACATTTTTTTTTTGTATATTTATAAAATCTAAATGCCTAAATCTAAATCTTAAAGTATATAATTAAAGATTAAGGTCGAAACACATTTGCTAGTATTATTGCGCAAATGTATATTTGTTACATCATAATTAAAAACTTCAGGGCGTGGTTACCTCTAAGTTATTTAGATAACACTATAAAAAAAATTTTTGATTACAAAGCACACAAATAAAGTAACACTAAACTTTTTTAACCTACAACTTTCACTGTTAACAATAAACCTAATTGCGACACAAAACACTCACTAGACTAGACTGACCGTAATATACAATAAGATTGTTTAGACACAAAAAACAATCTTCAAGCGTTAAAATACAAAAATAAATCCAGAAATATACAGTGGGTACATAAGATAATATAAATTAATTAAATACATTATAATCACGGATTAGATAATATTACTGCGCAGATTATTACAAACATAATTAAAAGTTATATTTCATGATTACCTGTAATTTATTTCTTAAACGGGATCCCTGATACCACAATAAAAGTTTTTTTTTTAAATGTAAAGCACACAAATCACACAACACTAAACTTTTCTAACATACAAATTTCACTTAAATCACTTTTAAATAAAAAAAATTACTTCAACACCAAACACTAACTAGACGAGACTGATCGTAATATACAGTTTGCGTACCTAGACAGAAAAATCAATTGGCTAACCGTAAATTACTAAAATAAAACCAGAAAAATACGGTGAGTCACATAAGACAATTTAAATTAGTTGAGTATATTACAGTGATTCACATAAGAATATTAAACGATGGAAGAACATACGGAATAGAGTTAAAGAGTTAAATAATTCCAAATATTTAGTAATTTTTTATTACACTCAACGGTTCACTCTCGAATAAAAATTTCAGAGATTTTCGGACATATGGATAAATACGATAAGTTTCTTACATCAAATACTAGTTGAGAACCACTTCAATCACCTCTGTGCGATTCGAAGTGTGTTTTGTTTTAAAAAATTTCATTTTATAAAATTCATTCAAAACTATTCACAAAAATTAAATGTTTTGTATTTATCAAAAATATAATATTTGTATTTATTAAAAATTTTCAAATATGATTATGAAAATTAAATTTTTGGGTGGTTTTTCATTTCTAAGTACTTATCAGTGGCCAGGCTGTTTTTGTTATTTTGGCTTAAACTTCGTTCCGTTAGGTTTTGATGGAAACATTGTTTGGCCGGAAATAGTGGTTTTCACTAGTTTTCATCGTTTGTTCACTTAGCATCTCATTAGAAAAATCATTTCTAACAAATTTTTATTAATCACCTTAATGGAAAATTATTAATTGCGAAAGAACCAACTCAACATTGAATTATTTCAATAAAAAAATTAAAATGTTTCTTTCAAAGAGTTCGATATAAAGTTGAGGACGTACAGTCCAGTATTGAATTCCATTGAGTTGACACATAATTTGGTAACGTTTATTTGGAAAATGTCCGTTAGGCGGGAATGAAATATATAAAAATTGTTTGAAATGGGACAATATTCTATGTATGATTGAGGATTGAACACTAGTTGTTCTTGTTGGAGATTTTTACATAACGATGAATATTTACAATTAACTCGTCCTCATTCCACAAAAATACGAATCGTGTTTAGGAATAATTCGTTTGGAACTTATCATTTTAGGTGTGTCACGACAGAAATCCCATTTTCGAAATCCGACGGTTTTCTTATTTTGTCGAGTAGTATTTTATTGTGCAATTTTATACGCCTAACGGTAACAATTGTGCATAATGTACATGAAATCACTTAAACTAGTTATTCTGGCTGATGGCGCGGCAGGCATAAACATGAAATTTGATCTGAATGTTCATTTCAACTGGTTTGAGTGATTTCATTAATAAAAGATTGGTCTTCCAGAAATCATTCATAAAAAGTATTTAAAAAATTTATCTTGGCTGATATGGAGTAAGCCACCATTGTATTCTAATCTTATTAGGTTATAGACGTCTAGTCTAAACAATGCGACTAGAAAACTTTGGCATTTTCTTACACAGTTGATCTACTTCAATAGATGCTGTACAAATCGCGTGTAAATAGGCAGATATAGCCGTTGTAGGAAAAATCTCGGCCAATTCTGGAGGAGAACTAAATTGCTTTTGACATGCGTAGTTTTGAGACAATTAAACTAAAGCAAAACATATGTTGCATTGATTAAACGGATCAATAGAATTTCTGGTGTGATAATCACGTCAGAAATTCCACATTAGCTCCCAAAATACATTATGATGAAACCGTGTCATTTCCAAAATGGGATTTCTGTCGTGGCTCACACCATTCTACCACAATTTGGTCTGTTCGGTTTTGGAAACTTGTTAAAATCTTAAATTATTTCCTGTCGGATTTTCAAAGATATTGGCCAGAAACTGAAAAGAAAATATTTGGCCGCGGAAACCTGAAAAATTATAGTTTAAATTCTAAACGATATACAGGATGTCCACCAGTCGGTTTACTAGTTTGCCTATACGCAATTGTTTTAAATAAAAGAAAATAGATTTAACGTTTACAGATCGTTTATTTAATGTTTGGAATTATGTACGAAAAATAGTGCCTGCCAAATATCCGCCTCTATTGGCCTTACACATGCGGGCTCTTTTGATTACATTTTTCATTAATTTTTCTCACATTTCACCTTGTATCATGTTAACTTCTTCTCTAATGTTCCTTTTAAGTTTTTCAATATTATCTGGTTTATTTGCATAAACTTCACGTTTAAGGCAACCCCATAAAAAAATCGGGACCAGTTAAATCGGGTGACCGTGGAGGTTGTTGAAACATTTCGCGTATAACATTTTCATGGTTTCTCTAGCAGTATGGCGTGTGGCACCACCCTGTTGGAACCACATGTTCAACAAACTGTTGGCATGCAATTCTGGTTTAAAAAATTTTCTTATCACATCACGAATAACGTTCACCAGTGACTTTAACAGTTGGACATTCGGATTTTCGTAAAAATATCGTCCAATGATACTGGCAGGATGGATATAGGGCTGCGGCATGTACGTCCCAGCAAAAATGCCTTCTTTGCGTGACCAAGGATTTTCAGGGAGGCGCTGGAGACCAGGAGAAGAGTGGTCCGATGAGGGTGATTAATAATATGAAAACCGGAATATGAATAACTGGTTTTCGAACCCAGTGCTGCTGTACA
This sequence comes from Nephrotoma appendiculata, assembly GCA_947310385.1. Classification (NCBI taxonomy): domain Eukaryota; kingdom Metazoa; phylum Arthropoda; class Insecta; order Diptera; family Tipulidae; genus Nephrotoma; species Nephrotoma appendiculata. The sequence continues at coordinate 113,498,193 of OX371223.1, forward strand.
ATGTGGGTGGTCCAGAATAGAATCGTAGTGAAGAGTCACGGCTAGGATAATGCCTTTGTGTGGATTGGAAGTCGGAATATCACGATATTTAGTTTTTACCTTTAGCCAAACGACAGCATATTGAACTTTCACACAAAATTGAACGAACTGGAAGATGCAATTCGAGATTGTTCTGGAGAAGTGGTAGTCGCCGGTGACTTTAACGCACGTGCCTTGAGTGGGGTATGCCACAACGAGACTTCGGAGGTAGGGCTATAATAGAAATGGGGTCAAGACTGGATCTGTACGTTCTTAATAGAGGAACAACACCGACGTACCAAAGACCAGGATTTGGAAACTATTGGAGGGTAATGCATAGTTACACGGAAACCGATCATAACTATATAACCTTTCTAGTACACGGTTCTTGGCAAGTGCAGCGAGTGATAACACCGGAAAAGAGGGGCTGAATATGAATAAATTTGTTTCTACCAAATTAACAGAGTTTCTGGACCGAAATCGAGCGAGTGCGCCTGTATCTTCACGGAAGCCACTGACAAGACCAGCCGTTGATGCTGAAGCTGATCGGATTTTTGCAACGAGCTTGTGACTCATCCCTGACACGTAAAAAGCATGTAGTGGAAAGCGACAAGTATATTAGTGAACTTAAAATAGCTTGGTAAATTCATCTGGAGGAGTAAGGACCGATGCTGGTGGACAATTTATGACGAGGTGAATACCGATACATGAGACAGAGGGTACAAAACCGCTATCCACAAGATAGGTTCACCAGACATGTGTAGGCGGTTAATGGATGAAACCACCATGTAGGAAATTATTGACACCCTTTTCCACTTCCCTTGTTTGTAGTGATGTCTATGAGAGTTAAAAAGCCTCCGGAGCCAGATGGAATCTCAGTAGAAATACTAAAGGTCGTGGCCGGCAGTTATCCGGATATACTACTGGACATAATTAACAAGTGCCTTGAGAGAGCTTTAGATATCAAGAACGACTTCAATTCGGCGAGCTGGAAGAACATTATTGGGGCGTTCTTTAATACCACTGTAGGTGGTATTAAAAAACGAGAAATTACAGCCGTGGTAGCGCAAAGCTCGGTGCTTGGATGTATTATGGAATGTGTTATACGATAGTTTGCTAAAGCTAGAAATGTCAGATGATGTTTTTCTGATAGTAATGCAGACGACGTAGCAATCGTAATTGTCTCCCGGACTGCGGAATTTGCCCAGTATAGGATTAATCAATGAATGAACAATCACGGGCTGCAATTCGCAACAGCAAAGAAGGAGATAGTAATGCTCACGAAACGGAGGGTACAAATCGTAACGCCCATAATAATATATAACGAAAAAATACGAACAAGTAGAGCCAGGTAAAGTATTTTGGAGTTACTATAGGCTCACCTATTACGAGCCATTCGCAAATCATGCGACAAGGTAGCCACTGTGGCGGTAGATCTTGGTAGGCTGATGACACATGTGGGTCGACTATGAACTTGTTGGTGGAAACCAATTATGTCAGTATTGCAGTCGTTTCTATTGTACGGGGCGGAGATATGGACTAGTGCCATGACAGTGGCGAAATACCGGAACACCCACACAAAAATAATGTGTTATTGAATAATTCGGGAATCGCCGAAACGTTCTAGATAACTAGGTAGAGCCAAATTATTAGAAAATTATTTTTTATTTTTATTTTGATTCTTGAAAAAAAATTGTTAGAAAAAAATGTATAGATTGGGAATAACGTTAAAGTTAATCCACGTTACACGGGTAATATTATACGAGGTTTTCCTGGATATGGAAACTATATGCCGTTTAATTCCGTTAGAAATTTTTTTTTGACTAATTTTTACAAATTAGCCAATGGTCCAAACTATTTCATTTTGTGTCACTTAGGGTGTAATTATTTTACTGCTGGATAATTTTAATTTTATTGATGTTCGCGCTAAATTTTCTTATTCATTGTCATATTCTCCCATTCTCACATTCCATTTCACTTCTTGTTTTGCCTTAAAATTTATGGTATGTTGTAATAAAAAGTAAAAAATTTATTGTGTTCTTCGTTATTGGTCCAATATAGAATTGAAATTCATATATCATTGTGTTGTTCACAATTCGAACGGCGAATTATAATAAGGCATTATAATTTACTACCAAACCGACTCAAGCGCGCTAAGGAATATCTTATTTCAATAATAGTTTGTGGTTCTTTAACCTTTATGTATGTGACAAGGTACAGTTGTACCTTTTTCGCTTTCAATAAAACGGTTTTTTATTTTCGCGTTGGGCTGTATGCTTGATGATTTTATTTAGCCTTTGTTGAAATTTTTAACGTCGATTTTAATTATTATCAACTAAAGTTTTAAACAAAAATTTTTTAGTTAACCCGCAAACTAGAATAATACGCCTTAAACGGATGCCAAAGGGACGTTTAAGGCGTATTATTCTAGTTTGCCTATCCATCCTCCATGAGCGAAGCCAAGGAAAAAAGAGAAGTGAAATAAATAAAATAAAAAACACATATTGTCCGCGGATTTCCCCAGGATTTCCCCAGGATTTCCCCAGAATTCCCCTGGATTTCTTTTCCGGGTTTTTTTCTAGGATTTACCAGGATTTCCCTCGGATTTCCCGTAATTCCCCATGATTTTCTCCAAATTTAACCAGGATTTTCCACGAATCTCCCCCGGATTTTCCCCGGACTTCCCCATGATATCCACAGGATTTCCCCCAGATTTCCACCGGATTTCCTAGATTTACCTAGGATTATCTCCGGGGTTCGTCCGGACCTCACCATAATAACCCAGATTTCCCTCGGATTTCTCTAATGTCCCCTGATTTTCCTGAACCTCCCAAGGATTTCCCCCGATTTTCAGCGGATTTGCCTCGGATTTCCATCAGATTTTCCCAGGATTTCTCCTAGATTTTAACAGGATTTTCATAGGATTACCCCCGGATTTCTTCGTTAAAGTGAATACTGATTGCATTTTGTAATTGTTTCTGCGTGTTCGCTAAAAATTGATCGTTTGCGATCGAGCAGCATTTTCGAGTTTTTCGAAGAAATGGTAAAAATTTTCCGATAAACTTCATACTTGCGAACGGACAGTTTTCGTCGCTGATACAGATGGTTGAGTAAAAAACGATTACAAGATGGCCTAATACAGTCGTCTACTGTCCAGTGCTTATGAAGTTTAGCCCAAATAAGACGTTTTTTCGCAATTTTTCAGTGAGTCTAGGTTTCTTTACTGGACGCCTGCATCTCGATTCAACGCTTCACTAAGGTGCTTTTCGCTCGTTGGTCTTTTCTATGGCCGATGAATAACTACACTGCACTACAAGAGCTTAGATGGTCTGGGAGTGGGATCCATGACACCACCAATGGTTACACTCTTTATTACAGCGGCCATCAGAATGGAGGAGAATTTGGAGTTGGCTTCCTCATCCATCGGCGCGTGAAGCACCACATCATCGATTTCCGCCCTATCAACATGCGGATATGCACGGTCAGACTTCGCACTCATAAATTTAACATCACGATCGTTAATGTACATGCACCCACCGAAGATAAATCTGATGACATCAAAGATCTCTTCTTTGTGGAAATGGAGGAAGTCATCAATAACATACCGCACCATGACATTAAAATCATCGTGGGCGACTTTAATGCAAAAAACGGTAGAAGTGCAGAAAATACAACGCACATCGGTCCTAACAGCCTGCACCTAACTAGTAACAACAACGGCCAACGCGTCACCGACCTGGCAATAATGTACAACTTAGTTGTATCAAGTACGTTTTTTCCACATAAGAGAATTCACAAAGTAACGAGGAGTTCGAATGATGGAAGAACAGAAAACCAAATCGATCACGTCATGGTGTCCAAAAGACATTCCACAAGCATATCTGACGTTAGATCTTACAGAGGTGCAGACATGGACAGCGATCATGTGCTTGTCATATTTAAATATAAGTGCAAACTGTCATCAACCTTCAATAGACAAGCACAAAAAACCGTTCGATGGAATGTCGATGCTCTAAAAGACCAAGCGTCACTGCAGAGTTACCAATCAGCTGTCACTAACTATTTAGAGCGACCCAGCGACAACGAAGGAGCTCCTCCTAATATCCAGGAGCAGTGGCATGCTATACAGTCAGCCATAACCACCGCGGCGCAAAACACTATCGGCAGAAGACCGCCGAGAACCCGCAATGATTGGTTCGATGATCAATGCCGCCTGGTCGTCGAAAATAAACGAAAGCTTCGTGAAAAATGGTTGGCTCGCAACACGAGAAGCACTCAGGCAGAATACCTACACGCAAGGAAAGCTACGATTAAATTCCTTCGACAAAAGAAACGCGATCATATGAGGTCGTGCATTGAAAACATCAGCTTCCAAGCGGAAGTAGGAAATTCAAGGGACTGTTTTGCTAATGCCAGGAATCTCACTAAAGACTTCCACCCAAGAAGTACAGCCATCAAAGACGGGAACGGAGAATTGAGAACAAACGTGGCTGATGTTCTCTCAGTATGGCAAACCTACTTTCAAAGTCTGCTAAACCGGAATGACGAAGTGACCCCCATTAGAGCAATAGCTCCGCCAGGTGAAGAGGTCTTTGTCGAATATCCCACAGTGGAGGAAGTAGACCCAGCTATTAGTCGATTCAAAAACGGCAAGACACCCGGTCTCGATGGAATCCCCGCAGAATTAATAAAACTCGGAGGCGCTACACTTACAACAAGTCTATACGATCTCATCGTATGTATTTTGGACCAAGAAGAGTTGCCGGAGAATTGGAAGACCGCGCTCATATGTCCGTTGCATAAAAAAGGCGACCGTCTTAAATGTGAAAACTTTCGTGGCATAGCTCTATTGAACACTGCTTACAAAGTGTTGGCTAATGTTGTACTTGCCAGACTCATCCCTTTCGCCGAAAACATCATTGGCGACTATCAGTGTGGTTTTCGTACCAACCGATCGACCACTGATCAGTGTTTTACCATGAGGATGATCTTGGAAAAATGTTGGGAGTATAACATAACCATTCTTCAACTATATATAGACTTCCGGTAGGCATATGACAGTATAAACCGCGACAACCTTTGGGCCGCGCTCATATGCCTAGGTATTCCAGAGAAACTTGTTTCTCTGTGTAAATTAACAACGTCTGGATCTGCATGTAGAATTGTAATTGAAGGATCTGTGTCAGACTCTTTTCAAATAACATCTGGTGTTCGACAGGGAGATGCACTCGCGCCTGTTCTGTTCAATTTGGCGCTTGAGTACGTAGTGAGGAAAAGCAACATTGAAACTTCGCGCTGTATATTCAATAAATCAGGCCAAATTCTTGGATATGCAGATGATATCGTGCTTCTTGGCCGAAGACCTAGCGACATCAAGGACAGTTTCATACCGCTCAATCGCTGCGCAAGAAGACTTGGTTTGGAGGGGAACAGTACCAAAACGAAATTCTTAACAACACCCAGGAACATCTCCATGGCATATCTCGAAATAGGCGACCATAACTTTGATAGCGTCGAAAATTTTAAATACCTCGGGTCACTTATAACATCCTTGAATGATATGCAGGCAGAAATAAAAGCCCGAATCAATGCCGGACAACGAGCTTTCTACGCCTAATCAAAATTATTGCGATCTAAACACCTATCGCAGTCGTGCAAGCTCGCACTTTATAAAGCACTTATAAGACCTGTGCTGACTTTCGGAAGCGAGAGCTTGACCATGACCTCTAACGACTGTAGATTATTATCTACCTTCGAAAGAAAGGTCATCCGTTCAATTTTTGGTCCTATTAAAGTTGCGAACAATGAATATCGGATTCGCATGAACCACGAAATAAAGCAACTTCTCGGAGGTAGCGATATTATCGGCTTCATTAAATCTAATCGAGTTAGATGGCTCGGCCACGTTGCAAGATCTCCAGAACAACGAATGATTTACAAAGTGTTCCATCAACAACCAGCCGGAGTACGTCGTAGAGGGAGACCCCGAATATGCTGGCGTGACGACGTCGAACAAGACCTACTCGTATTAGGATGTCGAAATTGGAGGACGAGAGCGATGGACCGAGAAGGATGGAGGACCATAGTGCGGGTGGCAAAATCCCTTCATGGGATGTAAATGCTAGAGAGAGAGAGAGAGAGAGAGATGAATAATTTTCCGATCTGCTCTGGGCATTGGCTTTCTGATCCCCTTACAGTTTCTTCGTTTGGTTTCATAAAATGTACCCCAGATTGAAGAAATGTTTGCCATATTTTTTTTTTTAAATTTTTTTTTTTTTTTAAGAAAGTATTAATTATCCAATGGATTTAATATCCTTTTAAGGTCAATTAATACCCTTCTTTTCATTAACGCACTCATCCACTCATTCACCTACTCACACAACTAGTGTACCACCTGCACATTGCAAGCTCCATGTCAAACAGTACATTGATATGAACGGTCGGTGGGCGCTGAGTTCTGCACTCCAACAGAGGCTATTAGTTGTGTTTATTAACTTCAACGATCGTAATCGATGAAGAAAATTCGCTTTTGCATCCTGCCTCTGATGGGATTCGAACCCTTTACCTCCCGCTCCAAGTGCCGAAGCTTTAACCACTGCACCACTTGTCCGGTTAATATTACTTACTGATGAGCAAAAAACTTTTTTATTTTTGTGATCTTGCGGTATGAATGGTTTTTTGTTTTTAATAATGCTCCGATATCATGTTTTCTCACTGCTTAAGTCCTTTTTGCGACCCTTATTTGAAAATAAATTTGTCAGTCTAGACTTTCGAAAAACACAAACACACTTTAACTTAAACACAAGTTTTTTAACTAAATGATAAAAATCACTTAACGTAGATTATTTCTTACTTTAGCTCGGTCACCTTGTCAAATTAAACTTAAAACATAAAATGATAGGATAAACTAATAATAATAGTGCAATATGCATTTTGTTTGCTATTGATCTGTTTAGTCCTTTTTCAAGTAATAATTGTATTGCGACCTTTTAAGAATGTCGTAAAATAATCTTAAAACAATAGCAGATGTGATTCTAAATACATTTTATTACTTTGAAATTTTTTAAATTATAAAAAAATATCAGAAATTAGGAATTTCCAAAATACTAATAATTAATAATGTTCATGTTCAAACGAGTATCACAACATATTTCAGTGTCATCCCGAACAATTTACTATATTACGCTAGTTTTGAATGTCATCCCGATTTTTTTTACTATCAGCAGGTCGATTCTGGTTTTTCCTATAGGAAAAGGAATTAGGAATAATATTTTCATAGCATTTTGGTATTTTGGTCCTAAAATTTTTTTTTCTGGCATACTATGGTAAACAGTTGGTGTAAATTTTTTCAAAAACAAAATTAAATTGGGAATATTTTTCCTATCCATTTTTGATACGGAAAAAATAATTCCTAAATTATAAAATTTTAGATCAAACATGATTTCTCAGTAGGCCAGAAAATGATATTTTTGTCAAAAATACTATGAAAATATTATTCCTAATTCCTTTTCCTATAGGAAAAACCAGAATCGACATGCAGGACGGGTGACATGTCTGACTAGACATTCCTATACATATATGCAACCACGGTTAAGGCCGACCGACGTAATGGGCTGATAGGCTAACCCACTACTTCGGGGTCTGATATTCGAATTTCTACCCTTCCCCAGTTTATTCGTTTTTTTTTCTTCTATTAAATGCGGTAATCTAGGCCGTTGTCTTAGGTTCCCCAAAACCCACACCGTTACCCTCTATTAAGCTGAGCTGCGGGAATCAACGCCGCATGGGGCACCAGAGGATAGCGGCAAATCTATGAAACCGGGTTGGCTTTAGCTATTGCTACGGTAAACCCGTTTCAATTCTTTTACAATACACAAAAAGTGGGAATAGGTCGAAGCGAAAAAAAAAATCAATTAAATAAATTGTGAATTTGTGGTTTAGAACCACAAAGAATTTGCAGTTAAGACAAACAAAATATGAGGCGAATTGAAGGATTCGTAGAACAACTGTCCAAAAAATATGAATTCACTTGATTTGGCAGGAAGCCCACCACACACAACCAACAATCAAAAGTTGGAGCACCGATTATTATGATTCGCAATATAAATCACCCACGACTTTGTAATGGTACCACACTTGCAGCGAAAAAGATAATGAAATACGTCACCGAAACAACTGAAAAGGAAAATACAAAAGTGAACACGATTTGAGCTTCCAATTTCCAATGAATTTACTCAACTTGCCGTATGATTTTAAACGACTCCAATCTTTTCACGTGAAGAGATCTATCTTACATGCTCACAAGTTTAGGCATACCATCTGCATTATTTATTTACACAACAGCAGCTCGATTCTGGTTTTTCCTATAAGAAAAGGAATTAGGAAAAATATTTTCATAGTATTTTGGTCACACATAATTTTTTTTTCTCCGATCGTAGAAAAAATCAATTTTTCAGTTGTTTTTTCGCAACGAAAAGCTCATGATTCCAGTATGTTGTATTAGTTGCTAAGCAACAAGTAATAATAGTACGAGAATATTTTTTAGGGCCTAGGCCGGGAATATATTCCCGTATGGATTTTTAATTGTTTAGAAGAAATAAAAGTACACTTATAAGGTCAAACGCATTTATTTTTGAAAAACTTTTGAAAAAAAAAATAATAATAATGTATTTATGTCTTATAATGTCGTGGCTAACTAAGCAATATTTTTATGTTATTTTCGATTTTTTACTTTGTTTTGATTTCTTAATATGATAATTAATGAATAATACTAAAAATTATTTTGTGTTTATATTCGTTTTAAAGTCCGATCGGAGAAAAAATAGTATGTACAATTCGGAGGAAAAGTGCATTCCCGGACTCCCGTGGTTGCCAGACTCGGCTATCGCCAATTTCCACTATCGTCCGGAAATGCAGTACTTTTCCTCCTAATTATACAATATACTATTCTGGCATACTATGGTAAACACTTAGTGTAAATTTTTTCAAAACAAAATCAAATTGGGAATATTTTTCCTATCCAATGTCGATACGGAAAAAATATTTCCTTAAATTATAAAATTTTAAATCAAACATGATTTCTCAGTAGGCCAGAAAATGATGATTTTGACAAAAATGCTCTGAAAATATTTTTCCTAATTCCTTTTCATATGTAAACACAGAATCGATCTGCAGATGGAAAAAAATTGGTTAAAGAGTGGAAAACTTTCGCACGCATAGCGAAGCATGCTCGGCTTTAGCTACAAATTTTATCGCGATTTTCAACAAAGTAGATGAAATCTGGTGAACAAGATGTAAATCAAAGTTTGCTATTGATTGATTGATTGGACTGTAGAACCAAGTTCTTGACAAGTGTCCCGGATAACGCCGGGCCTATTCCTACAGCCTGTTTACACATAACAATAGGAGGGATAGGATAAGGTTTTTTTTTTGTTGGGACAGAACGACCCGGTTTCAGACACCTAGCAATCGTACGGCACAACACAATTCTAATCTACTTCTAATCTACGGAGGCGGGATAAAGGTTTAATAGGTTCAATGGATAACGACGATACTGGTCTTCAACAATTGCTTCTATAAATCCGCAACCTGATAAAAAAATATTATTATTTCACGAGCATCTGGAAATTTCCTGAAATATAATTCAACATTAATACTTTCCAGCTTCCTAAAACAAAATTGATTGATTAATTCACTCTACTCAGAGTCACCTAGGTAAATTTGATAGTTATTAATACAAAAACAACACAATTCTAAACTACACAATCATCAATTAATATTTTAAAGAAGTATTATTCCACAAACATTTTAAGACTCCTGAAATTTAATTCTTCATTAATGTTTTTTTTTTGGCTTCCTAAATAATACAAACATTTATTGGTTAATCCTCTTAAAACTCAACAACTTACAATAGAATTTCCATAAATCATAGTTATTTGAATTATATTAATAATAAAACTAAACTGTAATCCAGTAGCATTCAAAAAAAATATATACAAAATACTGCAAACATGAGCTGTATAGTACTGAAATTGTCAGTCTAATATTTTGAAACTTACAAACCAATTTCTCAAAATTCCATCGTCAAACAGCGAAATACTCAACATTAAATTGGTAAGAAACACAAATCGAAATATACAAAATTTCAAGATCAGTCTCGAAATAACGTAAAAACTTCAAAATTTAGTAAAATATTATAAATTCCATCTTATCGATAACTACACCAACAATAAGTTTTGTTTTACGCCGCAATGACCTTTTCATTGAGTAATTTTAATTATATCCCGCAAATCTCTTTTTAATTAATGTGTCCAAGATAAAAAGGTAATTCAATTATTACAACAACAATGTTAGTTCCGAATAATGACAAAAAAAAAACAGAATTATTCATTAATTTACACGTATGCGCACTTTAAGTAAGAACTAACAAGCAATTTATATAAGATTTTAATACTCTTAACATATTAAAGAATCAAATCAATTGCATACATTAAAGGGACAATTAAATATCTATACTTAAAAATTTTTCAGTACAATACATCCCTAAATTAAAATTTGAATATAATATATAACATAACTAAAATATAATACAATTATGTACAATAAAAACAATCCACCTGTTATAAATTTTAAATAACTTAACTATTTATTATTGATTATTGATGCCATCTATCAGAATTTATAAACTCAAAATAACAAATGTCCACTGATAGATGTCACTTTCTTAAGTTACCATTATTTACTTTGGTAACACTAAAAATTCGATTACTCATATTTGAATTTATTACTCATCCTCATTATCCTTTAAATAGTAAGCCAAGCTTAATAGTGAAATATTATTTGCACGTAACAGTACATAAATAACAATTTTAAGGGTTTATACAAAATAATAAGAATCATATAGTGATTTAAATAAATAATTAATCGTTCATCACGAGTGATACTTAATAACATCACAACACTGTAAGTAAGATAAAATTAAAATTAATTTACATTCGTGTTCATCTTCTCAGTATATTTCATTTGTAACTTATTTGGTAATAGTTTAAGTTATGGAAGTTTATAAAATTCCAGGAGATGGCAATTGCCTTTTTAATTCTATTCTCCATCAGCTACAAATGAAAGAACCCCAGAAACCATCCTGCAGTGTTAATCAGTTACGGACTATCGTAACTGAGTACCTCAGGAATAATCTTAATGATTACATTCCAACTTTGCTGGATTCTTGTCGTTCTATATATTCATCTAAACTTAAAATGCCTGAAAGTGATTTAATAACAACATATTTAACTAATTTACAACAAGATGGTTTCTGGGGTGGTGCTGAATGTCTATCAGCAATTTCAAAATTAAAAAACATAAAAATTAATGTTCATTACCCCAATTCCCAACACCAAGTCAATTTTGTTCATGAAACTCCAGAATACAGTTTTGAAATTAATTTATTATACACCGGAAACCATTATGACAGTTTGGTTCCACAATGTAATTCATCTTCATCACAATTATCAGCTACCTCACTTTCACATAGTCTAAGTAATACTCATAATACAGAATGAGTCATTCAAGCCACTGAAAATAATCCTTACATACTTGTTGATATAACACAACCTAGTCCTTCACCAATATCTAATATATCTAATTTTCTTTGTTTTGGTACCTGGAATGTTCGCGGAGTTAATCATACCCAAAAGCGCGATCAAATTGACTCAATTTTATATAAAAATAATATCGACATTTGTAGCATACAGGAGATCAATATGAGTTCAGGCATGTGTTCCTCAGAAAATTATACATGGTATTTATCTAACATTAGTCACACTAAACGGCGCGGCGTAGGAATATTAGTTAGAAAGAAATCCTCCTTTCATGCTAAGCATATTAAACATTACTGTGGGTCAATAATTACTCTACTCGGACATTTACCCAATTTAGGAGAAATCCTCTTTATCTCTGCCTATGTTCCACCTCAAACCTCACAATATAATCGCCGACGCTCATCCAAAATATTCTCAACATTATCCTCAATAATTGACCGATGTCCAAAATCATGGGACTTGGTTGTGTTAGGCGATTTTAATGCTCATCTTGGTGTCAACGATTGTTGTAATTCTGCTAACATTGGCACAAATTTATATCACAACAAATCCAATGAAAATGGTACTTCATTAGGTCTCCTCGCTAGTTCAGCCAATCTTTTTATTGAGACCACTAAGGGAAGACATAAGCCCATTTACACCTGGACAGATGGGCATAGTCGCTCACAGGTTGATCATATCTTAACACGACAAAAACCACTTTTAATATTTATCCATTTCATTAAGGTAAATATATTCTATCCTGACTTAAGCGACCATTGCCTTATGTGGATAAAATGCACTCCACGCAGAAAGGTCGCCTCAGTAGCAATTAGTAAACAACAGCACATACCAACAGCCACAGTAACCACAGCATCATACAATTTTAAATTTGTAAACGTAGGACTATTACAGAATGATCATGTTAAAACGGAGTTTCAAAAACAACCTGCTACAATATATGAGCATTCTATAAACGAGAGTGGAATCAGTAATCATTGGAATACCATAATTGACAGTATTAAGATAACTGCCCAAAAAGTTTTAAATAGCAAAACTCCCTTGACCCCTAAGCGTCGTAGAGCACTTGCTGCTTTCCAAAGCGCAAGACATTATAAAAATCGACACCCTCTCGACCCAAATGCTCATAGATCTTTTAAAAGCGGCAGGCAATCATTAATGCAAGCTTATAATGAACACCGATCACTCGAGTGTCAAGAATTTTTCAAAAACCTAACCGATTGCAAACCATCCGATCGAATTCGTAAAACATATCAATATTTTAAACAACATAAAAAAGACAATAATACAACTGCAGGAACCTACATTCCAATATCTTCATGGCTTCGTGAACTAAAAAAATCCGAAGGAATCTGGCCTTCTTTACTCACTGAATCTGATTATTGTCCATTAGGACCTCCACCCAGCGAAGACGATATAAGAACTATAATAAAGTTTATAAGATCAGGAACTGCACCAGGAAGGGATGGAATTCCGATTGAATTCTTTAAACATGCGCCAGACAATGTAATCCACGCTATACATTCAGTAATTGAAAAGGTTTGGATAAACAATGATCCTCCTTCTGAATGGCTTGAAACCATACAAGTTCCAATTCCGAAGGTAAAGCATCCATCAAATATTAACGAATTCCGCAGAATTACTTTATGTAATGAGGTTACAAAATCTATTCAAAATTACTTCTCAACCGGTTAGATGAACATTTAAATTTACCATCAACATATCAAGCAGCTTTCCTAGCTAATCGATCAACAGAAGATCATATGTTTACAATAAGGCGTGTTCTAGACGAAGAGTGGGGCGCTGGCAATCGGATTTATGTGTTATCAATTGATTTATTGAAAGCCTTTGATACAGTAGATCTAACCGTGGTTACCGAATGTTTACAGCAATATGTACCACACTATTTGGTTAATCGTATCATCAAGGCTTGTTTTTGGGAACATACCTCAATAAAATGGTACAATATGTGTACTGAGAAGATCAAGAAAAATAAAGGGGTTAAACAGGGCTGTCCTATATCACCACGTATTTTTAATTTTATTTTAAACGAGGTTTTGGTTACCGTAACAGATTTATTTCCTGAATTAAAATTGGAACAACAGGATCACTTACAATTACCTCTAATTCTTACTTATGCTGATGATATTATTCTTATTACCCGGGACATTACCACAATTGAACCCATTCTTGAAGAATTAATTAATTCTCTAAGTGCAGTTGGTTTAGAGATAAATCCAACGAAGTGTACTACACTTATCCGAGATCCCGATTCCTGCTTTGGTCCTCCCTCTAATCTTAACTTAGCTGGGATAAACTTTACGCGTGTAAATATAATGCGTTATTAAGGCACATATTTAAGCTCAAATTTGGAACGACCACATACTATTCGAACTCGTTGTCATCAAGCATTGGGAATCACAAGACAAATGCAAAAATTTATAAAAAAGAATAAAGTTCCATTTAATACAGCAATTAGGATGTATAATACTGTAATATCTCCTATAATAACATATGGATTAAAGACAGCAGCTCTGACATTTGCTAATCGTCGTCGTTTAAGAAAATATGAGTTCTACATTTTGAAAAAATTAACTGAGTTTAGTACCAATAAACCCACATCTCAAAAGGTGAAAGTTGTATTAAGTGGCAAAACTATAACTAAAAGAATTAAAGCCCAACGAATAAATTATTGGGGACATATCCATCGACGGGGACCCACTCATATTTTATAAGCTGCAATGGCCTATAATGCCGGTCCAAAAAAATAGGACGGCCTTGTTACACATGGAATGAAACACTTCAACAAGATTTAAGTTATTATGATAAATCTACTTCCGAATGGGAAGTTCTTTTAAAGATGTAAATCAAAGTTTGCTATGAAGCAATATTCTTCAATATATTTTCATTACTGTGCTGCATAAAATATGAACAGCTTCTTTCCATTCTTATCATTAAAAGCAGTTTGCGTTAGAATAATTCAAAAATAATTGCCAAATAAATTTCCAAATGTACACTCTATGAATGTTCCATATAACTACATGGAGCACCATCTTTTTAAATCGAGAGGCAGTACAACACAAAATGCCTATTTATGGCCTGAAAAAATGTCCGGGCTCAGCTAGTTTGAAGTAATTTTTGTTTTCGCGCATTGGTTAAGGAGCTACCTTAACCCTAAAGGGTATACAATTAAAATTAGACAAAGTGTAGCTGAGCATAAATAAACACGAGTTCATGATCGATACACATTTTAAATTATCACGTTCAACGTTCGTAACCTAGATTATAACAAAACTATAATACTATCCGACCGATAACATCATACAATGTTTCCCGTGCTGCCTTAAACGATTGTCACAAAAATTGTGTTAAAACGTTCATATCTCATTTCGACGTGCAATAAATGCTAAATTGATATGTGTTTATAACAACAACATTGTGTGCTGTCAATTTTTGTTTACCGTCACAAAATAAAATAATATTGAACATAGTTAAACTACTATTTATTTAAAATATAATAATAAAAATAATTTTATCATCACCAGTTTTTAAGACAGTTTATCACATTAAATGTTGTTATTTTTTTTTTCTCTTCTTGAAATTCAAAATGAAAATTGTATTATACGAGGGAAAATAATTACGTAGCTTCAGTTTCCTATATGTACTTCTTTTGTTTTTTCCCATTAATCACTTGGTTGCTAGTTGAAAAAGTATTCAAATAATGAAAATAAAACATAGGGATTCTATTTTTGTCTTTCCTTCTTTGGTGCTGTTTCAGTTTCAGTAACTTGAGGCAGGAACCATATCCCTTGATTTGGTGTTATTTGTTCTCCACTTCCACATTACAAGCGAAATAAATTGAAATGGCATAAATATGGTTACAAATTGTCTATGTCAAAAAGGATCGCGTCACTGAATTGTAAATATGTGAAATGATCAAAACAACCACACTAAACTCCGGATAACCGCAAATCATTAAAAACTTCATTACCACTCAACTTAATTTTATTTGATTTTGCTGGCACCACATTGCATTGAGGAGGGATTTGGCCGTCTCATGATTGAGGTTATATTGTCAGCTTATTATTTTTGAATTAATGGGTGGTCGATCTATCGAATCCAGGTATCGCAGGGTTGCTGGAAAGTATGACTTCGTTTTTCTTCCAGTTTACAATTCCTTTTATGCTGTTGAAGTAGGTGGTGTAGTTGCTGTCGCATTATATTCCTCTGCCACGAGCCCCAATTATCCCATAATACCACTCTACCAACGATAAATTCCACAACAACTAATTTCAATCACTTAAATCACCACTCTTTTTACTTTTTCTCCACCAGTGTAACTTAAAAATCAACAAAAATTTGGAGATCAAATTTTTTTCACAAACTCATTGTTTTTATTTGAAAAAATATAGTAGAGTCTATAAAAATAATAATAATGGGAAATAAACACATTTTTATTAATCACTTGTTTTTTGTTTCGCAGAATTATTTTGAATAATTTTCAAAAAGTTTAAAAAATGATTGACGCACAATGTAAAATTGCCGAATTGGTTGGAATTGCGAAGTCCTCAGTGTCAAACATTAAGAGGCAGCAGCAAAACGGAGAATCCTTGGCTAACTAGCGCAGACACCATTGTGGTCGAAAGCGAATTACGACCAAAAGAGAAGACAGAATCGTTTTGAAAACCGTTCTCTATCGTCGCAGAAAATCGGTAAAGACAATAAATAATATTCTTAAAGAGCAAACTGTCAACATCTCTACCAGAATGGAACGACGTCGATTAAAAGAATTTGGCATAAAAAGTTGCCGCCCGACGATTTATCAAAAATTAAATAGTATACCATGATGGCCAAACGTGTGGCATGGGCAAAGCTTTATAAACAGTTTTCGACAGCAGTTTGGCAAAATGTAAATAAAAATTTTAAGTTTATCGATTACTTAAGTTATTTTCTATTGTTACTGTTTTTAATAGGTTTGTATCTCGGCCGAATCTCAGATTCAAATTGTAGCAGAACAAAATATCTTCATTAAACGTTTCTCGAATGAACGGTTTAATGAGGACTGCATTACACAAATGGTAAAGCATCGAACGTCACTAATGATTTGGGGTTGTATCCACCATAAGGGGCCCGGGACCTCTGCACATCGTAGAAGGAACAATGAATGAAGAGAAATATATCCAGCTCCTGGATACGGTGCTGATGCTCCCAACAATGTTCCGCCGTAATTAAAAATACATCTTTCAACAAGATGGAGACTTTGCCACACAGCAAAACGTGTCTTGGAGTATATGAAACGAAAAAATATACCCATTCTGAGGGGCGGAATCATGAAATACGACCGGAAAATTTAAACGGATTTAAAAATATTTTCAAACTTATTAGATTGAAAGTATTCAAATTTACCATGATGGATGCAGACTGATGTTTAAATGCAACTTCTATAATATTTGAAGAGCAATGGCTAATCTCCAACAAAATTTTCAAAATTCATTTTTTACCGGTACAACATTTCCGTTTAAAACTGCTCGATTATGAAATAGTTGTCGAATTAAATTTTTATGTTAAACTTTCATTTATTTGAGTTTTCATACAAAATATTTACGCCAACTTTGACCATTTTTCGAATTTTTTTGTGTTTGTCCATTGAAATATTTTCTAACAATTCATTTTTTCGGTCGGATTTCATGATCTTGCCCCTGTTTACATCAAAATAATTAAATATTTCCGGAAATTTTACAATTTTGAAATACAAAAGACTTCATTGCCATCTCATAAAATGAAGTGGCGACGAACCTGTTACGAGAAATTTGAAATTCGAAATGAATTTCGAAAATCTTGTAGGAGATTAACCATTGCTCTTAAAATATTATAGAAGTTGCATTTATATATCAGTCTGCATCCATCATAGTAAATTTGAATACTTTTAATCTAATAAGTTTGAAAATATTTTTAAATCCGTTTAAATTTTTCCGGTCGTATTTCATGATTCCGCCCCTGGATTGGGCTGGTAATTCACCAGCTTTGAACCCGATTGAAAATGTTTGGGCTGTATTAAAACAGCAATTGTCGAAAAAAGTCATCACGATTAAATCAAAGTTGATTGAGGAAATTAAAAATATTTGGTACAACGGCCCCTTAATCAACGATACCATCATAAAGTCGATCAATAGTATGCCGCACCGTATTTCAGTTTTGCTGAAAAATAAAGGGTGGTGGACGAAATATTAGCCGGTTGAATTTTTTTTATTTTTTTTTGTTGCTTTTATAGAATAAAGGCTAATAAATCCATTTTAATGAATTAAAGGTAAAAAATATGTTTTTTAACAAAATTTCCGCTGAATACATTATTTTTGAAAAGTTCATATTAATTTGGCCATGTACTGTAAAATTTAACTATCTTAAAAACTATCGTAATATATACTAGGGAAGTGCCGTCTCAATTATTTTACAGATTTAATGATTAATAACTTCTATGAGTCCTAGACAGACCCCATTAATTCTGCAAGGGGCATTCGCATCTTCTGCAGAGCGCTATAGTCGATACAATTTGGTCGAGCGATTGGTCCAATTTGGTTTGATCGAATGTAAAATTGGACATTGTGCAGAAAAGTTGATCGACCTAATTCATTTGGACGTGTTCTTTTGATTTATTGATTGGAGTGTGCGGCCAAACCTACAAAAGATTCCCGGTTGACGACTGACCCATCCGCACACCTTTTCACATATAAAAATTTAGTGGGATAAGCTAGGGCGGCATGCTGTACCCTTTCGACTTAGTTTATGTCTCAATTTTCAGGATTCAATTAACATTCTATTTCGCGTAAACAATTATGTTGGACAACATCAACGGACTTGATATCGCGATTGCAACCTCTTGATATAATTGTGAGCGCTCTCTCTCTCTCTCTCTCTTTTACATTTCGATAAACGTACCACGAAAAAATTGTTTGATGATAAATAGAGTCGATCAATCTATTAGTCTTAGAAATCATAGAAAAGAAAATTTAGTGACGTTTTACTCGAGCAAGCTGAGAACATATTAGAAAATTGCGTGATTTTCGAACTGAAATAGGTTGCCATTTTACTCGTTAAAAATGAGACATAAACTAAGTCGAAAGTCAAAAATAGTGATGGTACAACATTACCACCACTGGTCCGTTAGTTATGATAGAATTGACCCGGGTTGAGACACCTAAGTAGTCAATATTTAGTAATTTGTGAGTTTAATATTTGATGTATCGTACTGATGGCGGTACTGGAATTTTTTACAAATTATTTTACAAATTAACCTCGTTGAAACCCTTATTTCTCTGTCTACCTTCAAATAAGATGAACAGCTCATTATGTAAAAGAAATGGATACGCATGAATTTATTACAGCAGCTTATATCCACAAAAATAATCACAATGAATCGAATAACATTCCTCTACAATTCTTTTGAATTTATAACCCACACAAATCGATCATTGTGCGTTGAATTACCTGCGTTTATAAGAAACGAGTATCCCAGAATTTATTACCATACCCCAAACTGTACCTTCCTGCGTAAAAGTAGGTACTGCATTTATTACAAGAGCCCACACCCACAAAAATCGATAGAATTATTTTTCTGTCCCTGTGGGACATGGGAATTTGTGCCGATGGTTGGCGAATCTGTAGTTCCATCATGTGCTGAAATTCTGTGTGCAGCTTTATATTCGGTATACATAGACAAAGAGAAAATTTATTAAAATGACACAGTGACACTGTAAGACAAAATGAGTATAAATTTCGTATTTGCATGTTTTGAAAACAATGTAAATTACTTTCGGTCTGAGGAATGCTGGCAACAGCGTTCAAAGTTTCATTCATACAAAGTTCAATTGTTTAAATTTCTGGTTTTACGACAATGCACAACACTGTTACGTGCGAAATGGAAAATGTAGCACCAGTTTTCAATCACAATTAAAACACAACACTTTTATATATTTATTTCATCGTCCCTCGAATTTATCGCACAATCAGAACAAAATTATCACAATCAAACAAAATTATTGAACATCATTTATTTTAATTACAAAAGGTTTTTAATAATTTATTGTTTTATTGGTCATACTCATTACAATATAAGAAGAAAAATAATTGCTCTTGTATACAAAAAAGAATACCGAGAGTATTTTATATGCAAAGCAAAATATTTTAATAATAATTTTATGATTCAATTTTTTATTAGTTTATGATTTTAACAATTTAAAAATAAAATAAAATAAATGTAAGAAAATGCTGACCTTACTCGTATAGATCCCGAATCCAAAAGGAAGATAAATTTATAAACAGATATTACAAGATGTCGGGTCAGAGATTATAGCAATTAATTCTGGACTAGATTATTAAGTTTATAATGACATAGTATAAACCCAGTCAAGATGCTATAACCCCTTCTTACGAGTGGTCACATAACAACGCTTAAAAATAGTGTTAGAGAAATCAAGCAACGCAGCTTTAGTGATCAACGTCAACAAATGTTATTTCACTAAAGAACGCATTGAATTTTTGGACAGAAAATTAATGAAACAGAAATGAAACCATCCGCACCGCCCGCATTAACGATATGCTCAAATTCCACAGACTGGAAAATGTTAAACACCTTAGACGATTTTTTGAATGTTAAATTTCTATCTTACTTTCATAGCGAATGCTGGTGGTAACCAAGATATCCTCTGCGATTTTCCAAAAGGAAGCAAGAAAAACACTTTTTGAATAATTGATAAGGACCTAGGAGTTAATTTCGTTGAAAACATGAGGTTTACTAAGCAGATTGGTCTGTGCATCACTATAGAGCGAACTCCATGCTCGGTTTTATCAAACGTTGGACGGATGTCAATTTTGATGTGGAAACAATTAAGATCCTATATTGTGCCTACGTTCGATCCCAGCTAGAATATGCTGTAAATGTGTGGTGTCCGTTTATGACCATGATCTACTATACCACGTAAACAGGAATAACCGCCATACGCACCGGATTGATTAATGTCAATTAAAATAAATGTTCCTGGTAGACAACGAAGAAATCATGACTCCATCCACTTAGATAGACATGGAACCCACTATGGCGATAATGAACCACTGAAGATGATGTGTAAGAGTTTCAATAAAATTAACTATTTATTTGATTTTTTTTTAACTAAAGATAATTTTAAAATTGGATTAAGGCAGTTTTATGCCTCTCAGTAATTTTTACTGACTACTTTACTTTTATATTTCAAATTTTCAAATCCAACGCGGATTTATTTTATTTATTTATTTAAAGAAATCTATTTTGTAATATACATCTATGATTTCAGATTATTTACAGTTACAGTTAAAATTATATTAAAACAACAAAAAACTTTAAAACAGAAAAAAAATATAAACCAAATTTTGGTTTAAACAATTAAAAATTTAAAAAATAGTCTTTAAGGATATTTTTAAAGTTGTCCTTTGATAAGTTGATGTCAAATAGGTCGTTGATTAAGTTGAAACATTTAGACATCCTATTAATGGGGTTGTTTTCTCCATAGTTGGTAGAATGGTGTTCAAGTGCTAAAAATTCGTGATGCTAAAAATTCGTGCATGGCACGTGAATTGATATGTTTTCCAAGATGTAAGCTGAATCAACGTGACCAAGCAAAACGTTACCAATAAAAGCCGCGCTCAAAAGAAGTCGTCTATTTTCAAGCGTGCATATTTTGTAATCCGTGCATCTTGTTGTGTATGGAGGTAAGCGAGCCACATTTTCATGGAATGGTAAGTTGTGGTCGTAATCCCAGTCACTTTTCTTTAACAAAAAAATCAGGAACTTCTTTTGAATGCTTTCAATTCTTTTTATGTGTACAGCATAGTATGGATTCCAGACCGTTACAGCGTATTCCAGTTGAGATCGAACATAAGCGAAATAGAGTCAACATAAGGTTTGAATATCCTTAAATTCACCTGTCCATCTTTTAACAAATCCGAACATTCGCTTTCGCAATACAATTTTCAAATTTTTCTTTTGAAAGACATGATTTTGCATTTCTTAATATTTAAGTATAGTGATTTCCGATCACACCACTCACTTAATCTATCTAAGTCTTCTTGAAGTTTCTCTGTATCTAACAATCCATTAATAGTACGAAAAATTTTCACGTCATCAGCAAATATGAGCACGTCTGAGTTTTTGATTATCTCGGTTATTCGGTCTATGAAAACAATAAAAATCCAGGGCCCGAGGTGTGATCCTTGGGCAACACCAGATGTAACTTTAATAACGTTTGATTTCTCATTTCCCATTATTACAAATTGGCGTCGGTTTGATAGATATGATTTATACCAATTTATGTAATCGAGAGAAAACCCAAAATTGAATAAACTCTGTAGTGCTTTATGATGACAGATAGAATCAAATGCTTTACTAAAATCCGTGTACGCTACATCAACTTGACGGTGTTTTTCTATCTCGTTAATTAGTTTACTGGTGAATTCAACCAGATTAGTCGACGTGGATCGGCCAGGCAATCAATTTTGGAATTGATGATGTAGTTGATATTCCTCTGTAGCATGAGATACCATCACGTTTGCCTGATTTAAAAATTGGAGTAATTTTTGAAATTCTCCATTTTTCGGGAAACACGCCGGTGCTTAAGGAATGATTGAATAGATAACATAATGGAATTGTTAAAATTTCAGCGTACTCCTTCAGAATAGAAGAGGGTATATCGTCAAGACCGCAACCATCTCCAAACCCCCTTAAAGCCGATAAAATGTTGTCCTCAAAAATAATAGGAGGAGTTATTGATGTGTTGTTGTTGCTGGGTTGTTCGTACAATCCACTAGTAACGCTTGGTCTATAGACTGATTGAAAAAACGACGCGAACATGTTAGCTATATGTTTGGCGTTTGAAGAGCAGGTATTGTTGTACGTCATATTAGCAAGGTATCCTTCAATTTCGCGTTTATTCCTAAAGTATTTCCAAAATTGTTTTGGATTTACTTTGATTTTGTCTTGAATTTGATTAAGATATGACCTGTATTTAGATTTGAAATAAATTTCAAATTCATTACTATATTGTAGAAACGTAGTTTTGTCCGCTTCTAACCCGCTTTTCAACATTTTGGCATACGCTTTCGACTTCCGATTTTTTAAGTTAACTAGTTTATCATCAAACCAATGAGGGTGAGCATTTTGTGGTTTACAGCACATAGGTACATACAGTTCGAAGCCTTGAAGCATGATGTCATTAAATTTGTCCACATTTTCGTTTATATCATTGGAATTGAGAGTTATTTGCCAGTTGATGGATTCCAGGTAACTTTGTAGCCCCACACGGTTAGTTTTTTTAAAGTTGTATTTCATTGGTTGTAGGTGTTCTGATCTCGCCATTTTAGTTAAGTCAAATACAATATCCAAAGATTTGTGATTGACATCATTTATGACAATATTTAATAGGGATTCAGAAATGTTAAAGGTGTCAATGTCGTTGCTGAAGACAAGATCCAATAATCTATCACGATTATTAGCAATTGTGTTTATTTGGTTCAAATTATAACCAAGCATGGCGTCCACAAATAAAGATTCCGCATCTGTTGTTATATTGCAAGGTAAAATACAGTTTAGTTCTGGGTCCAAATTCCAAGTTATATTTGAAAGATTAAAATCACCAAGCACAAGAACTAAATCTGACGAGTTTGTTGTATTAATAACTTCATCAATCGCATCGATGCAAGTTGCATAATGATCACTATTTGATTGAGGTGATATATATGCTGCGTAGATGGTTAGATTGATTTGGTTGATTTTGATTTTTACACCGATCTGTTCGACTCTCGATGGGGCTAAAGTTACTGGAGCATTCCAGAGTTTAGAATGTACTGCTATCAGTACGCCACCACCCGATTTCTTTGTACTAGTTTCAGGAAACCGATCGCATCTATAAACAACGTAGTCATGGCCAAAAAATTCGCTGCTCCTTATGTCGGGTTTTAGTGAAGTTTCACAAATTACATAAATAAGGTAGTTTGATTTTAAAACGAAATTGTAGAATTTAGATGCTTTTGATGCCATTTTGTTTACGTTTTGATAGTAAATTGCACATTTCTCATATACCGATCTTTTCTTGGACTTTATAAGTTCGAGCTTTCATTACAAGTGAGTGTAGTCTATCATTGGCCACCGGAGAAAAATATTTAAATGATTTTGTGTGTCTAGAGATTGCAACTATGACATACGGTACACTATCGAACAGCTCAAGAGGTTGAGAATTGGTTCTTATACATATTACTTTTGGTGCGGTTAAACCATGTGCTTCATGGATCGTCAAAACTTTACTGGTTTCTGGTATCTTAAGCTGAGAGATTAATTGTTTATCAGCTCTGGTAAAAGTTAGATAGAAAGCGTTCTCTAACACAGGTAATGATGATAACGTTGGTGGCAGCATTGCAAAGCACTTGCATCGGAAAACTTCATATTGACATGATGTAATCTGTCAATATGTGGTATTTGATTTTTATCACCCAGAAGATATATTTTAGAACATTTACTTTTGATAACCACAAGTCCTATATATCCAGCATGCACCATCATGTACTCATCAATAAAAACTGTATCGTAGGTCCGGTTACCATTTATTAGGTATGAGGCAATCGTTTTGTAGTTTAATTTGATGTTATTAAAGTTAGTGTTTTTCTGCTCGCAACGAGATGTTACTTTTAATTTTATATCTGCAAGTCCTTCTTTTGTAGCACATAGAACAAGATCAGTGCCCAGATTATGGTTGTTTATAATCCATGTTGATTTACCACACCCAGGTACACCTTGAATATTTGAAATGTCCGGCATCTTTATGTTTGTTTTAAGATAGTTATTGTTTAACGAGTTATAAGTCTGATGATCTAACATAATTACCGTACCCGATGAACAAAAAATGTATCTGTTCGGGGTAATAAATGCGTTTGTGTCTTCAGACAGTTGTACCAGATTATTCCCATCGAAGCCAAACTGATGTTTTGTGGTCGATTTTTCAAGATATTGTTTGGTAGCGTTGTCAAATATAAATATGTTTAATTGTCGCAAGGAAGAAGCAGAGAAAGGCAGTAAATTTATGTTCTTAATGTAATAATCCTTTAAGTGGCTTTTATTAGACTGTTTGAGGGTTTCATGTAAAACATTATTTCCATGATCGAATTTTTATAGCTGGACTCTGCAGACAACACGTTGTGAAAAGTCGGAGATGTAGGTGGAAAATCCGTACAGTTTCCATATGAGAACTTCGAGGGATCACCTGTAATCAAACGGGAAGATAACATTCTCTCATACTGCAGTGACATATTAAAAGGAATATTTATAACCCATTTGATGTTGTTAAATGGAGAGTTTGTAACATAATCCAACACTGACAAAAGCTTGTTGACATGGTGGCTAACATCCAAGGTAATTATGAAAGGCTCATTTTTTCGATGTTGCAAGTAGGATGTTAAAGTTTCTAAAGCGTAGATTAGATCACTGCAATCAGTTTTAGATTGATGAGTAATCACAATCACGTAGTTACCTCCAATTTTATAAACTTTTGTAACTTTATTAACTGATTTAATGTAGAAGTTATGTAGTATAAGTCCATTTCGAGATAGATATTTTTTAAGATTGCAATTATCCAATTTTTCTTCAAAAGCAACACAAATAAAAATAGATGATTTTATTAAGTGTTTGCCATTTAGCCAGGTTGAAATCTGTGGTTCAGCATGCATGAATTTTTCAGATGGGTTATAGTTAACAAACTCATATCCGTTTATATAATCTTCATGGTGGTTGTTACTTATGTTTCTTGTTAACATAAGCTTAAATTTAAATTAGGAGATGATTGATTTGTTGTATGTTGATTTGATGTCAATATCAGTTTGAGTTTCGCAGTGTTTAGATGTGAACTTATTAACCAGTCTTGGAGTCTTTGAGTATTTTTCTGAAGATGAAAAATGAAATAAGCCTCCATTTGAATCGCACACAGCATCTCTCATTTTGATGGTTTTTACTCTCGCTGCCTTGACGAGGTTTTCGTAGCGTGAAAAACTCATCAAGTCAGCATTGACTTCATCAACCTCATCCATAGTACGTATTAAAACCACCATTGAATTTAATTTATTTTGTATTTTTACATTAATATTTTTCAAGTCAAACTTGTAGACTTATTTCAATTTAAATGAATAAAAATAAATAAATAGATACAGTTAATTTACTGAAAGAAACATTTGATGAAGGATTAAAATCGAGAAATTGTCCTGCCTAGTGGCCACCGCGATCGTGCGATTTAACACCGCTCGACTATTTTCACTAGGGTATGTGAAGTCAACTGTCTACTCTGATACGCCAGAGACTATTAAACACTTGGAAGCCAACATTCCATGCGTGATTGCCGAAATACGACCAGAAATGTTGCGTAAAGTAAACGAAAATTTGGCCTCCAGACTACACCGTGTACACGCCACCCACTCAACTTGACCTACGTTTTCTTCAACAAGCCACTATTTCGCTATTTATCACTGTTCACTATTTCACTTTTACTGCTTGGTTCGCGATCATTCCGCTTCATCAATCTACCTGTGGCCCTATTCTGGTAATTCCCGGGGAATGGAAATTTTATTTTTTGTAGCAGTTTTATTCCCTTTTCCCCAAAAGCGTATTCTGACTTTTGGGGAATTTTTTTTTTTGGATAAAGATTATTCCTCATTATAGCAATTTTGACGTTTATTATTCCATACCCATTTAAGGAAAGAACTAACTGGGAATACAATTTAACGGAAATTTATTGTATTGACTTATAGCAATATTATGGCTATAAATTTATAGTGAAAACTGGTAATATCAATTGGAAAATGTCAATTTTTTACTTTAATAAACAAAGGTTATTTTTTAAGTAAAATTCGATTAAAATATCAATAAAAATCAAGTAAATGTAGTAAGTATTTTCCCGTAAATTTATTCCCCAATCGTCAGAATTAACTTTTGGAAAACGGGAATTTCGGAAAATGTCTGAGGAATGGCTGCTACAGAAAGAAATGTTTCCCTGTTCCCGGGGAATTACCAGAATAGGGCCACTGGTGACTTTCGCCGCTATCTATAATTTCTTTAGTAAATTTCATAGCCCCCTCTACATGGAACACCATTCTAAAATTAGATTCAAAAATAGCAGACGACAAGAATCTGCACAAAAGGGTTATTCTAAACAAATTCCCAAGCATTTCGTTGGTTTCAAATTGGATTTTCGAAGATGATTCGATTATATTTATTTTAAAAAATGTGTGCTATTGAGCACATTACGGGAAAAGTATGGTCCAAGGAATCTTCTAGATCTTAATTAATTCTGTTTATTTTACAATCTAGCAAAGTTGCAAATTTTTATTATTGTAGTTACTAAATATATTAATTTTATATAAAAACTATCAACAAAACTTAAATTCTTTATGAAAAATAATAAAATTATACGGAAGGTGACATTTGTCGGTATAAACGTATACTAGAGGATGTAGAAGGGGTAGGTTATTGCAACAATTTTCAACATTTTCTAAATAATTATTTATAAACGTAGGTTTAATTTGATCGCAAATTTGATTTAAAACGAAGCATAAAATCTACACAAAAAAAAATATTTTAAAAAACTGCATTTTTCAATTTTGTGCTAATAAAGAAAACTACAAAAATAAGACAGAAAATTTATTTTAAAATTTATGCATTAAATTTATCGGTTTTTCCGAACATTTTACTAATATTATTTTTATTTTATTTTTATTGTTATTATTTTTAATAGCAACACATTTTCCGTTCATTTTAACACACAAAGTATGTACCTATAGATGTTTGTCTTTACCGTTTATGGAAGTATAAAATAAGAAAGCAAAAAGCTTTTAAATGAAAATTCGATTACATGATACAGCTTTTATCTAACATTCCAGTGTTGTAAAGGGTGTCCCAATAAGTAGTTCAGATTTAAAAATGTAATAAAACAAAAACGACTTAATATATTTCCAAATTTATTTTTTTGTTAGAAAGTACAATCCTTCTCGTTATTTATGGAAAATGACTTCATTCAAATGGGAGCCGCGGCTGGGCTTGGCGTACTTTGGATTGTGTGCGGAACTATACGGCAATGATTGCTTCAATATTGGCTTTCAAATGCTCAATTATTTGTGGATTGTCCGTATAACACTTGTGTTTCACGACACTCACAAATAAAAATTCAACAGCTCCGATGTGTGGCATACCGCACCATCTTGCTGGAACCAAAGGTCGCCCAAACCAATATCTTCGCCAAAATATCGCCACAAAAAATATTTTAAGATGTGGCGGTAGTTGATTTAGATGACCGTAACGGTCGCGGCAGCCTCATCTTCGTAGAAAGACGGCTCAATAATGCCGCCACGACACAAGCCTCACCAAACAGTAACAAACACTGGTTGCATTGGCTTCTCCACATATCCTTGTGGATTTTCCGATTCCCAAATGCGACAATTTTGTTTGTTACGAACCTACCGAGATAGAAATGCGTTTTTTTGAGCAAAATCCTCTTATATTTCGCGTTTGTCGCAGGCCCACACAGCGAATTGATATCAAAGTGGATGGTCACGGGGCTTCAATTGCTGGACCAATTGAACTAGATAGGACTTCAAACCAAGATTTTTACGCGAATAGAATTCGTTGCATAGAAGACCGGCTGATGTTCATTTCCGATGCACGATGACGAATTGATATTCTCGGCCATTGGCGCACACTTTCGACCCAGCACGGGTACGCGTTGAATTGTCGACTAGGTAGTAACGTAAATTTCCAACATGTCCCACTTATTTTAAAGCGTTAAGCGACTCATTTCATCAACTAGAAATAATATATTGACTGAGTTCCTGACCAAGGAAAAATGACATTAGTGTTGCCAAAGCCAAAAGGTCAAATCTTAATCTGTTATTGTGACACCCTATATTCTTTTTATTAGTCAAAGTTGCCTATACAATTAATCGACATGGTCAATGAGTTATCGACTCAATCACGTAAATATAAGTAGATGACGCTTAAACGCTCAGTGATTTTTGGCCGACATCGATCCACCAGAAGTGGAAGCTTTCGTAAGAGCTTTTCGTTTTTTCCAATGTTTTGAAAAATTGATAGCGTGTTTTACGAAAAAACGATTAATTCAAAAGTTTTTAAATTAAATTTTAAACAAAATTAATTCAGATAATTTTGTAAATTTTACCGGTGAAGACGAGTTTTGATAAAAAAAACCCATTTTCATCAAAGTTGGTATTTGTACAGTTTGTATTGACTCTTCGGAATAAAACTGCATACAAAATCTTATTCCATTAATTGGGAGATCTTTGCAAAATTTGGTGAGCATCTGTATAGCGGAAGTGGCAGCCTCAATGTGAGCTTTTTAAAAAAGATTTTAATACATTTAAAAAATAAATGTAATTAACAACGGTTGACCTTGTTGGTTTTATGAAATTTAAGCAGTGAGAATATTTTTTGAATATCCACGACAGTTTTGCCAAAACTCTGATAAATTGTATTTTTTGCCTTAAGAATCAAGTGTGGTGTATCTAGGCCGCATTACCAATTTTAAAACTATTTTATTAATAATTTGACAAACATTCCCTATAATTTCGTTTATTTTGGTTGTGGACAAATTAACTAGCTCTGTTAATCACCAACACTACAGTAATTCAATATGGCGACAATATGAACCCCAAAACCGCCATATTTTCAAAAACTGGAACCATAAACGTATATCGATTATTTTTTGCTAGAAACATTGTACGACTGGTAGAAATTCCATTACCTCACAACCGCCACTGTAAATTACATCTCATTTATGCTATACAAAATGTATCGTTGAATAAATTATGTCTTTGGGGAATATTTATCAAAAAAAAAAAAAAAAAGTATTCATGTAAAATGCACCTTAAGAAGTAACCTGGTTTAGTTCTCCCTTGTAAATTTAATCAATGTCACCTCACAGCTATGTGTAGCTGTAAAACGTATCTATTTTCCATGAAATATGATAATGTTGATGATTCAAATTTATGCATCTTTAAGTACTTGTACATTCAGAAAATTTTTCAAGGAAATCACTCTACCTTGACAATATAAAGTTATGCCACTATAAACATACGTACGTGGTATAACATACAACGAGTGCATGTAATTTGCTATTTTCTATAGATATCCGTGGGTGAGGTTTTCGTAATACCTATATAAAAGTATCAAGTGAAAAAAGCTCCTGAAATTTATTTATGCAAATTATGAACATCAACGCAGCAGCAACAAAAATTCAAAGTGACTGTATTGTTATGGTGTACATAAAGTTATTAAAGAAACTAAAAAGCAATTCAACTATAATTGAAATGATTTTAGATAAAACTTTGTCATCTAAGTTAAGTTCATTATTATAGTACTAAAAAAAATAAATATAAATTCTTCACTATGAGTTTTAAGCTTTCCGTTTTTTTTTCTATTTCGGAGCACAGAAAATTCATGTAAAATAATGTTTGATAATAATTTTAAAGTTTTGATATAAAATTAAATTTAAAACAAAAAACGAAAATGAGAAGTTATAATTATAATTAGAACTTTTTATGTAAAACTTTTTTATTTTTTAATTTCTTCTTCTGATTTTTTTTGCTTTTCTGTAAACAATGTTACGTATTTTGTTGTTGGTAGTGCTATAAAAAAGGCATTATGGTTTTCTTTTGCTCTTTTGTTTTGTACCTCTCCTCCCTCCTCATTCAACGTGTATACATACCTTTACTCGTACAATGTCATAATAATAATACATTTTGATTTGAATAGGGGTTTTCTTCATAATCTCATACTTTTCCGCTTCTTTTTTTTGCGAGGGGGGAAGAAAATAGTTATAATTTTTTGTATCCAGAAGAAACAAAAGCTTTTATTTAAGTGCTTGACATTTTAAAGTTTTTTTTTTGTTTGTTTTATATTCAATGTAACGTTTTCTTGTCTGAACATTTATGACGTGCAATAAATCAAGCAACTCACTAATTTTAAGAATATTGTGAAAACGCTATATATAATTGATAGGATATAACCTTTTTTCTACACTGAAATATATTCTTACTTATTAATATTCTTGGATTTTAGGATATTTTATTTCTATTTTATAATTTGTTGTTCAACACAAATATTATTGAACGGTATTCCTCCGTATTTTGTTTCATTAATATGTTGTTTTTCCTCAATTTTTGGAAGGAAAATTTATGAAAATTATATTTCTATGATAAGCACAAATTTTGACATTTTAGTCGCCTTTGGGAAGTTTTAAACTTAGGCTTAAATTATGTCTGTTTCTTTCTAGAAATCGGGTTTTATTTATTTCGTCTTTCAGGCGAAATTTGAATTTTTCGTTCCTCGTTTTTTCGGCTCCTTAATAGCACTAAATTTTTCTCGTGAGCACTAATTAGCACAATTTGAGCTTAAAAGAGCGTTTTAGCTGCATTGTAAAGCCTCGACTGGAGCCTGGTAAGATGATGAAGCAGAAAAATCCTATGATTAGGCGGATATGCAGCATATTCAGCTCCCAATTCTTGACAGCAGACAAATTTCTTCTTCCGATCAAAATTGTATTTTTTTGTAATTGTAGTGAGCTTAATTTTACAATAAAGGAACTTTTTAATAGCGAAACGGAATCTTTTTTATGCATCCTTTGTTTGATTGATAATATGTTGTCTTTATCAACTTCTACCCCAGCTGCAGCCAATACACTGGTAATCATTTTCGGGATGCTGTGGCAATTAGGTGGAATACCACATAGAACAATGTTAGACATAATTTGTTGCTGGTATGATCGATTGATTTGGGCTTCAATAATAATGAGTTTCGTGTGAGCATTCGGATTCGTTAGTCAGCTTGTTGATGGTCATCTTTATATCATCAAATGATTTGCATAAGAATGACAAGGAACTTTGTACTGTACCTAATTGGTTGTTCATGCCCTGCAGAATTATTGTTAAATCACTGAGCGAGGGATTGCTTTTTACACTGAAGTTTAGAATATTGTCCCCACATGCTGAATCATCTATGATTGAGCAATTTGCTTTCGATCGACAATCGATGCACAACCACGTAGTAGAAACAACTTTAAGCTCCTTCAGTACCTCATCGGATATACCGGTACATTTTATATGAAACAAACTTTCACACAAGCCACATTTGACGCCCGGGTAGCGTTCTTTGGAGATACCACTGAGGCATTCTTCACAATTTTCACTCAAATTCTTTATTTAAAATTATTTTGGAAACAAATACTAACTACACTGTTGTATCAAAATGGCTGTATACTAAATGACATCCTCTTTTTAATAATTAGAAATAAACTTATTAGTTTATTTATTTATTAAATAATTTAGTTAATTTATTAACTAAATAATTTATTTATTTATATTTATATTTTCTGTTTAACATGTCCAAAATCCAATTTTATTTTATATTTTTATATTTTATTATTTTTATGTGACTAGACACTATGACAATTTGAAAATGATGGTCATTGAGTCACATAACAAGAAGCACTTAGTGCTTTCATTGCACTACTTTGAGTTTATTGCAACGAATTTTGATCTTCCACGTGTACTGATGTCATCTTTACTCAAATTTGAATGGCCATTATCGGCCATATTTTCTGATACATATCTGGCATGACGTTGGTCATTGAGTCACCCAACTAAAACCAATTAATTCTAATAATGCACAACCTCGGCGTTTCTTCTGAAGTTTTACTGATGTCCATTTAATTCTTATTTGCATGTACAGGTAGAAAATTTCTAAGTTGATTTGACGAAACTCAAATATTATAGTTGGACTATATCAAATTCTAATTAGAAATTAGTGGGCAATTCATAAATGGTTTGAGTTCAGTATATTTAGTTTACACTGTGAAATTTTGGTTAAAAGTCGATGGTTATGTTACTATAAATTTTTTTCTTCGTGATTTCGTGAAAAATCTTTGTAACAAATCACGGGACCTTTTCATACGTGTTGATTTAAATAAGCAATTAAACCTAATAAACCACTATGCTTCCTTCAAGTACCGCGAGTCATTCCGTCCTAAAAAAATACCTATATCCTTCCTAGTACTTGATTTAATAGACTATGTTTGAGACTAAACTAAACATTTAGTTTTAACTTGTACATGGTCACGCTAAGTGTACTGGTGCTCAACGAAAGACGTCTCTATAAAATTATTTTATTAGTCTACTCGTACTTCTAGTTTACTGCACCCACACAAAATAAAATCAGAACAGCTCGATCGATTCGATTCGAACGTAATAAAAAAAAATTGTAATTTCATTCACTTAAATTGATTGAACATTGAATTAGAACGATTTATTAAATTATTTTTCCATAAAATTATTGAATGGAATGGCCAAACGAATGACATTCGATATTTCATTCAGTTCCGTTCAATTGAAAAAAAGTAATTATGATTGAGAATCGAAGAAAACCAGAATTGATATTTCTGTTTTTACCTATAATTGCAACTGCAGCAGTATTGCAGCATTGCAACAAATGTGACAAAAAAATTGATTGTTATAATAATCATAAATTTATGAAATAATTACAAAAACAAAAAGTTATCTCGTACAATAGTGGTTTTATGTTCTGGCTTCTGGTGTATGATTTATTTAACCGCTATAGACTGCCAGGAAACAATTATTTTAATTTTAATTTAAAATAATAGGGATGTTAATTCAGACAATTTATATTGTGTGTCATTTATTATTCAGCGCATTAAATTACTGTACGTATTTATACGAACATATGGTTTGGCTTCATTATGGAACGGTGTACTCGTATGTTCTTTCATAGGAACAACATTTGATGACGGGTGGCTATATTACATCGCCTGAAAAGTTCCCGGTCTGACATATATGTAGATGGTGTCACAAATTTTAAACTCATATGATTTTTGAATTTTACCAACCTTTAGATGATATACCTGTTAAAATTTCATGGCATTTTGATCAAAACGTTAACAAATTAATTATACGCACAACTATGTAAAATCTTATCCCCACAAATACTCGATAAACACGACAAAACGATATTTTTGTCCCGAAATTGCTCGATAATTGCGATTACGTTTTCGTACGAACGCAAAAGAGTCGCACCGGACGACAACCCTCATACGAAGGCCAATATAATGTCATTCGCCGGTTACGAATTATAGCCAAAAACGATACGCTCCTAACTTTGTCATTTTGTTTTATATATTTTTTATATTATATATATTGTAATATGTATTTGAAATATGTATGTGATTTGTGTGTGTTATATGAGTGTATGTTTTATATTTTAAACATAATTGAAATGTTTTATAATTTTAGTATGATTTAAAATGTTTTAATAATTGTATTATATAATTGAATTAATATGAGAATGTTTTTTGATGAAATCTTTTATAATTGAAATAAGAATGAAACCTATTATAGTGTTTTATGATTGTATGGAAAAGGGGATTTGTTGAATGAATTTGATGATTGTTATGTATGTTAGTTAGATGTTTCAAATATTATATTATCCTTATATAATTGATTGATTTGATTCCGTCAATTATAATTTGCGTTAATCTTTCCCTGAAGCAATAACCACCATGTATCGGGTCATGTATCAGCTATGCACATCTATTGCAACTACTTAGGCTAGATTAACGGGATAGTTTTTATAGTTTCTGTTGCGAGTTATTATTATTGTTATTATTTAGCAAGGAGTCTTTTGTCCGTTATCTGTTGGACTAATGTGCACTTGGCACTTGTGTTAGTAAGAATTATTAGATTTTCGTTGAAGTTATGTTTACTTCAACCCACTACCCTTGGCTTGGGTATACGGACTTAAAGATCTAGTCCGGTGAGAGTAAACGATGTACATATTTAATTTACTTACCAATGTTGGATTTCCTTTTTAAAACACTTAGATTTTAAATTTAAAAATTTATTTAATAACTAATATTTGTACAGCTTCTGGATAATAACTGGTTCTTGATAATAACTGGTTCTTGATAATAACTAACTTATTACTAAAAATCTCGCGGTTTATATACAATTTTGTATCCGCTCATTTCTTTGATTTTTTTTGTTTACTAGTACATTGATCGCGGCTCGCGTTATCTATCTTAAAATATATATATATATATTTTATTATTGGTTATAATTAAATATTTCTAAACATATTTGTACTTAAATGTTTAATCCCTTTTTATGTAAAATGTTAAAATTTTATAGTTTTGTAATTAATGAGATTTTGAAAATATTTTAATTTTTTGTTATCAATGATTTTTATGTTCTACTGGAATACAGTTTGTAGTTAAATAGGATATTTCATCACTTATGCCATTTGATATTTTGTTAAGTATATTTTGTTTTGGTTTTCTTATGGTACGAAAATTATGTTTCTATATTTTTATGATAGTTGGTAGGTGATGATATTTTTATGGTTTAAAGAAGTACGTTCGAGTTTAGACTTTCCTAATTTAAGGGATTTGATTTTCTTATCATTAATACATTTTCGTGATCTAGTGTTTCATATGGTATTTTAAGAAGTGTGTAACGTAACGAAAGTTGCGTTGACAGAATATTCCTGCAGAGGTTTTTTGCAGCGGTTATTGTAGCCGGCTGAGCTCAGGGGATGTCGTGGGGGTTTTCAAAAACTTACAGGAATCGTGAATACCGCTGTTAAGGGGAAGGAATGCAAAGAATCCGCTAGCATACAGGTCCACCTAGATTGCCTCCATCATCCTAAGAGAGGGTCTTAGTAATTAGGGTATTTCTGCATACCTAAATCTGTACCAAAAAAAATAAAAATAATAATAAATAAAAAAAAATAAACAAAAACATATAGAGAAATTAAAGAGGAAACCTACAAAACAAAACCGAGCAAGAAGATATTAAAGTAAGAAAAATAAGAAGATGATAAATTAGTTTGGTTAATATACAAATAGTACATAAGAAAGATCTTTATTGTTTCTAATTTAGCACAATCCAAAATCAAATCGCATAGCTTGAATGTTCACAAAAAAAATAAAATGAAATATAATGCTTACAACTAGAAATGCAAAAAACTAAATCTAAATTGAACTTAAGGCTAGCAAAATTTTCTTTTCTCATTTAGTCCGGACTTGAAATTACCTTATATAAAAAAAGTATTTTTTTTTTTTTTTTTTTTTTTTATAAAGATAATAAATATATATATGTAAATTGTAATATAATGTAAAAAAATAAATATAAATGTAAATAGTAATATATAATATAATAATATATGGAATAATAATAAATATATAAAGATTTATAATAATATATAATGTTCAAATAAATACATGAATGAATTGCACCCGCTAATCCAATTACCGTGCTATTGTATGGTTCCGCATCAAATTAGTGTCCGCATATTTGTTTTCGAACTGTAATGCGAATATCGTTATCGCGAACTGTAGAGATTTATACATAGATAATGGAGTACATAATATGTACCATTCCAATTTCGTAAATAATGATGATCAAGTAATAAACCACCGTCGAAGGTGTATAACAGTGGTGTATGGTTACGTACATACAAACCACTAATACTATGCACGTAATTAGTATAGAGAATGTTTTCGTTTTTTTTTTTTTTTATAGCTTAACTTATAATTTCATAATACAGTTTGTTTTTTTTCGTAATCAATGACACTCCCTATTTAATTTGGTTTTGGCGGTATTTTCTTTTACCAACACTTTAGGCAGTTTTCTTTTTTTTTAATTTAACCAACGTAATTTCTTACTTATAATCTCATCACTAGGTTTTCGTTATATATATATAATGTGTTCGTATCAACACAGTACCACACTAGAATTTGGTACCGCTTAAATTATCGCGGTTAGCGGTCGCGTAAACCAAACCGTTCGTTTTACACTTGCCTATCAAATTTCACAGATATATAGTACAGATATAGGATCAAAAATGCTACCCACTGAATTACACCTGGCCTTTTTTAATTTAGTTTTTAAACTTGGGTTATAGCGTATCGCTATACTATTTACTACGCTATTTACTACACAATATTTGGGTAGGCCGTAGCGTCACAAAATCACAAACTTGAATTAAATAACTACTATGTACTACGCGATCCCCACGCGTATCGATTGTATTTTAATTTTATACAGGGATTCTTCAACTATAAGCACTACTTCCACTCATTTTATATACTTATATATATTTTTTTTTTATGAGGCACAATATAAATTTTAATTTTAAATTTTTTTAATATTTTTTCTTTTGTACAGACTTGGTGCACAAGTGGTAAACAAAATATTCAATAAAAACGTTCAACCTCGACTGACTGACAATCGGCTTATTTATAGTCTTTTTCTCGTGGAGGAGAAGGACAGGGTAGAAAAACAATTATTATTTGGATAGGGAAATTATTATTATTTTTTTTTTTTCAGGGATGGGAGAGAACCGAGATAGGGCCATCGTTACAAGTGATTTTATTTTGATGTTTAGGAAATATTTTTAATTTGTCTTTTGTAATTTAAATATTCATGATCGATATTTTACGACTAACAATTTTATATTTTATTTATCTACTACAATTATTTCATTTTTATGATATTTTAAGAAGTGATTTTATTTTGATGCTTAGGAAATAAATTTTGTTTTTGTAATGTAAGCGATTCGATTTTCTTATCCTTTATAAATATTCATGGTCAATTATTTTATGACTAACAATTTTATATTTTATTTATAATAAATGATGATAATTTTATGTCTAGAAAGTATGTTTGGTGATCAAAATATTTCGTGATTTTGTCTAGAATATTTTTGTTATCATTTTTTGTGTTTTTAAGGAATGTAAAATTAATGATGGGGTCAATATCCTGAAAACACAACAATTTATAAAATCCTTGCCATTTTTGTCAGGTGCATTGTGGAGCGCGAGTTACGTTATAATACTAATAAGGACCATCTTCTTCCTTACATTCATATTAGAAGCGGTAATAAAAACTTAAAATTTCTTATTGACACAGGTAGCTCAAAATCAAACCCAATTTTAGTCGACGAAAAAGAATATTGTTATTGACCCTCGAAATTACTACTATATTTAATAAACAGAACATAGACAAAAAAATGTTATACCTGGACTTAAAGCATTTAGATCAAACGAAAATTTGACTTTTTATCTCTTTAAGTGCTATAACCATACTAATATAATCTTTATTATTATGTTTTTTTTTATTTTTTATTTTTTTGTAACTATTGTCAAAGGCTTTATTCTTGAATCTTTCTTTATACGAAACTAACAAGAAGTGTGAAATTCCAAAAAACTATATTTTTATTTTAAATTAAGCCTAACCTATGTTAATACTTAATATCATTATGCATTATTATTATTTACTTAATTTTAGGGGGTTAGCTCAACATGCGCGTAATTATTAGATTATACTTCTCAGTTAATTAAATCTAGAGGATTTGCTTGGTGTGATTCCAGTTTCAGTTGGTACTTTAGACTGCATGATTTAAGTGTCTCTTTAACATTTTTGATTCCTAGGTCTCTATGGATGTTGCTGTTTCGAATATACCATGGGCATTTGTAATGCTACGAAGTATCTTTGCTTGCGTTCTTTGTACAATATCTATATTTGATGCACTAGTTGAGCCCCATCCAGTACATTTTAGAAAATTTTATTTTTAATTAATTGCATTTTGTTTCAATGTGCTTTTTCCATGTCAATCTTCTATCGAGATGAAGACCAAGATATTTGACGTTTGTTTGTTGAGGAATTGTGATATTGTTTAATTTTACTCCTGGACATGTACGTTTATTCAATGTGAATGTTACATGTGTTGATTTGCATTCATTCGTCCTCATCCGCCAAGTTTTTAACCAATCTTCTATTTTGTGTAGATGTTCTTGTAATTCTCTCAATGCTGTTTGAGGATTTTTGTGTGAAAATAATATAGCTGTGTCATCAGCAAAAGTTGAAGTGACTATTTTTTCAGTTATTGGTAAGTCAGCTGTGAATAACAAGTATAGCACAGGTCCCAATGCACTACCTTGCGGTACTCCTGCCTTTATCTCGGTTAGAATAGTAGTGGCCGTATTTTGTTTCACCTGGAACATCCTTTGGGCTAAATAGTTTTCAAAAATTGAATGAAATTGTCTAGGCAGAAGAGTTTTAATTTTGATATTTAATCCTTCATGCAATACTTGGTCGAAAGCTTGCGCAATATCCAAGAAAACTGCCGAACAATATTTCTTTTCTTCTAAGAAAAGCTTAACTGTATTTAACATTCTGTGCACTTGTTCTATTGTGCCGTGTTGCTCTCTAAATCCAAATTGGTGATCTGGTGTAATGTGACCTTTAGATAATATAGGTATTAGTTTTTGTAGTAGCATCTTTTCAAAAAGCTTTGAAATTATCGGAAGTAGACTTATTGGCCTGTACGACAAGACTTGGGTTTCGTCTTTACCTGGCTGACGAATCATGATAATTTGAGATATTTGCCATTTTTGGGGAAAATATCCACATCTCATAATCGCATTAAAAATATACGTTATATATTTTATGCATCTGGTAATTCTTTGATCATTTTTCCAGTTATTCGATCATGAGCTGGTGCTTCCTTAGGATTTATATTGTTTTCGATAACCGTTTTCACGCATTTCCACTTAAATTTTGCTGGTTTTGGGTTCGACTCGTCCCTCGTAAACTGTGGTATATACGCAATCGTTGTTTTGTTTGTTTTGGGTGAACACTTTTTGTAGATGGTTAGAGAAAGCGATGTCCGTTTCTAAGTCACTTCTGGCCCAGTGGCAATCTGGTTTCCTTATCGGTGTGTTCGATAGCTCTAGCCTTTTTAAATTTCTTGCTGCCTTCCACGGTGAGTAATCGGTTTTTTCTGTTGCTGTGAGCTCACTTAGATAATTCTGTATTCCTAAATTTTGTTCTTCCCGTATTGCTTCTCTCAAAGCTTTAATAGCTCTATTTAATTTCCATTTATGCAAAGGAGATCGGTGAAGCTGCCATAGCCGCCGAATTACCAACTTCTCTGCCAATAACTTTTAAATGTTACATGAAAGCCTTATATTTTTTCGGAATTTTTGTTCTCCGGAGTAGCTTTTTTGGCAGCCATTTCCATTATTTGTCTTAAGTTTTCTATCGCGGCATCAATGTTTTCTGGTGTGCTAAGTGGAACATTGAGATGACAATTTGCATTTACTGTGTTTCTAAAGAGAACCCATTTCGTTAGTTTATTTTATTTATTTTTTATTTATTGAAATAATATCAGAAGAGACATGGTCTCGCTTTTGATACGTATACAAAATGTATTAATTATTATAATTTAAGTAAATGAAAGATTAACAATGAAATACTAGAAAAAAAAAATTAAAAAAAAATATATATATACATATATATATAT
The DNA here is from genome assembly GCA_947310385.1 of Nephrotoma appendiculata. Taxonomy (NCBI): domain Eukaryota; kingdom Metazoa; phylum Arthropoda; class Insecta; order Diptera; family Tipulidae; genus Nephrotoma; species Nephrotoma appendiculata. The sequence goes on from OX371223.1 coordinate 113,538,252, forward strand.
ATATATATATATATATATATATATATATATATATATATATATATATATATATATATATATATATATAATTACAGAAAATGTAGATATATGTATATAAAAAAATTGTAATGATAAATGACCAAACCTAAAAGATCAATTGAAAACAAAAAAAAAAATGTGTTTATAAGGAAGTTAGGAACAAACGTTCAAAATTTATGTGTGTGAATGTGATAAATTTTATAATGCTTGTGATTTAATTTTCCTTGTAAATATTAAAATAGATCTTTTTAATTGCTTTTGAAAATTCTTTTCTATCAAGCAATTTTATTTGTTGAGAAATGTCGTTATATTAGGTGTACCGGAAAGTTCTGTCCGTTCCGGTTACAATCAGTTTCAACAAATATGCGTATATTCATATGACACATATTTGGGTTTCTCTTTTGCTCGTTAACAATGTATACACATTTACGTCGCGGATGAACTAAAACAAAGATCTTTCTTGTTAGTATTAAGTGAGACGCGATCGTGTACACAGGCTACCGATAAAGTTCATTTACGCCACTGTATTTTGTACGAATTCCAACAAGGAAGAAATGCTACAGAAGCGAATAGAAATTTATTGAAAGTGTTTGGTGAAGGTACAGTTTCTGATAGAACATGCAGAAGATGGTTCGAAAAATTTAAAGTAGGAGATTTCGACCTTTCTGATAAGCCACGCTCTGGGCGACCATCTTTGATCGACGACGATACTGTCAAGATCATGTTAGAGCAAGATCCTTTTCTGACAACATCGGAGATTGCGGAAAGGCTTGATTCAGCTCAACAAACCATTTCCGACCATATTCGGAAACTAGGGTTTGTGTTGAAGTATTCGAGATGGGTGCCACATAAGTTAAGTGAGAAGAATTTGAATGATCGAATCATCATATGTACATCTCTGCTTGCACGCCACAAAATCGAACCCTTCTTGGACCGGATCATAACTGGGGATGAAAAGTGGATTACCTATGAAAACATCATAAGGAAAAGAGCATATTGTGAACCCGGAAAACCTGCCCCCTCCACCTCTAAACCGAAGTTGAGCCTGCACAAGAGAATGTTGTGTATATGGTGGGACATTCGAGGATCAATACATTTTGAGCTGTTGAAACCAAACGAAATGCTAAATTCGGAGAGGTACTGTCAGCAATTGGATAAATTAAAAACAGCACTCCAAGAAAAGAGGCCAGCGATGTTCAATAGGAAGGACATCATACTGCTTCATGACAATGCCAGGTCACATGCTGCTTTGGGGACTCGTCAGAAAGTCGCAGAAATAGGCTGAGAAATTCTGTCACATCCACCATACTCCCCGGACCTATAGCACCATCCGATTATCACTTGTTTCTGTCCTTACAAAATTTCTTGTAGGGCAAACAATTCAAGAACGAAGAAGATATCAGACAAGCACTGGTTCAATTTTTAGCCTCTAGAGATAAGACATTTTTAAAAAATGGGATATACAAATTGCCATCACGGTGGCAAGAAGTCATAAATAATGATGGCAATTATATTATTCAATAAAGTTTATTCAAAGTATGAACAAATTTATTCTTTTGTTTCATTCTAAAAACGGACAGAACTTTCCGGTATACCTAATATAATTTGGTGGCTCTGTAAAGACATGAATTTATTCCAAATTTGTAAAAATTGGGTTTATGTGGTAATATACTTCTATTGTTTCTGGTTTCATAATTATGATTATCTTTAATCATACCAATTTGAACGTTCGAATGAATTTGTTTTTTTATTATAGAATGTACATGTGTTGTTAAATTGCATTTAATTAAATACTCTAATGGGAGTATGTTATTAACAATGTGAATTTTCTTTGTGTGTTCACGTCGATTATATTGGAACAAATTTTTTATAGCCTTATTTTGTAACTTTTGAAGTGATTCAGTATTACATTTAGCTGAAGAACTCCAAAAACTACACCCATAAAGCATGTTACTATTGATAATGCATAATAAACTGATCGTTGGTAATGTGAATTTATAAATTTCGCTAGTTTTTGAAGACGAAACAGATTGATTTAAGTTTATTTTTTAGTTTTTCTATCTCACTAGAAAAATTTAAAGCTTTATCTATAATTAACTCCAAATAAGTATATTCAGAACAACTTTCAATTTTAAAATTATTGTAAAAAATATTTAAATCTGTTGAAAGATTTGAATTAACGATTAAATATTTAGTTTTATCTAAATTTATTGTTAATTTATTTTTTAAAAAATATGTGACAAGTTCATTTAAATCATTATTCATATCAGTTTCCCTACTTGTAAGATGATCCTTTGGAGTACTGTAAACTAGAGCAATGTCATCAGCATATAAGTATTTATAATGATGCCTTCAAATTTGACCTGGCAATATCGTTTATAAAAATTGTGAATAATGTAGGCCCCAATGTAGTACCTTGTGGAACCCCAAAATCAATTTTTTCATAATCACTTAAACTTTCATTTATTTGCAAATATTGATACCTAGAATTCAAATAACTTTAAACCATGCAAAACATATGTCTTTGACTCCTAAATCCAATAATTTGTTTAACAGTATCTCCCTATCAACAGTATCAAAAGCTTTTTTTAAATCTATAAATATAATACCACATGATTTTCTACCATCACATTCGGTTTGAATAAACGTTAACATATCAAATAGAGCTGAATTTGTATTACTGTTTTTTCTAAACCCATATTGTTCACTGCAAAATTTATTGTTAGTTTCTAAATAATCACAAAGCTGTTCGTTTACAATTTTCTCTAAAATTTTTGTCACAATTGATTGAATGCTTATAGGTCTATATATAATTAGCAGGATCAGTTTTCAATCCACTCTTAAATATTAATATAGTTTTTGACAACTTTAAATCAAGTGGTACATATCCATCTAACATAGATCTGTTGACAATTTTTGCAATTTTATCTGATAATATGAATTTATTTGTTTTGAATATTTTTACATCAAATTGGTCAGGCCCTCTCGTTGATGTATTTTTTAATTTTTCAATAACTTTAACTATTTTCAAATTCAAAATTTGAAAAAAATTACTCTGATTGAGATATGATGGGTGAAATGCATCATCAACTTGAGTTTGCAAATTATGCTTGGATGCAATTTTTTCCCAATATTTGCATAGAACTGATTCAGTTTATTAAGTTCTAACTTTTTAACAGTGGAGTTTATATTTTCCGAAATCAAATCAATTTTATCAATGGACCTTAGTCCATGATAAATTATTTCCTTGAAGGTTTGCCAAATCTTTTTGGGGTTATTAACATTATTGACAATTTTATTTCTTGTGTATTTATGAAATTCACTTCTTCGTAATGATGTGGTCTTGTTCCTCCAGTATTTGAATTCAGTATTTATATCTAAGTTATTTGGATCTGTCAAAAGCTTTGTATACCAATAATTTCTTGCCTTTATTGCCGAAATACATTCTATGTTCATCCATGGTTTTTTAAAATTGTTATTTTTCAGTTTATTGGTCATTTTATAAGAACGTTTAACTACTTGTTTATTTAATTCATTGCAAAACATTTTAGACATTCTATCTAAATTCATGTCATCATTAAAATTTAAACAATTAGAATTGACTAATAACTCATTCAATGTTGTGTAATTTATAAATATGCTTTTCTTAAATTTTGATTCTTGTTTTAAAGATTCTATTAATAAATTTGATTCAATAAATATTAATTTGTGGTCAAAACTACAATAATCCAGTAAACTTATATTTATATTTTGAGTCACACAATTTGTAAGTACATGATCAATGCAAGATTTTCCAAATGGTCTAGTAAAATGTGATTTATTAATAATCAGAAATCCATTTGATTCAACCAAATCATTATACCTATCTGTAGTGTTATATTTACATAATAAATTAATATTAAAATCTCCTACTACAAAAGCATAATTATTTTGTATATTCAATAAGTGTTCATCCAGAATCTCAAAAAAATTATTTAAATCTTCAAAATTTTGGTTAGGAGCTCGATATATAGTAGACAAAGAAATCATTTTTCCATTAATTTTAACTAACATATTCAATAGATTTAAACTTTTATTACTGAATTCAGAAACAACTTTAAAGTTATAATTTGTATGAATTAATATTCCTACACCACCTCCCAATTTATCACGTCGAAACGAAAACACTGGTTTATAATTTGCAAATGTGACAAATCTGGACATATAATCATAGATCCAAGTCTCTGTTATTGCAATTATTGGAAATTCAACTTTAATTTTATCTATTATATAACATAATTCATCAACTTTTTTATTTGATAGACTGCGAGCATTTAAATATAATATTTTCAAGGAATTTGTATAATTAAATACAACATCATCCAAAGTTTCACACACATTTACGTAGGAGTTAATAGGTAAATTATAATCTATTTAGGAACTAATCATCAAGCTTTAAAATATCATTAAAAGTAGATATTTTGACTGATGGGCAACCATCAGTTTTTTTTACAAAAATTATACCGTTCTTAACCCATCCGTATTTTATTTGATTAGCACGACGTTTGTCTCTTACCTCCTTATACAAATGTTGATTCCAAATTGTCAATTGCTCCCCTACGTAAAATGGTCGTTTATCATATTTTGTTCCGTTTTCAATATTTAAAAAAACCACTCCATTTAAAATTTCTGCCATCACTGGACTCTTCTTCTTTTTATACCCATTTAATATTTTGTCACGAGTTGACTTCTTATTAAATTTTATAATAATTTTCGGTGGAAAATTCAAACGATCTTTTATTGCGATATGTTTCATTGATATCCTCTGGAACCCAATTTATATCTACATTTCTTGATATAATTTTTGCCATTTCCTCAAGATTTTCATTATCCTTTTCCTCGATACCCGCAATTTCCAAGCAACAATTTAACGTTTGCTGCTTATATTTATGTTTGGAGCATACTAAAACTTTATACTCCAAAATTTGATTGACATTTGTGCTTGCTCGAAATGGTCTTGCCTCTGCAGAAGTTTAATGTCAAATTTGGGTGTATACGGTTTGCGCACAAGCAATACTATTTCGAGCGGAATTGTCGATTAGTATTTTTTTTTTTTGTTTTATAGAAAAGTCAGATCTTTTTTACTTTACTTGTATCGTAACCACCAGCGTAAATTCAATCAAATCAACCAAAAATAAAAATTATAAAAAAATATAAAATTAATAAATTGAAGTTTTGGTGTAAAGTGGAAAACCGATTTTAAACAGTTCTAAGTGGTGATTGACGAACCAGCCAGTTCACAACCGTGCCTTATCCGGTACATTTTTTGGTCCTTCGAGCCGGATGGTCGGCACAAAATTTCGTCCTTCAACCAAAGCGTGGGTCCACCATTTTGAAAATTCAGATTCCGTGAATAGTCGTACGCTTATATTTAAAATTGTCGTGTATTATACAAAAATTGTGGGATTGTGAGTTTATCGGTTTCAATGGAGGCTCTTAAAAGACGTCGGTCCGTTTTGAAAGGTTAAATGACCAAAATCGTAACCTTTGCGGATTCGATCGAAGCCTCCACCAAAATGGAGCAAATCAAAGCTCGGGTAGACAAAATTCACGAGTTGTGGTCCGAGTTTGTAAAAGTGGAAGATAAAATGTTTGAATTGGATTCGGATGCACCCTCGTTGTCAGAGGAATTCGACGACTACTATTACCATGCAGTCGCTCAACTCACCGCCGCACTTCGGCATTTTCACACTGCAACGGTTCCACTGAATATCTCGGGAACAGTTGGTGAGAACACGGGTCAATTTCATGCGGGGTCACACGAGACTAAACTACCGCGTATGAATATACCAGTTTTCGATGGCAATTTCCAAGAATGGCAAAGCTTCTTCGATTTGTTCAATAGTGCGGTACATGAAAAGGTATCACTAACCGCAGCTCAAAAACTGCAGTATTTGAAGGGTCTGTTAAAGGGTGAACCACTAGGATTGATCAAACACCTCAATGTAACGGATGCGAATTACGTCGAGGCTTATCAAATATTAATCAAACGATACGATAAAAAAAAGTTGACCATTAATCACTATATTGAAACCTTTTTTAAACAACCTTCGATTACACGGGTGAACGCGTCGACGATACGACATCTGGCCGATACAGCGGAAGAAGTGATCCGAGGACTGAAAGCAATTGGTCCCCCAGGAGAAGTTCGAGACCCTTGGTTAATTTATATTATTGTCAGTAAACTGGACGATGATAGTCGACAGTTTTGGCAACACGAGTCAGCGAAAATCGAGTACCCTACCTTCCAAAACCTGATGGATTGTCTACAAATTCGAGCCGACACGTTAGAAGGCATCCGAGAAACAGTGAACAAGCCAATTGTCCGCATGCCGAGTCTACGAAATGCACATACCACGTTCACCACAAATTTAAATTGTCCGTTGTGTGACGTTGAGCATCTGTTGTACCAATGTTCTAAATTCCGAAATATGAACGTGCTGGAGAGGCGAAATTTTATAAACGAGAAAATGCGATGCTATAACTGTCTGAGCGATTCTCATACCGTTCGAACCTGCAAATCCAAACGGTCGTGCCAGATCTGTCGTAAACGTCATAACAGTTTGCTGCACGTGGCCAATCCGATAAATCCACACTCCGTACCACGACCACCAACCACACCGGTCGTTAATACAGTACAAATAACTCCTAACTCGTCAAATCCTGAATCAACATCAACACATGCTTCAATCGACAGAACACCGACCACGCAATTAAAGCCAATCAACACGAACACGTCTCCAATCAACATAATACCAGCCTCACACCTAATCTCAATTACCACCATGAAAACACCATCAATCAACACACATCATACCATACCGTTAAACCATAAATCGTCATCCAATCAACCAACCTTCCACTCGCTACTACCGACAGCGATGGTACACGTCACCGATGCACGTGGACTTATGCAACCATGCCGGATACTCCTCGATTCCGGCTCACAGGCGTCCTTCGTCACAGAAGCTTGTGTTAACCGTTTGGCCTTACCCCGATACAAGGCAAACATCACGATAAAGGGTGTTGGCTCATCGACCGCGGGATCCACCAAAAGCGCTACTAATTTAGAAATCTCACCACGATTTGGTATCGGACCAAAATTAATGATTAATGCGCTAATCCTTCCAACCATAACAGCCACACTACCATCCACAAACGTGAACCCGGAATTATGGGACCGCGTGAAGAACCTGCAGTTAGCAGATCCCAAGTTTCACGAATCTGGCGTCATTGACATCTTAATCGGCGCTGAGCATTTTTTCGAGGTATTGATCGAGGGTAAGATCCCAGGAGATCAGGGACAACCAGTAGCCCAAAACACCATTTTCGGATGGATAGTAGCAGGAACGACCAGTACTAAACCGACCAACTGTTTAGCACAATTGACCGTGTGTGCAGAACCAGAGCTTGATCAGCTTTTACGAAATTTCTGGGAAATCGAAGAAGTTCCGGCTACCAAACATCTGACAGCTGAGGAAGCATCATGTGAAATGCATTTCGCAGAGACATTCCAACGAACAGCAAAGGGGCGGTTTATTGTAAAATTACCATTCAAGAGGGACATCAAACCGATAGGAGATACGAGAGATCGAGCCATTAAACGATTATTTGCGGTTGAAGCCAAACTAACCAGGAACCCAGAACTTAAACGAGAATATACGGATTTTATTCGCGAATATTCAAGGCTAGGTCACATGGAACGTATTGATCCCAACGAATCATCCCACAAACCAACACCCTCATATTACATGCCGCATCATGCAGTTGTGAAGCAATCCAGTACCACTACGAAGGTCAGGGTAGTCTTCGATGCTTCGGCGAAATCTACGACAAATGTGTCGCTAAACGATAACCTAATGGTAGGGCCTACCGTCCAAGACAGCTTGTTCGCGATTCTCGTTCGTTTTCGGAAGCATGTTATCGTATTCACCAGCGACATTGAAAAGATGTACCGCCAGATATTGATCGATAGGGAAGACGCGGACTACCAACGAATCGTGTGGCGAGCATTTCCAGACACACCAATCGAGGATTACCGGCTGTTGACCGTAACCTATGGTACAGCCTCAGCACCGTACTTGGCCACTAAAACTTTAACCACAATAGCCGATACCAATTCTACCACGTTTCCGAGAGCGTCGAAAGTAATCAGACAAGACATATACATCGACGATTTAATGTCAGGGGCCAATAACGAGACCGAAGCTGCAGCACTCCAAGCTCAGATTATTCAATTATTACAGGACGCAGGATTTCATTTACGAAAATGGACCTCAAATAGTGTTAGGATTCGGCAAATAAAACACCATTCATTTATTTACGATTCATGAATATTTATTTGTTACTGGTTCAACTGGAGAATCACCCTGTTATAACACTGGAAATCTAAAAATCATATGTAATTAAGGTTAAATTTGCATGCTAGTTATATAGATAATTATACTCATCTTTATGATAAATAGTTCAATATTCCATTTATATTTATGTTTACATAATCGATTTCCTGCAATATTAATGTTATTAGTTTAATTTAAGAAACTTAATTGTAATTAATACTTACGTCAAAATACTATTGTCGATTTGACAATACTTCATTTAACTTAACGCGAGTGACATCTGGAGAGCAGCACAACACACATTTGCGTTATACGCAACCAAATTGTAAAGGCGTACCAACTTAATTTCATCAGATGTTACATGATAAAAGGAAATTTGCTCTGAAGCTGTCACTTCACTTCTCTTTTTACCATCAATAAAAGAACAATAAATATCTTTGTAAAATAAATTAAATTGTGAGAAAATAATAATAAATTAAAAATAAAGAAAATTAAAATCCAAAGGTGCGTTCAATATAACCAACTCAGCGATCCAGATACAATCCGCTACCGCAACATTGGTCCTTCGAGCCGGATCGCTGAAAAAATTATCAACCGAGACACGTGGGGGAAAACGTATATTCATTGCTGCGTGGATCGCCATTTTGTTCGGACGCTAATTATTAAGTATAATACTTTAAAATTTATTATTATTATAACAAAGTGATTGAAAAGGAGGTGATTGAAGTGTTTAAATAATTTATCGAGCGCAACTTACTAAATTTAATTTATCGAGCGCAATTACAACAAATTACATTAACGAGCGCGACTAAGTGATATTAAAAGTCTGATAACCGTACGCGCAACACTCGGTCGTAATTTGTGAATTAGTACCAGAGAGTAGTGGGCAACAAATTCAATTACGAACAATATGGACGCACTCATAAAGAGAAGGTCGATTATTAAGGGACAAATCACCAAATTAACTACCTATGCAAGGTCTTGCAATGATACGACGCCCTACGATGATATGCTGTCCCGATTGGAGAAGTTAAAAGATCACTATAAGAGTTTTGTGGTTACTGAAGACGAAATGTTCTCTCTCGACCCCAAGTTGGAATCTGATGCCGAGGCAGTAGATGAGAATTATTTTTTGTGTGTATCCATACTACAGAGACTGATGAGATCAAAAATCCAGACACCAACGTGTAACCTGAACGATACTGGATTGAATATATCGCATTCGAGTGCATCAGCCGATTTCAAGTTACCTCGATTATCGCTACCAACGTTCAGCGGGCAGCCTCGTGAGTGGCAATCATTCTACGACCTTTTCAAAAGTACTGTGCACGAAAATACGAGTTTGTCACCTGCACAAAAGTTTCAATACTTAATAGGCCAGTTACGTGGTCCGGCTGAAACTTTAGTACGTCATTTTCGTGTGGATGATGCCAGCTATATTGAAGCATTTCAACGACTCGTGAAGCGTTATGATAGAAAGCGTAGCATTGTGAATGAATTCATCGATACGTACATCAATCAACCACAAATCATAAAACCTTCCGCTGATACCGTAGGACAAATGTACGATACTTGTGACGAAGTCATTCGCGGGTTGAAGGCGCTCGGATCGGGTGCAGAGTCGAGAGATTGCTGGCTAGTTCATCTGGCGGAAAAGAAATTGGATGATGTTACGTTGCAGTTATGGCGTCAAGAGTCCGAGCAAGATTATCCGACCATAGACGAATTTTTAGAGTTCTTGAGTAAAAGAATGAACACTCTCGAAGGTCTGAGAAAGCAGCCAATCAAGGTTCAAAATAGACATGTAGTACAAGCAAGGGCCTTTCATGTCAACGCCGAGCGGAAACCATTACCCAATTGTAACCTATGCAGCGGCGAACAACATCGGTTATGTGATTGTACGAAATTTATCGAGATGGAATTAGAGCAACGCAGACAATTTATAAAAAAGAACTCCAGATGTTATAATTGCTTGGCAGAAGGGCATGACGTATACAAGTGCAAATCCCGAGGTCGATGCCACCAATGCAAACGACGACACCATACTTTAGTGCACTTAGAACCCGTGAAGCCACAAGTAACATCCGGAGAACAACAAAAAATACCATCCGCTACTACAGTATTAGCAATATCAGACTGCGACTCCCCAATAATCGAAGCGAGTCCAGTGTTGAGTTTCCATTCATCAAGTCGAGTAAATAATCTTGATGCAATATTACCAACCGCAGTCATTGAAATCCGTGACCATTATGGCTGTTGGCAACCATGTCGAGCTCTCCTAGATTCTGCCTCGACCAGATCTTATATTACCGAAAGGTGTGCAACCCGTTTGAAGGTAACGCGAACCAACGCCAGATTTAACATAAATATGCTCAACGGTGGAAAATCCGTTGCTACGAGAGGCTCATCTTCACTACTGATCAGATCCAGCATCAACCATCAATTTACCACCGACATTACGGCGTATGTGATATCGAAGATAACATCGAGATTACCAGCAGAGCCGGTCGACCGTAACGAACTCGTTTATTTGAACAACATTCCACTGGCTGATCCGGAGTTTCATATCCCAGGGACCATAGACCTTTTGATTGGATGCGATCGATTCCTAGCGCTTTTGGCAGACGGTCAAATCAAAAATGATGAAACCCAACCTGTCGCTCAGAATACGAAATTGGGTTGGATCGTAGGAGGAGTATACCATACAAGTCCCGTAGCAAAGCATGTCATAACCTGCTTATCTACCACAGAAGAAATCAGTATTGATCGAGTATTACGAAAATTTTGGGAAATGGAGGAACTTCCAGTCGCCGACCACCACACATTAGAAGAAAAACTATGTATTGAGCACTTCAACAAACGTTTTACGACAGATAACACGGGTAAATTTACAGTGCCATTACCTTTCAAACCTAACAGAGCTAAGTTAGGAGACTCACTTATCCAAGCACTCAAACGATTTAGCTCTTTGGAGCAAAGGCTTGCCAAAAATATTGGCCTTCTGAATACGAGTCGCTGGGCCATATGGAGCGGATACCTACCGAACAAATACATGTACCTGATGAGAAATATTACTTGCCCCACCATCCAGTGATCAAGGAATTGAGCACGACAACCAAGGTCCGCGTGGTATTTGACGCGTCCGCCAAGACAACGACGGGAATATCTCTCAACGAAGTTTTAATGGTCGGACCGATGGTACAACAAACCTTACTTGAGATATTAATTCGGTTCAGAAGACACCGATACATATTAACAGCCGATATCGAAAAAATGTTTCGACAGTTATGGATCGAAAGATCGGATACAAACTTCCAACGGATTGTTTGGCGAGAATCACCATCGACCTCAATAAGGCATTACCGCCTCCTCACCAACACCTACGGCACTGCATCAGCTTCCTTCCTGGCCACGCAAGCTCTTGACGCGTTAGCTCGTTTACATACCGAAAGTCATCCAAAGGCTGCACGGATATTGACTCGAGATTTCTACATGGACGATCTCATGTCCGGTGCGGACACAATCGAAGAGGCTCTGGCGATACAGAAGGAACTAATATCACTTCTAAGAATCGGGGGTTATCACCTCCGAAAATGGGCGACCAATGACGCGCGGCTGTTGGAAAGTATACCAAGTGGCGATCGCGAGATTACGACCAGGGATATAACAGAAGGAACGAGGTTAATTTCGGTACTTGGAATCAAATTCGACCCACAGGCAGACAGCTTCGTCTTTCAAGTTTCGCTGCCAACCGTTACAAAGTTTACAAAGAGGAATATGCTCTCCGAAGCAGCAAGAATATTTGACCCGATGGGATGGCTGTCACCCGTGACCATAATGATAAAGATGTTCTTCCAAGGCTTGTGGCTGCGTAAGCTTGATTGGGATGATCACCTCCCTCCCGACATCGAGAAGCAATGGTCGGCATTCAGAAGTAAATTAAAGCTAGTAGAACAGATTAAGATCCCAAGATGGTTAAACACTGGTTCTACAACACAACTATGCGGTTTTGCCGATGCCTCCAATACTGCATATGCGGCTGTGATATATGCCCGCAATATTGATACGAACGGGAAGGTCCTAATGAACATATTATCAGCGAAAACCAGGGTGGCACCAATAAAATATGTTACCACGGCGAGATTAGAGCTTTGTGCGGCATTGCTACTCACTCGAATGCTCTCATTGTGCATCAAATCGCTAGAGTATGCAACCCATCCTGAAATCCTACTGTGGTCTGACTCCACCACAGTTTTGTCTTGGCTGGCAAACCCGCCCGGAAAGGGCAATGTGTTCGTGCTTAATCGGGTCACGGAGATACTGGACACCACAAACATACGGAATTGGTCTTATGTGCCCTCAAAGCAAAACCCCGCAGATTGCGCATCTCGTGGCATCCTACCTGATGAACTCATCCAGAACGATATGTGGTGGCGGGGACCAAATTGGTTACGATGCGAACCATACAAACGTCCAAACCTACCCAACAAAACAAGGGGGCGGGAAATTGAGGCAGTAGCAATGTTGGTTAGGGAAACATCATCACACGACACTAATAACGGGTATTCCTTTATCCAAAGGATCATCGAGAGATTTTCTGGTCTGGGTAAAGCAGTTCGAATCATAGCTTGGGTGAAGCGGGCAAGTTTCAATTTTCAAACCAGCAACGCTAGAAGGACGGGACCGCTATCAGAAGTGGATCTGCAGGATTCGCTCAACTTGATTTTGAAAGCAGCGCAACTCTCAAGCTTCCCGAATGAAATCAACGATTTGCGCAATAACCTACCATTAACAAAATCTAAAATTTCCTTTCTCTCCCCATACTTAGATAATTTCGGCATATTGCGAGTAGGTGGGCGCCTAGAACACACAAAGGAAACCCATGATTTGAAACACCCAATCATCTTGTCAGGTGGCCATCCAGTAGCGAAAGGAATAGTGAAGGAAGCACATTACCAACATCTGCATGCAGGACCAACATTGTTGCTTTCCATCATTAAGCAGCGTTATACCATCCTTCGGTGTAAAAATTTAGTGCGAAAAATTGTACACGGCTGCATCAAATGTTTCCGGCAAAAGCGAGTCACCCAGCAACAATTAATGGGACAGTTGCCGCCCCCTCGAGTAAATCTGATTCGGGCGTTTCTAAAAACTAGCGTGGACTATGCAGGACCATATGTACTCAAGAGCAGCAAAGCGCGGAAGGTGACTAACTATAAAGGATATCTTGTTGTCTTCACATGCATGGCAACCAAGGCAGTGCACTTCGAACTGGCTTCCGATATGTCGACCGACACCTTCCTGGCAGCATTTAAGCGGTTTCAAAACCGCCGAGGGATCTGCACCGACGTTTACAGCGACAATGGCACTAATTTTGTGGGTGCCGCAAACGAGCTTAAACACTTCCGAGAACTGCTTTCCAAAGAAAATGAATCGATCGCTAATTGGGCAGCTAACAACAATACGAAATGGCACTTTATTCCACCAGCATCACCACACTTTAATGGATTATGCGAAGCAGCAGTCAAATCTTTAAAGTACCATTTGCGACGCGTCATTGGGCAATCTGTATTACGTTACGAGGAATTAAATACATTGATTATCCAGATAGAAGGCTTGCTAAACTCTCGACCCCTTTGTGAAGCTCTGGAAGAACACCTCGAAGCGCTCACACCGGGTCATTTTATCATTGGACAACCCATTACAACAGTACCAGAGCCAGATGTAAGACACTTAAAATTAAATCGCTTGTCTCGATGGCAGATGACGCAGCAAATGTTCCAACACTTCGCAGGGAGATGGCAAGCAGAGTACCTGACTACGTTGAACCGTGTTGCGAAATGGAAAATGCGAAACAAAAATCTTAACGTTGGTGATTTGATTATTGTTAAAGATGACAACCTTCCACCTGGACAATGGGCATTGGGTCGCATAGTCGAAGTTCACGCAGGACAAGACCGATTGGTGCGTGTAGTTACTGTCAAGACGTCAAAGGGACTATTCAAACGTCCAACCACCAAGATTTGCTTGGTGCCATTGATTGACTCGCCTAGTTCGTCAACGGGGGCGACATGTTAGGATTCGGCAAATAAAACACCATTCATTTATTTACGATTCATGAATATTTATTTGTTACTGGTTCAACTGGAGAATCACCCTGTTATAACACTGGAAATCTAAAAATCATATGTAATTAAGGTTAAATTTGCATGCTAGTTATATAGATAATTATACTCATCTTTATGATAAATAGTTCAATATTCCATTTATATTTATGTTTACATAATCGATTTCCTGCAATATTAATGTTATTAGTTTAATTTAAGAAACTTAATTGTAATTAATACTTACGTCAAAATACTATTGTCGATTTGACAATACTTCATTTAACTTAACGCGAGTGACATCTGGAGAGCAGCACAACACACATTTGCGTTATACGCAACCAAATTGTAAAGGCGTACCAACTTAATTTCATCAGATGTTACATGATAAAAGGAAATTTGCTCTGAAGCTGTCACTTCACTTCTCTTTTTACCATCAATAAAAGAACAATAAATATCTTTGTAAAATAAATTAAATTGTGAGAAAATAATAATAAATTAAAAATAAAGAAAATTAAAATCCAAAGGTGCGTTCAATATAACCAACTCAGCGATCCAGATACAATCCGCTACCGCAACAAATAGCCCATTAGTGCTTCAAAATGTACCTCAGAATAGCCAAGAAGTCTCACCAATCGAAATCTCCGAGGGATCGCGGTCAATTAAATTGCTAGGCCTGGAATGGCGTCCAACGACTGACTCGTTTCACTTTAAAGTTTTGTCCACTGGAGTAATGGCAAAGACGAAGCGCGAGTTACTATCTGAGGCGTCTAAAATTTTTGACCCGCTGGGATGGTTGTCACCATCCATAATTATGGTTAAAATTTTATTTCAATCTTTGTGGCTACTAGATTTACATTGGGACGATCCATTGCCAACCAGTATTTCGAAGAAATGGCACGAGCTTCGGCAAGAGTTAAACCATATAGATGCAATTTAAATTCCACGATGGTTAAGTACTGCGAGTGAACCGTTCGAATTACACGGATTTTCTGATTCCTCCGAGTTCGCTTATGCAGCTGTAATATATAGTAGAACCAAAGCCGAAGATGGGACCTTCCGGACCAATATCGTTTGTGCAAAAACTCGAGTAGCACCAATTAAGCACCTTTCGATTCCACGTTTGGAACTGTGCGCTGCCTTACTGCTAACCAGGCTGATGAAAACAGTGATCGAGTCATTGCAAGTCGAAAATATTGAGGTCTTCGACTGGACCGATTCAACAAATGTATTGTGGTGGTTATCCTCTCTTCCAAGATGTTGGAAAAGCTATGTAGCAAATCGAACGGCAGAAATCCTAGAATCCACATCACGAGTCAATTGGCGCTATGTACCGACCACCGAAAACCCGGCTGATTGCGCCTCGCGCGGCATTATACCATCTAAGCTACAAAACTTCGGCCTGTGGTGGAAAGGACCCGAGTGGTTGCAGCGAGATCAAGAATTTTGGCCGAATCAGGAAAAGTTATGTCAACCAAATCACCGCACCAACGAAGAACGGCCAATAACGACGCAGGGCCTAAGTACCATTACAACCAACAACCTCCTGGAAAACTTAGCACCGAGATATTCAACATTCACCAAGCTCGTACGAATCATTGCGCGATTGTATCAGTTTCTCAATAATATTCGAAAGGCTAGAGAAAAGGAACCCAAATCGACGATATCATCGGTCAACGAATATGAGCGATCGACCAATGTTATTCTCAAATGGGTACAGCAGAATGGTTTGGCTACGGAATGGTCCTGCATTAAAAACCAGAAATCGTTACCAAAGAATAGTAAATTACTGGCCTTGAATCCATTTATAGATGAGCATGGAATTTTACGAGTTGGTAGTCGCATTAAACATGCAAACATCGAGTATAGCGCACGGTTTCCGACCATATTACCCGCGAACCACATTATTACCGATCTGATCATCAGTGACACCCATACCAAATATCTGCACGCAGCACAATCATTGATGGTGGCCACATTAAGGCAACGATATTGGATCCTCAATTGTAAAAATTTGGTTCGACAACACATTCATCGTTGTGTCCAATGTACGCGATACAAGCCTGAAAGACTGAATCAACTGATGGGAGATTTGCCACCTGCACGAGTGAATCTAAAATATGTCTTTAACCAAACGGGGGTTGATTACGCTGGGCCTATTACACTTCGGTCGATGGTAGGCCGGCGGTCCAAATTGCATAAAGGATACGTTGCCATTTTCGTATGTATGAGCAGCAAGGCCGTCCATATCGAGCTGGTCAGTGATTTATCCACCAGCGCCTTTTTGGCGGCGCTGAAACGATTCATGTCCAGGAGAGGACTATGCTCAGATATGTATAGTGACAATGGCACCAATTTTGTCGGTGCTAGAAACCAATTGCATGAAATCCATAACCTTAACCGATCAAAACAACATAATAATCTTATTTCAAACTTTTTATTAGATTACCAAACAAGATGGCACTTCTCACCATCATCTGGGCCCAATTTCGGCGGGCTATATGAATCAGCGGTGAAGTCAATGAAGTACCATTTACGACGAGTCGTGGGCAATACCGTATTGAACTTTGAGGAAATGACGACACTATTGACGCAAATCGAAGGCATTTTAAATTCTCGTCCGCTCTGTTCGTTACCAGCGAGTGCAGACGATATCGATATGCTCACACCAGCTCATTTTATAATCGGGCACTCCATGGCGTTACCACCCGATCAAGATCATACCACGACGAAACAAAATGTATTGACACGCTGGCAGCACATCCAATATATGATGCAGCATTTCTGGAAGCGTTTTCGACACGAATATTTAACCACTTTGCACAATCGTTCCAAGTGGCAACACAAACATACGAATTTAAAACCAGGTGACATAGTGTTGTTGCGTGATGATAATACACCGCCAGCCCAGTGGCCATTAGGCAAAATCCAACAAATACATCCGGGACAAGATGGACTAGTACGAGTAGCTTCCATCCAGGCAAAGGCTGGAATATTCAAACGGCCCATAACCAAATTGGTGCTGCTACCAGTTTCTTGAACTTTCGGTTCAACGTCGGCGGTATGTTTGGAGCATACTAAAACTTTATACTCCAAAATTTGATTGACATTTGTGCTTGCTCGAAATGGTCTTGCCTCTGCAGAAGTTTAATGTCAAATTTGGGTGTATACGGTTTGCGCACAAGCAATACTATTTCGAGCGGAATTGTCGATTAGTATTTTTTTTTTGTTTTATAGAAAAGTCAAATCTTTTTTACTTTACTTGTATCGTAACCACCAGCGTAAATTCAATCAAATCAACCAAAAATAAAAATTATAAAAAAATATAAAATTAATAAATTGAAGTTTTGGTGTAAAGTGGAAAACCGATTTTAAACAGTTCTAAGTGGTGATTGACGAACCAGCCAGTTCACAACCGTGCCTTATCCGGTACAATTTATTTAGTTCACTTTCCAAGTGTTCGACTTGATTATGAAGAATACAGTTTTGATTTCTAATTCCTTCATTTTCACTAACTAATAATTTAATAGTGTTTTCTAAACTGCTCATGGTGTTTTTCATTTTCACCAAATCGTTGTATACGTCAACCAAAGTTATTTCATTTCTTTTGTCTTCCCTTTCAATCACATTTTCCACACTCATTTTTGAAAGAATTTCAACTCTACTCGATGTATCAAAATTACTGGTCGGACGTTCTGCAGCACAGTTAGGGCACGAATATTTTGTACCGTTGGGATTCAACAAATAATTTTGCAGCGCACTTGGGTCTAATCCAGAACAGTTTCCATGAAAAAATTGTTTACACTTATCACTACATTGAATGTTATTTTGATTATTTTTTGAAACTATTTTTTCACATTTGCCACATTTTGATTTTAAAACCATTGGTATATAATTTAAATAAATATTTAAAAATTTAAATTATTGAATAATACAAAAAGTTATATAAAAAAAAAAAATTTTATAAATTTTTCAGCAGACAAATTTTTTTAACTGGTTTTGTTTCAAAGGCTTACTTGCTTTGTTAAACGTTGGGGTGGTTCAATTTTTAATGCTTGGGTACTTAATGTTACTATTATTGGTGAGTGATCTGATGATAAATCATAACAGTGAACAACTTGAGCATTGTTGCGTGCTATTCCTCGTATTACACAGAAATCTATTAAATCAGAAATTTTCTTTCTATCTGTAGGCCAATATGTGGGATGTTCAAATGATAAATAATCTAGTTTTTTCTCGTTTATTGCTTCGTAGAGTTGCTTGCCTTTCGGTGACGTGAACTTCGAACCCCATTGCACATGTTTTGCGTTGTAATCAGCTCCTGCTAGAAATTTGATTCCTAACTGATTGAAATTATCGATAAATTGCTGTTTTTTAATTGTGTGTTTCGGTGAGCAGTAGATAGCCGATATTAAAAATTTCATGTTGATGATAATGAACACGAGTCAGATAATTTGTTTATAGGAATTATCAATAAATCGAATAATAAAAGTCAATTTTTAATTAATATTAAAATAAAGAATACTGTTATTAAAGCACAGATAGATACAGGCACGCAAGCTAATGTCATGTCGATTAATACTTTTAATAGTTTGAATTTAAAAAGACGAGATATAGAAAGATCAACTACTAAACTAACGGCATTTGTCAATGAAACGGTTGATACTATCGGAAAATGTAATATAAAGTGTCAAATTAATAACCGGGTTGAAACTTTAGATCTTTTCTTGTTTTGTTAGATTGCGAAACAATAATTGGCTTACAATCGAGTTTGTCACTAGGGCTTATAATAAAGACGTTTAGTATAAAAGAAATTGTTGAATCAGACATTTTTGAAGGCATAGGCTTCCTACCCAATAAAATTCATTTGACTCCATCGCGAAAATTTCCTTTTAAATTAGAAAACCAATTTAAACAGGAGTTAGACCATATGATTAATTTTAAAGTAATAGGGAAAGTTACTAAACCTACGGATTGGTCAATAGCATAGTAGTGGTAGAAAACCCAAATGGTAGATTACGGATATGTATAGATCCGAGAAATTTGAATAGGGCGATTAAAAGTTCTCACTATCCAATCCCAACAATCGAAGAAATTAGGAGTAAATTAAATAAATCCACTATGTTTTCAACACTTGATGCCAACTCGGGCTTTTGGATGCTTTCCTTGGATGAAGGAAGTACTTACTTACGTACATTCAAAACTCCTTTTGGTCGATATAAATTTTTGAAATTACCTTACGGGATAAATACAGCACCTGAAACTTTCCATAGAGTAATGTTGGAACATTTCGGAGAACTTCCTGGAACTCTTGTCTATATCGATGATATTTTAGTTCACGGAGAAAATCAAGATGAACAAGATGAAAATTTAACACGAATTCTCAATAAAGCAAAGGAAATAGGGCTAAAATTTAACAAAGAAAAATGTAGGTTTAATCAAGTCGAAGTTAAATATTTAGGTCACATTTTTGATAGGAATGGCATGAGAGCAGATGTTTCTAAAATAAAGGCTATTAAGGAAATGGCAATTCCAGCCAAGCAATGGTCAATTTTCTTGGCTCTTTTATTCCCAACTTATCTGAGAAAACTGAAGTTAAGAAAAGACAATAATTTCATTTGGGATAAAAATCATACGAACAGTTTTAATAATTTGAAATCAGTTATAACCGAGTCTCCTATTTTAGCGCATTTCGATTCAAATGAGCAAGTTGTATTATCCGTGAATGCAAGCAAATTTGCTGTAGGAGCTGTAATACTTCAGAACGGGAAACCTGTAGCATATGTCTCTAAATCGCTAAGTGATACGCAGCAAATGGACGCGCAAATAGAAAAAGAGCTTTTTGCAATAGTTTTTGGTTGGGAGAAATTTCACCAATATTTATACGGAAACAAGTTTATAGTAGAGTCAGATCATAAGCCTTTAGAGACGTTATTTAAAAAATCGTTAGCATTAGTACCGACTAGACTTCAACGGATGATGTTAAGAATACAGAAGTATGATTTTGTAGTTAAACATATTCCTGGTAACAAAATGTATATTGCGGATACATTGTCAAGAGCTCCAATTTTAAACGATGATGAAGGATGTAATGATTTAGATAAAGAAGTTCAAATTCATGTCAATTTAGTCTACGAAAATTTAGCATTATCTGAAACAAAAATAGAAGAGATTAAAGAAGCAACTAAAAAAGATCTAGCTAGTCAAGAAATTAGTAAATATTTAGAATCTGGATGGCCAGATAACAAATCGAGCATTGCAGATAGTGTTAGGCAATATTTTAATATTACAGATGAGCTACATGTAATCAATGATTTAGTATTTAAAGGTACGTCAGTGATGATTCCACAAGAATTGAGAAAAGAATTTTTAAAATTGATACATCGCATTGGCAAATGTCGAGAGCTAATAAAAGGTAATATAAATTGGCCAGGAATACATAAGGATATTATCAAAGAAATTGAGAAATGTGCAATTTGTCTCACATTTAATAAAAATAATCCGAAACAAAGTTTAATTCCACATGAGATACCGGAAATTCCATTTGGAAAGGTAGGCATTGATCTATTCGAGATTAAAGGTAAACATTATGTGGTTGTAGTTGATTATTATTCGAAATTTATAGAAATTGGTCAATTAAATAATACAACAAGTCATCAAGTTATTCTACAGCTAAAATTTATTTTCTCCAGGCATGGTATACCTTTAACCATTATATCAGACAACGATCCACTTTTTAACTCAGAAGAATTCAAAATATTCATGCGTACCTGGGACATCACTCATAATACGATAAGCCCATATCATTCTCAGAGTAACGGCTTGGCAGAAAGAGCAATACAAACAGTAAAAAATTTAATTATTAAGTCAGAGGAAGAACATAATGATCCTTACATAGCATTATTAAACTTACGAAATTCTCCTATTAGTGGTTCATTACACAGTTCGGCTGAATTGCTTATGCCACGAAAGTTACGTTCAAAAATACCTTCATTAATTAATAAACTGAAACCTAAAATAACGAGTGAAAGTATATTCAAAGAAGAAATGAAACTTAAAAATACCAATATGTCGAAAAAGTTTGACAGAACAACAAGAAATTTAAAGGATTTAGAAGTCGGTGACAAATGTTCATATAAAAAATTGAAAACAGATAGTACTTGGTCTTTCGGGAAAATAATTGAAAAACTTTCAAATAGGTCATACTTAATTGAAGATGAAAATGGAAGAAAATATAGAAGAAACAGGTATCTTATAAAATTGAATAAAAATGATTCAAAATATGAAACTCAAAAAAACTGTTGAAGAAATATATCCACGAGTATCTAAGAGAATAATTAAAGCTCCAAAAAGAATTGACTTATAAACAAATAGTTTTAATATTTTTAAAGTTAAACTTTAATTAGTAATTTAAAAAAAAGGAGCGTGTAATGTATTATGTTAAGTTATGTAATCGATTATGTTATGTTATGTATTATTGTTAAGTTATGTTATAGTTAGTTCAGTGGATGGTATTGTTATGTTGGCAAAAAAATAAGATAATAAAGAAGAAGTGAATTAATGGCGAAACCATATAGTTGTGTTTTAATATAAGCCTGGTTGAAATCTTAATAAATATCAATCATCTTTAAAATAATTAAAGTAATAAATAAAAATTAACAGAGTTCACCACAAATAATACAAACTTCATTTAAGGTGCAGTATGCTTTTGTGTGTCCGTATTCTTGGCACTTTAGGCATTGGACTGATCCAAACCTCTTCTTAGGTTCTTCAATTACTATTTTACGATATAACAAATATTTTAAGCTGTAAATCTTGTGAACTCCTTTTGACTTTTCTTCCTCTGGCTATTGTTCCAAACGGAAAATTGGATGGGGTACCTTCTCACGGTTTACTATATTACCAATAGATTTGACATGGAAACCTTCCGCAGCAAGTGCAGCTTGTATGTCGCTAACATCTACGCAGCTTTCAATTCTTCTTAGCACAACAGTCAGCCCTTTTTTGGCTTTTTAGCTGGTATGTGTAATATTTTTTACCAACTTCATCAAAATGTTTATGTTACCTCTTTTGAGCGGGGCAATATAAAATTTAGAATCTGTTAATGTTGCGATGTTTTAACCAGATCATTATTCGATGCTTCCCTTAAATAAATCGGAGGCGGTTTCTCATTTTTCAAGTTCGGTGCTGCGTTGGGGTCAACGACCTCTAAATTAGAGAATCGGTTGTTAATAGGTATTTGGTTAACACCTCGTTCATTCCGTGTTCACTTTGCTCCTGCCAGCAAACTGGACTGAAAGAAGCACTTTTAATCATTGGCATAGGTGTTTTCTTTGGACTTTGTTGAACTTTGCTCACTTGATTTACACTTGCACTTGCAATATTTATATTTTCTACATAAAACTGGTTCAAGTTTGATGTAGATTGTGAGCTTTTGATGTTCGAGGAAGTCTTTTTTGGGGAAAAAAAGCCCCATCATGTTTACATCATCACTTAATCACTTATTAAGTTTCAGTTTTATATTAGTTTTAGCATTGTGTGTATTTAATTATAAAACCATTACATACAATTGAAAAAATAGATTTAACAAAATAAAAAGCACTAACACTGAACTTTTCGTTTGTTTTATTTTACATCCGAACCTCACGACAGTAAAATTAAAACTTATTATTATTAAAATACCAATATATCACCCAAACTCATTTTCCTTTTACCATTTAAAGGAATTACCAATTAACAATTCCTACACCATTCAAATTAAAACCCCGTTTCTTTTATTAAGTGAATATTTTCTATAATATGTGAACAAACCATGCCTTATAATCGAAAAGATAAGATATTGCCAAAAAGAATCTATTCAACTGAACACAGTAAATGGATGCGTCCCAAATATCATCAATAATCAACCAGCAAATTGCACCTTAATAACCAGTACAGACATCGGTGACACATTAGAAATGTTTGAACCCGAACACTTGCTCATCATATCGCAAAATGAAGTTGCTATAGAAACATCATGTGGTACCAATTTAAAACACAAATCACTGAAGGGAATATTATTAAACAATTTCAAAAACTGTTCAATTTCCATAAATGTCTTCGTAAAAAAGCAGAACTCCAATATATTGGGACACGACTATAACGATATTCAACATCATGAGATAGTTGAAAAACTCAACTTTCAAAAATTCAACAATTGGAATCGGTGTGAAGTTTCTAACGTTAATTAAAAGTGTAGCGTACGCAACAAATATTCTGCAGCGTATGTAACTTATCTATGCAGTGTATGCAACTTATTTAACATGTAGATAATTTATAAGAAAAACCACAAAAACTAACATCAAATTAATAATTTCGAATTAAAAACAAACGAAAAATATATGTACAAATATGTATTAAAGTTTTCAAAGTTTTATCATATACTAATATTTACCAATTGAGGTTAAACACATAATTAACACTCCATCCTAGAGTTTTCGCACTATAGCCACTACTATTATCGAATAGTACACATTCGAGCTTATTCAAATTTGTATAGCCCGTACATATAAAAAGGGTTGGGCTCTTCTGACAAAATTTCATATTTTGATAAAAATTTATATGGAAGCTGTACCTACACTTTTATATGTACGGGCTATACAAATTTGAATAGGCTCGAATGTGTACTATTCGATAATAGTAGTGGCTATATTGCGAAAACTCTAGGATGGAGTGTTAATTGGGAGTGTTACAGCTTCCATATAATTTTTTTATCAAAATATGAAACTTTTTCAGAGGAGCCCAACCCTTTTTATATGTACGGGCTATACAAATTTAAATAGGCTCGAATGTCTACTATTGGAGAAAACTAGTGGCTATATTGCAAAAACTCTAGGATGAAGTGTTAATTATGTGTTTAGCCTCAATTGGTAAATATTAGTATATGATAAAACTTTGAAAACTTTAATACATGTTTGTACATATATTTTTCGTTTGTTTTTAATTCGAAATTATTAATTTAATGTTAGTTTTTGTGATTTTTCTTATAAATTATCTACATGTTAAATAAGTTGCATACACTGCATAGATAAGTTACATACGCTGCAGAATATTTGTTGCGTACGCTACACTTTTAATTAACGTTAGAAACTTCACATCGGTACAATTGGACATTAGAAAATTTGACGGAAATTACATTTGAATCTCGATTATCCGGGATCCGATTATCCGTGAACCTCGATTATCCAGGATTATCCGGGATTTTTTGTTTTCTTGGTTAATGCGAATTTCATCTGATTAACCGGGATTTTTTTTAGTTCTTATAAAAATAATTCGATTAACCGGGATTTTTCATTATCCGGGAAGTCCCACTCATCCCGGATAATCTAGGTGCAAGTGTATTGTATTGAAACAGACCACTAATCAGCCATTTGAATCTTTAATTGCAGGATTTACTGTTATTATAATAATCATATTTTATATAATTTATAAGATTGTCAACCAATTCAATTTTTAACAATGTAGGAAAACGCAATCCAGCAAGATCAACCCTTGATTACAACTACAACCAATGACACCACAAACCCAGCGACCCCCTAAGAGGAAGAGTTACGTTATCGCAATAACATCCTGTATTAAAATTTCATTTAAAGTAAATTATATTAAATTACTATTTTGTTCCCATCATTTATTCTAAATTAATAACGTAAGCAATTCGTAAATTTCTAGATCTCATGTGTATACAAAAGTTTGCATTATAGTCAAATAAATTAAAAGCTGGATGCATAAACACTGGACTATCATGCTACATAAAATATGCCCTGATTTTTGACACAAGTGTTCCATGTTAGTGCTACAAATGAAATTCATTGCCCCCTAAGACGACAAATTAGAAACATTAAATCCAGTAGTTTACGAATAGTTCTAACTTCACCCAGTCCAAATTATCATTAAACATGCGCCCAGCTTTTAATTTATTTGACTATAATGCTACATAAAATTTGCCCTGAGTTTTGACACAGTTGTCCACCTGATACGAACTATATGTCGATAATGCACGCACACTCTATAATATGTTAAATATCAAACCCGAATAAAAGTCCCTTCGTGGTCAATCCGGCGAGTTGTACAATCGAGGTGAATGTTTATTTTCCCATAGTGTCTTTTCTATTTACACGTTTTGTCCTCTTGAACAAGAGGGTTGCGATGTGGTAAGCATCCACATTCAGTTATTAATATAAATAATTTGCAAAACTTGAATCTTAAAAAATCGATTGATTTCTCTTTGACATTAAAATTAATTATCTAAGTCACACAAACCGAGCAATACATTTTTATCAAACGCAAAATCAGATTTTGATCGAATATTTTCCTTTCAAGCACGCTTAATCAAAAAAAAATATATTTCCAATCACCAATTCTAATTTTATCTGAGGGAAATTCAACGAAACGATAAAGTTACTATAGGAAATTGGTGTGAAATAATTCTCATGCGCCAAATGTACCGAAAAATCACTTTTATAATATTATTTCTTAAATGCTAATCCAGAATATCCAATCCATATTTTCTTCATCTAAATTCATGGGGATAAATTATTGGTAAATTTTTTTTATTTTTACAAGAGCAGCCACCAACTCAATATACATATATTCCCACAGGTAATATGATTTTTTTTTGTGGAGATGAATATTTTGCTTGTCGGTTGATATTTATAGAATGGCGTATATATTTTGGTCGCAGAACGTTATGTATATAGATAAAAAAATATATATAGATAAGACACAAACATAATTTAATTTTGACACAAAAATTATGTATGGCTTGCGACTTAACATAATATACAAATGTATGCAACATAATCTATATTATCGACAATTTTATTTCGTTTTACCCTAATCCATTTTGCTATGTGTATCCAATCCCGCAATTGACAGCAATATATCAAGACTATAAATTCATTAGCTATATGCAATTTAAATATTCATTAGACAAATGTCACACTATAATAATCGAGACATTTATAGGAATTCCCATTCCCCCATCCCCCATGTGTGTGTTTACGTATCCATATGTGACTCAGAACGACTTCGAAAGCTAATTTTAGTTCGATACTTTTAAAAAATATCACCATACACCTAAATCTAGTTGTGCGCATTCGTGGCACAAACAGAACAAGGACACAAAATGTTATAAATGTTGACAGATTTCGAATTCCAGGTTCGAGTACCTTGGTATGTTGCACAGTGTTATTGGAAAAATTAAAGTAAAATGATAATAGGAAATATGACACGATAATAGCAACAACATCAAATGGTGCTGTAATTTATTCCATTCTCTGTGTCTAGACACTTTTAATATTCAACAGGTAAACACCGTAACCATATTTTGTTTGGGTGGATTACACATAAATTTTCATTTTCCTGGTAATTTTTTTTTTTGTTCTACAACTATTCGACGGTATATAAACAAATATGTCTCGTACTCGTAGATTCCATAAAATATGTCGGCGGTAAAACAAATTCTGTTTATTGTTAGTGGTTAGAGTGCTATTCGGTTCCAAAGTAAACTACTTATGATGGGTTACTTATGGTAAATAAATGATTGTTACATTTTAGCAACATGATCTAAAAGAATGTATTTGTTTTGTTTGACAGAAAATTTTTTGTTTCAAGGCCATCCAATTTTATTTGCTTACATAATTGTTGTTAAAATGTGGTAAAAATGTTATCTTCTTGGAAGTGGCTCTGGAAAGTTCTGTGCATGTGTGCGAGTGTCGACTTGAATTCCCACTTTTTGTTCCAAGTCAATGCCAACATTTAAAATAAAAACTACCTTGATTCTTTGGCATGACGCTCATCAATTTACAGAAAAATCGCTCTCGATTTGCTGAAGTTCACCCAGCAAATTTCGTAGTCAGACCAATTTCTTTATGGCGTTTGATGTTGCCATATATTCCGACTCCGTTGTCGAAAGTGCAACTGATTTCTGGCGTTCCGATCCTTAGCTGATGACGCTACCTCCAAACATAAAAACGTAGCCCAACGCCGATCGTTGCGTTTGTGTGTCGCCGGCGTAGCCCGCATCGCTGTATCTGCAGAAGTTCAGATCGTTTTTGCCTTCGAAGTGAGTAGTCGTGTCCATCGAACCTCGAATGTACTTCAGAATGCGTATTCACATGTGCCGCAGCTAGCTTTTCCAATTATCGACTGACACTTCTAACTGCGAAGCTGATATCTGGCCTGGTGGCGACAGCCAAATACATCAGACTTCTGACTGCTTCTCGATACGAAAAATCCACTTCCTCGTCGGCCTCAAAATTTCCCAAATTTTGAGAATTGTCCAATGGGGTAGACATTGCATTGCAATCCGTCATGTTAAAACGATCGATGACTTTTCTTGCGTAGCCTTGTTGATCTATGTGATTCGATCTGACCGATTGTCGATCAATTTCAAATCCCAGAAAACAATTCAACTCGAAAACCTTGATCTCGAAATCCTTTTTCAAATGTTCAATGACAGACGTAATGTCTTTCTGTCTCTCAATCAAAACCGTCGTCGACATAAATTGCAAGGATTAACATAACATTTTTCCCGCCACAGACGAAAACACACGGATACGATTCACTCGCTCTGAATCCGAAATTTTTGACAAAAGCAGTGAATCTTTTGTTTTAACAGCGTGACACCTGTTCAGTAAATCTCAATTTAAAAATACCTCATTTGCTTCGCCACTGCCAATGCCAAGATCACTCTGATCGATGTAAACTTCATCACTGGACTGAAAGTTTCTTGATAATCGATACCATATTCTTGCGTGAGTCCTCGCACTACCAATAGTGCCTTCTAGCGATCAATGCTTCCGTCCAGATTCTTCTTGATCTTGATTACCAAAATTGCACTGTGCTACGTCGTTACAAAAACTGTTAGACGCTTCGCTGTCGTGATGGTGCTCCGATCGCGCACTCGTCGATTGACAACATTTCTGTTATCAAGATCGCATATCGCGCCACGCTGTTCACGTTGTTCTGGCATGATGAAATCGTCTACGTCTCTGCCATCTGCGCTCTTGTGGCTTGCGTTCGCCTTTTCTTCATTCCACCAACAAAAATACCACGTCGCATGATATTTCAACTTTTCCTGTCTTTGGATTCCATGCTCGATATGCATTAAAATGACTGTCGTATCCAACGAAGTTACTTTTGGTGACCTTCGCTTCGAGTTTCTGTCGCTTCTCCTTTGGCATGTGCACGGAGACGTTCGAACAAAAAATTTCGCAAATGGTCAGTCTTCGCTTCCTTGTTGTGCCACAATTCATACGGTGTTTTTCCGACGATCTAGTTCAATTTAGCTTATGGACTGCTAAATTCATATGCTTCGTTTGAAGCATCGTTATCGCTGATTCGTACGCATTTCTCGGTCAGCACATCCGTTTTGCTCAGGTGTGTACGGCACAGTTCGTTGGTGATGAACACCGTTTTTCTCGAAAATGCCTTTAATTCTGCATTCACAAATTCCGTGCCATGGTCAGACCTCACAATACGAAGTTTGTGCTTATCGTCCTTTTGTGTCAGCTTGACACACTTCTTGATGCGATTCACTACTTCAGATGTTTGTTTTATGAAGTAAACGAAACGAAATTGTGAATAATCGCCAATTGATTTTCCTGGAACGGTACGCACATGTCCGTGTGAATTATCACGCCGCACGACTTTGACTTCTCCTCGCGACTCTTGAAGCTGCTTTGATGATGTTTGCCGAAAACACATGCTTCGCATGTAAAATCTTCATTGAAAAATTCAATGTTTCGGCTTTGCAAGAACTTCGTGTGCAACATTTTGATGTCCCAGTCGCTCGTGCCACGATTGAAGTGACGTCTTTTTGATTGCTACATTTGCTGTAGCTTCGAACTGTGGTGATGCGTTTGTTTTGAAAAGCATCTGGAACCCTTTCGGACTCCCACTGCAACGACGTTTCCGTTTTCCAGTATTTCGCATCCTTCGTTGTTCATGCTCAGTTTGTGTTCATGATCACCTCTCCCGATGAAAGTAGATTTACATGCAAGACCGGTACAAATAGAACCTCCACGACTCCATTCGTTGCCATTGAAAGCACGAATACTGATGTCACTTTTGCCTCGAGCCATGATTTTATCACCATTGAATATTTTCACCGATTCAGATATTTCCGTGAAGTTTTCAAACCAATCACATCGGTGGCTCATGTGATTCGTCGCTCCTGAATCTAAAATTCAGGCGTTCCTGTCGCCACTTGCTTTCGTGTGACAAATGAAATCATCCACTGAAGTGTCTTCTTGCTTTTTGTCCAAGCTGTTCTTCTTTTCTGGGCAGTCCTGCTTCCACTGGCCACCTTTTCCGCACGTAAAGGACTTGCCTGGTTGTTGTTATTCGACGAATTTCCCTTTTTGTTGTTGTTGCTCTTCTTTGGAAAAGTTCGCTAGGCCATCAGCCCTAACACCTCCTCGACCTGGCCCTGTGACTAGAGACGCATTTCTTCCGTCATCTAACGAGCCTTCAGATTTGGTAATGTTCGATCGGCTGCACTCGCAGACTCTCATGTGCTATTGAAATAATTGAATTCGACAGGCATTGTATTCAAAATTTCCGAAATTACAAAATACGTACTTGTGAGCGCCGTCCACATTTCACTTGGTGTCTCACAGCCCATGATTAGCCGTATTGACTGTTTTCCACATGTTGAAATTGTCTGCCTTGCTTTTGGGTCTGCCCTTTTCCAAGTCACAAATTCCGTCGCATAATTTGCACTCTCAACAGTTGGTTTATCGATGGTGCCATCGACGTAGTCGAAAAGTTCAGCTGCTTCCAAGATTTGGCGCATCTGGAATTTTCACATCGGCCAATTTTGAACGCCCTCTAATTTTTCAATGATGACACGTTCACCTTTCATTTTGTTTAAATTGTGAACATCGGCCTCGAAAATCCGGAAAAAAATGTTTTTATTTTGTTCTGGAATGTTCCACTTGAATTGCACAACGTGACTGATAGACCGCTGCGCTGTTCCACCACAAGTAACTTTCCAGTATTTGGCAGTTTCCCGTGATCTGGGCCCATAACCTATTGCGATTATGCACTTGAACTATTTTGAGAACGAATTTGCGCGTCCTACTTACAATGAATTTAATTGTCAAGTGGCTCAGACAGTTCCGCATACACAGCCGAGCTAAAAGTTCTGTGCATGTGTGTGAGTGTCGACTTAAACAGAACACTCAAGCAAGAGTGTAGCACTAAATTCGACACTTCTCGCAATAGAAGAATTTTAATTTAGGCGGACCTGATGGATTCAAGTATTACCAGCTTGATTGAAGAACAGATAAGAAAGTTTGGGAATTAGTAGATAATTTATAGGACAATGTGGCATGAAAGGTTTTTGACCATGGGAAGCAGTACAATAACTTGTTGGAGTAAAGCCGTTGTACAGCCATGAGAGCAAATTGCCGAGCACAATTTTTGAAGTAGTAAATGGGAATGGGAGTTGTTCTCATTATTGATTGCATGATTGATTACACAAGTATTTTGATTTTTACTGATGTTATTTTCATGATGTCATGTTGCCGCCTATCTAATCTTCAGAAAATTGAAACTGGAACCAGAATCATATGCAGTATGGCTAAATACCAAAAACACTCGGGCCTAGCAACGAAAAGAGATTGGCTTACTAACGTACAGATTGAACGCAGTTTTGGAATATTGAACTACCTAATTGAAAAAAACTTCCGACGATAAAAACCGAGCATGATTAGAAAATTAGGTTAAACTAGTAATTTAATTCAGTATTTTAAAATGCCAATCACAAATTAATTTTATCATAATTCCCACGTGCATTCGAATTTGATGGCAATTGGCCACTAATGTGATGTTTATTCGACTCAGCATGACCTGCAGGGCATAGTCAAAATTCGCATAACTCGACATAAACGAGTTCTTTCCAGCACAGAAAAAAGTGTTTTAACCAATTAAGTGACGGGCATTTCGAGAAAGTTTGTTTTATGAACACATTGGGGTATATCCTCCATCCGGTCGCAAATTAATTATTTGCGATCAGAAATACGGTTACTATATTTATTTTTCCATGCCAATTCTCACATCTTTTTTAAATTTAATTTTTTTTGCGATTGTTAAGTAGAAATACATAAAAATACTGCGACCTCGGAAAATGCGTAGCATCGTCTTTTCGTAGATTTCTACTCTACAATCGCAAAATAAATTTAAATTTAATTAAAATTTTTTTCAAGTCACAAAATAAGCTTTGCCAAAATCAAAAAAACAATCGAACTACGCACCGAGTCACGCTTGGGCAAATCACTCAAGTGGTTGATACTAAAATTTTAATCAAAATCCACTTTCCCATACATTCATTACCAATTTCCTATATGCTGAACATTAACTATACCGGGTGAGTTTTTTAAGCTGACACTTTCAAATATCTCGGAAAATAAGCCCTCTATGTCATGTATAGTTATCCGAACGTGTGATTCTCAAAGGAAGTTAAAATGTGAGAATGGCCAGTGTATACCAATTGAAATGATGTGTGATGCTCATCCAACTTGTATAGATGGAAATGATTAAAACCGGACATTGCACAGAGCATATTGATTATAACTGTGCTGGATTTAGATGCGATAATGACATTTTTTTGGAAAATATTTAATGTGTGATGGTCACAATGACGGGCGATAATTCCGATGAGAAATAGTCTGATTGTGTAATGGACTAATGTAGAACAAATAGTCATCCCAGTGTAAGAGTCACGATTTCGGTACGACCTGCATCACAGTAGTGGACCAACTCGGTTTATGGGGAACGTTTTAAATTTTGATAGATGCGGCAAATCAGTGGGAATTGGTGGTAATAATACAATCGGACAATTGAGGCCCGCGTTTCCGATACGATGAATGATACCGGAATCGTTACGAAGCGTGATGTATGGGCATTTGGGATTGTTATGTGGTAAATCGTTACACTTGGTAAGTATTGCAATATTTATAGTTTTGGACTGTTACGTCAATAAATATTGTTACGATTTTGCCTTGTCAATCAAGGTTCGAATCACTGGATTGTGAATAAATACACTGCTTCAATTTTAACTCACACAATTTTATTTACACAACACAATTTATTATACAACACAATTTTCACAATTAATTATTATAATTATAACACACTTTTTAATTATCACTTTAATAATCGCTTTAATAATCACTTTAATAATCCTTTTATTTAACCTTCACTGTATCACGTTTAAAATAATACTCAGCATTACACGTCAACGCGCGCCTTTATATACCAAAATATTTGTTTCTAGAATAATCCTAAATGCGCAGCAAATAAGTTAGTATAGAAATACGCCTAAATGTTGAGTATTTAATCATAAATTAATTGAACAATTAATGAAATTAGCTTATTCTATTCTAATCTAGGTGTCACCGTAACACTACCCCCCACCTAAGCCTGTTCGTCCCGAACAGGATCCAGATCACCTCCTCTATAGAGCGCCAAACGCTCTAAATGCACCACCTTTGGTTTACCTTTCCGTCCTTTCTGTATGCGATAAACCACGTCGTTCAACCTTTTAATGACAGTGTAAGGTCCTTCCCATGTGGGTTGCAACTTCGGTGATAATCCTTTCTGCCGTTGCGGGTTGTGAAGCCATACCAACTGCCCTTCCTCGAAGCCTTGATTATTTGCTCGTATGTCATATCGAGCTTTCATTCGATCACTTGATATCCGAATTTTCTCTCGTACAAATTGATGTATTTCATTAAGTTCCTCTTTCATCCGGTCGACGTAATCCTGTCCGCATAGAGCTGCTGAAGGAACAGCCCCAAACTTTAAATCTCCTGGTAATCGTAGATTGTTCCCAAATATGGTTTTAGCTGGTGTCACTCCTGTTGTGTCATGTACCGCTGATCGGTAGGCCATCAGGAACATCGGTATATATCGATCCCAGTTACGTTGGTTCCTTTCCACAACCTTTGCTAGATATTCCTCCAATGTGCCATTGAATCTTTCCACCATACCGTCCGACTGTGGGTGTAAAGGCGTCGTCCTTGTTTTATTGATTCCAAGCATCTGACATATCTCCTGAAATACCACCGATTCGAAATTCCTTCCTTGATCCGTGTGAATTTCCATAGGTACACCAAATCTGCTAATCCAATTGTTGACCACGGCATCAGCTATTGTTGCTGTTTCCTGATTGGGTATGGGGTACACTTCCGGCCATTTGCTGAAATAATCTATTATTACTAGCACATATTTATTTCCGCTCTCGGTGGTCGGAAATGGCCCCGCCACATCCATTGCAATTCTCTCAAATGGTGCCCCGACATTATATTGTTTCATGGTTCCACGGCTTTTTCGTGCTGGTCCCTTCACTGCCGCACATTGGTCACATCTTCGACACCATTCTACTACTGACTGTCTACATCCGGACCAGTAGAAACGTTGGCGAATTTTTGCTAATGTTTTATTAATCCCTAGGTGACCTCCACTTGCTCCTCCATGATACTCCTTGAGGATTTCCGCTATCCGATCTTTTGGCACCACTACCAACAATTGTTTTACTTTACCATCCGTGCTTTCCCACTTTCGTTTTAAACATCCATTTTCTAGATGTAGGCTATCCCATTGAGCCCAATAAGCTTTTACAACGGGAGTGTTGTCAGCTATCTCACTCCATGTGGGCCGGTGTTCCTTTGCCTTATGTTCCATGATGAATGACAGGTCAGCATCCCGTAATTGCTCCTTCTTGATCATTTCATCAGTCCATTGCTCCTCAGGTAACGCTTGCATGAGTCGAATATCGACGATGTTTTCCTTGACCTCCACATGCCCACAATTCTTGCATTCCGCGGGACATGGTCTTCTTAATAACGTGTCGGCATTTCCATGTGCGCTTTCCTTTCGATGTTCAATATTGGCTTCATCTGTCAAGCTGTTACCGCCTCTTTCTACTCTCGAAACTTGGATGGACGTTATGGGGCAATCGGTTGCGGGAGTCAGCTTTTGCTCCTTCAAGCTGTCTCTTTTTAACGACTCCAATGTCATCCAACCCTCCTTCCTGGATTCAATCTGCACCTCGTTTGATCTGCGCTTCATAGGAGATGGCGACCTTGCTCGTTTCTTCTTAATCTCCCAACAGTCCCGTGAGATGTGACCCATTCTATTACATACCCAGCATTTAATCCTGCTACTTCCATATCTGAACCTTGGTGTAGCCCGCTCGGTTTCCATTCTGGAATCAATCTCTACTCGGCGAATTTCCATTGCTGGTTTGACGATGGCCTGAACAGTTTCGTTTGTTAACGCATATGCGATGGTTTCCGTAAAAGTTGTCTTAGGTGACAACATCACCGCTCTGCGCGTCTCAGGATCTCGAATACCGTCAATGAATGCATCCATTTTAATTTGCTCCATGTAATCGGCCGACATATTTGAATGTGCTAAATGTGCGAGCCGCTCAATTGCCGATGAAAATTCCTGAAGCGATTCTCCTCCTTTTTGGTATCGACCCTTCAATTCCATGCGATAGATTTCTCGTTTGTGATCACTTCCGTATTTCCGATCTAACGCCTTCATGATTCCCGTATAAACGTTCCGTTCCTGCTCGGGAATGATTTGTAGTGTTTCTGCCGCTTCGCCTTTAAGAGCCACAATTAACGCTGCAACACATTGTTCTTCAGTCCACTGATTTTGCTTAATCGCCGTTTCGAACTGGAACTTAAAAATACTGAAGGATGTTGTTCCATCAAATGTTGGTGGTTTTATCTTAACTGCATTAACCGTCTGGATCACTTGTTGTGGCGTTCCATTCGCCTTGACATCTTTGAGCTCCTTCTCGAGACGTTTAAAATCTTGTTCAACCGATTCAAATTTTTGTTGAACCGTCTCTTTAACATTTTGAATTTCTGCGTGTACTTCTGTTTGCAGTTTTTCCACTTTACCGTGTAGTGTAGATGATAATTCCAAAAACCTCTCGTCTATTTTCTTTTGGCCATCTTCTATTTGGTTTTTAATGTCCGCCCCTTGCTGCTCCATCTGCTGTTTCATTTCCTGGTTGGATTGTTTAATGTCCGTCCCTTGTTGCTCCATTTGTAACATCTGCTGTTTAATTCCCTCGTTCGATTGTTTTATTCCCTCCAACTGTTGTCCCATTATCTGATTCATAGCAGCCATCAACTGCGATAAATCGAAACTTCCGGATGGGTTTTGTGTTGTTCCGACCATCGTTTGTTCTTCCTTTTCTTTCTTGTCCACACTGATCTCATCCGTGTTGTCCTCCTCGAAATCATACACATCTGGATTTAAACCGTCCTTCTCCATGACCTCACGTAGTCGCTCCACCAAACTAGCTTTTGTGCCTTCACTAGCCAAACCTCGCTGCTTCAGTTGCTCCTTTAATTGCGCAAGCTTTAATTCGTAGAGAATCATTTTTCTTATTATTCACAATCCCACCGCTGTCACCAATTGTTACGATTTTGCCTTGTCAATCAAGGTTCGAATCACTGGATTGTGAATAAATACACTGCTTCAATTTTAACTCACACAATTTTATTTACACAACACAATTTATTATACAACACAATTTTCACAATTAATTATTATAATTATAACACACTTTTTAATTATCACTTTAATAATCGCTTTAATAATCACTTTAATAATCCTTTTATTTAACCTTCACTGTATCACGTTTAAAATAATACTCAGCATTACACGTCAACGCGCGCCTTTATATACCAAAATATTTGTTTCTAGAATAATCCTAAATGCGCAGCAAATATGTTAGTATAGAAATACGCCTAAATGTTGAGTATTTAATCATAAATTAATTGAACAATTAATGAAATTAGCTTATTCTATTCTAATCTAGGTGTCACCGTAACAATATATTTTATATCCATTACACAGGTTGTACACCATTACCAAATTTATCTGGGCTGGGCGTGAAGATCATAATATATTGTCCAGGTTCCTATCATGTATTTCTATCGGCTATTGATGCCCTACGATTTTAAATATAATAGTGATCGTTGTATAAATATTAAAATGCGTTGTGATGGCCACTTTGATTGTAGTGATGAATGGAATTATGATCGATTTTTTTTTGCCGTGGGCCCAACTACTTCAAATGTGAAAAGTCTGCTTTGCGCATGGATCTTTCGTCCCGTTGTAATCGAGTGCTTCATTGTCCAGAGGGCGATAACGAGTTACACTGCGATAAATTCGATGTCATGTATAGTTATCCGAACGTGTGATTCTCAAAGGAAGTTTATTATTTATTTAAGAATGATATTTAAATTTTGCTCATTTATTTTACAAATTAAAATCTATCTAGATATGAAAGAAAAATCAAATTCCAATAGGTTTGATATTCTATAAAATAAGAATTAAAGCCCTTCATCAATAATTTAGGCAAACAAAATGTAAGGCTTACTAAAAGCTATTCTAAAATAACGTGTTTAATCACAAGGTATTCCAGACAACAAGAAAATGCTCTCCTGCATAATACAACGTTATGGTTTATTCCATTATAGACTTAAAATCAACTATAATTCAGATAGTAAGATTGTTTTTCTAGAAAATCAATGAATTTAACAAGAGTTGCAAATAATGTTATTAATATATATTGGTTCCCGTAAAAATTCCAAATAGTAATGTAATGTTAACATGTTGTAGGCATATAATTTGAAAATTTCCATAAAATAAAATGTTATGTAATCTTTTACATAATATGATACCTATAACATGTTACACGCTATAACGCAAACCAATACGTACCACCGTAAATAACTAGTTCAAGTATGGCATAATGTTTTATTAAACTTCAAGTCATCAACACCCAAACATGATGGACCAATATACAAATAAAAACGCATGCACAAATAATTACTGCCTTAATCATTTTCATTCTATTCTAATTATCAATTGTAAAACAGTTCGAAATTCATCTAACTCAACATTACAGGTAATAATGGAATTAGATAAATTTTTCATTACTATTTTTACAAAAGTTGATTAAAATAGAATGAAAATGACCAAAGGTTTACAATGAAATGTTCAACGCCACATTCCTCAAATATTCAACTTTATTTGTGGTTGCAAACTATTTACCTGTAACATTTTGCAATCTCAAATTTAAGTCGCGATATTTTTTTTGGGCGGTGGCATTTCACTGCCAGCATTTATCTGCTCAATTGTAATTTCATTAGCAGATTGTTCCAACTGAAGTTTTGTAAGAAACTTCCACATATCTGGATGTTGACAACCCACAAGTTTTCCAAATCCACTATGCCAACCTTCAACATAATTATTTGTGCGTGGCGCATAGTTTCCCGTAGAGTTAAAATGGTTCCAAGCGTGAATAGCATGTCGAGGGCAACGTCTGTGTGGATACTCTTTGATACGATCATCGAGTGATCCAACATAGGTCTCCTCAAAATATGCTACCACATTACATGCACTAGGAGTAATTTTCGCCAGATGCTTTCAACGCACCAAATACCTCAATAACATCATTTGGTGGAACAAATGCTAGAGCCATTAGCATTTTCATTCGAAGAGCAAACTCAGGATCTGAATCATAGTTTTTTTAAGCCCTTCGGACGCAATCTTACGATAAAGATTTTGTCCGAAATGAAATAAACAATAACGCTATGTTATGGTAGGAAACACATTCTTTGCAGCATTGGTAATAGCTTGTTCAAAATCACTCATAATAGAATAAGGATTTAAGCAAGGTCTTATTTCTTTAAGCTTCTCAAAAACATTGATGTAGGTGCTTTCTAACTTATTTGGTAGAAGAGCAAATACTAATGGAATAGATTTTTTTTCTTTCATACCGTGGATAGAAAATAGCTGGTAAAATAATAAAGGAACAAGAATCAAAAAATAAAAACTTGTACGCGATTCGTAAGTTTAAATACATCAGGAATGATACATTATCTCTTGATAATGGTACATGTATTTTAGAACTACGAATATTTTGAACAGATCTTGTCATTGAACTAGTTGAAGGCATGGAAGCGGTAACCGATAACGGAATAGTTATAGAATTTAAGGCTACTAATTCTTTAGAGGGAAGGGTGGATTCTGAGGCAAGTTGTTTTAATGCGTTCATTGAACGAATTGGAGCACATTTTCAGCCGCATGTGTTCCTCAGTAATGGTGGCTTCGCCATTTTGCGTATGCACTGGTCCAGTACAATTAAAAAATATTGTCATTGACGACAACAAACGTGTAATTTTTTTAAATAAATGGATAATAAATTAATAAATGTATTTTATTTTTAAAAAACTTATTTAAATTTAATATAAGTATAGTTGAAGAAATTGTTTAATTTTTTAAGTATAGTTGAAGAAATTAATCAAACATTTTTTTTTTAAGTAAATCATCTCACAATCTCGAAATGCACATCAACTAAGAAATTCTGGCCTTCAATTTGTAGCCAAGCCCATCAACTACATATTTCTGATAAGAACAGAAATATTTAACATATCGTTTTTTAAGAGTGTTCTTTACTAAAGTAAGGCGTAAGTTGTGTAGTTTCGATGAGCATCTGTGGGTAAATTTTCTCTAGAGCTTTTGAGTATATTACGCAAAACTCGTGCTTAGTTCTTTCCTTTTCCCGAAATTTCCTTTTAATATTTTCTTACTAGCTCTCAAACTTACAGAAGTTGTGCAAGTTCGATCGGAATTCGGAATATACAACAATAGAATCAATTTTTTTTGGTAGTTCGCCAGAAATACATCGGCGTAGCCCGTTTCCTTCCCGAAACATTAATTGTAGGTACTTACTTATTCACGTTATACTAGCTGACCTGTGACTGAATAATCAGTCACGTGAATACATTTTGTTGAATTTTTGGTTAAGAAATGATTAAGAAGATTTATTAAGATGTATAAATTTGATGCTTTTTTATCAAAAATAAAGTAAATTCATATACGTGGTTAATTTTTAAATCTTAAACGGCAAGCACGCGCTCAAATACACACAGTATGACTACTTACGTGCCAAGTCAAATATTCATATCTCAAACAGGAAGTACGCGCTCGGGATCACATGACCATTTACGCGCACAAACCAAATATTCAAATCTCAACTTCCGCTGGAGACATTTTTATCATCCACTGCAGCAGTTCTTTTACGAACTGCACCCAACTGCTTTTCGTTTAGTAGTTGATTTCGTAATTCAGCTTCTTCGGCTTCTCAAACTGTATCAAAGACTTGCACTTCTACGGGGGTTCTCGATGGAGTTGGTAAGCCGATCATAGCGCAAGAAAGTCCGTGCTGTATAAGAACTATGTTGATATCGTGGAGAGCCAAATTGTCTGCTACATTTTCAATGTGGTGTTTTCTGCATACTCCATCCAGAGATCAAGAGGTTTTGAAAATTTACAAAAGCAACAAATATAACGAAAGTCTCTCGAAGCTGTCTTGGCAATTGAAAGACTGCTGTTTCTGTTAAGCAGTGATCCCATTCATCATCGTTTACCAGATCCGTGCAGCTTTAGCTTCTTTGAAGGTTTTGTAAATAAAACCGTTGAATGTTCGTATAAATTCAAAGCTGGTGGAACCTCGAATATGTAGCAAAAGCTGTAGGAAGAAACACTCCTCATCTCTCAAGGTTACTGTATGTATTCCTGGAAAATCTTCTCTTCACCTCTTTGATGAAGTTGTCATTTACCGCGTACGTAAGCGGAATGGTAGGGAAAGCCAGTATATTATAGGAAATGACGTGTGTTTTGATCATTAAAGTTGAGCTGAAACCATGACTCAAGCTTCGTTCGGCCAGTTTGTGCTGCTAGCAACAATTCATCTTTATTACCTGCTTCGAATATAATTATTTGTTGATTCGGTAGGTGGACAGAAAGAGGAATCACGGTCAGATAAGATCGATCATGCAGTTTTGAGTCGATAAAAAATAATTTGATATATTCGCGATTTGCAAAAAGGAGCTGACACCTGGCGAACAAAATGTAAATCGTAGTTTGCTATGAAGCAAGGGGAATTAAAACTGTGATAACAATGAATTTGAGAATTCTCGTCCCTCTTGTAGACGTAGAAACTAACGCTAACTACATTCGATGAAAATCACCAATAACAAATTCAGGGTTTCAATAAAGCATACTCAACTCACACAGTGTCAAATCTTGGAAATTTTCTGAAACCACCTGAGGTACCAGTTTCGGGTACTTCCCGGTGGAATTTTTTTGAAATAAGAAATAATTAAGAAGATTTCTTAAGATGTAAATTTGATGCACTTTTATCAAAAATAACGTAAATTCATATACGCGATTAATTTTTAAATCTTAAATATGTAGATAGAGTGTTATGACAAAATTGAAATTTTTACACTCCACAACTATTAACACCAAAATGTATGTAAAATCATTTTATGTTCTCTGTTTTGTTTAATTGAGAGTCAAATACAAATTTTCTACTCATTTTGTCATCACAGTGTGTCATCACAAAAACATCGGCAATTTTAATAAATTTTGTCATTGTCACGGTGTAATGCGCATGATCATAGATTCAATATAAACATATTTTGTCATGGCATTCTGGCGTCGTGACAAAATTTTAATGAAAACACCTGCGGTACCCGTTTCAGGTACTTCCCGGTAGAATTTTTCCAATTTTTTTAGCAAAGGCACACCGCTATATTTATGTCGACCTACCCTGAAAAATTTAAACGGATCGGATTATGTTTAGGGGTCATTTTAGGGTTGAGTTTGAAAAAATTAAGCGTATTAATATAATAGATTATGTTCGTACACATGGTATAGACACCCATTTTTATTTGAACCTTCTGAACCTATCACAAATGAAATATTGATCATTCCCGGAAATTGTTGAATTTATCGGTTTTTGTAGATTTTTGTAGAATTTAATAGTAAATGATTTATTTAATTAAATTAACAGTCTTCCTTGTTGAAATCGATACTGTTTTGTAGACGTTCATAACTGAGCTTAAGCGAAATACAATTTTCGGAATCTGGTTTCATCTATTTAACCTGGGCGGTTACACTTGTTCATTTCAATTTTGTTAGCCTGGAATGAATTGAGTAGGATGGTGTATTTCGTAATCATCATCAATATGCTATGAAAAGTAGGAAAAATATACATGTTACGATACCACCCCATACCTATCGTGCTATAAAACTTCTAAACTTATGTTACGATTGCGATATCATGGTACGTGGTTGGATGTTATTACGATATAATTGGTAAAAGTGATCCAGAACGAAGGTATTTAATGAAGACTACGTCATTGAATCGATTGTTTGGAGCAGCGTGGTTGGCATATAGACATTCGTTGGCACGTGAAAATGAGCATTGTCAAGGGTGGCTGCGTATTTCAAAGCTACCCAATTGATGAGGGCCTGCCATTTCCCATTGTTATATATTGGAATGGAATGCGGATTGAATAAAAATGTGGAATTAGCCGAAATATTCTTTTACCAGCAATGGCTATTACACCGGTCTATGTTTTCGTATTGCATGAGTTGGGAATCATCAAATTTGAATATGAATAGTAAGGACTATATAATTTATTATGGCTTTATTGTATTAAATTATTTCTTGTTTACAGTTACGAAAGTGCCGAGGAAGTGTTTTGTATGACGCTGGAAATGGTTAAACATTTAGCACGACAAAATCTTGAACTTATACGAATATAAACTATACTTTATATTAAATAGTAATTTAAGTTATAAATCAGAGAAAATTAAGTAAACAATTTTGATTGCCGGCGTGGGGTTTCTCATTTTGGGTTTGTGTTTGTAAACAGATGTTTTATTACAGTGTCGCATTTTTCTTATTACTACGTACATATTCTACGTGCTTTTCTTTTGATAATTACTTTTTGTTTTGGACTACTATAAGTACAATATTTTACCGAAAATAAAAACCAATTAATGCATACTATATTGGAATAAAAATAATTGTGAATTTGTCTAGTTTTCAATTTTGATCGAACAAATTCTAATTACGACTCGTTGATTTATATGCTTTCTCTTTTACCCTCCGAATTTGACTCACTTGACAGATGTTTTCATGTATTCTGTTGTTTAATCTAATTCTATGATATTATTTTAAAGCGTACCACAGTGTAAAAAAATACAAAAATTAAAACATTTTATACATATGTAATAAATGAAATAAATATAATAACGGGTGATTTTTTAAGAGCTTGAGAACTTTTTTTTAAAAAAAAACGCATAAAATTTGCAAAATCTCATCGGTTCTTTATTTGAAACGTTAGATTGGTCCATGACATTTACTTTTTGAAGATAATTTCATTTAAATGTTGACCGCGGCTGCGTCTTAGGTGGTCCATTCGGAAAGTCCAATTTTGGGCAACTTTTTCGAGCATTTCGGCCGGAATAGCCCGAATTTCTTCGGAAATGTTGTCTTCCAAAACTGGAATAGTTGCTGGCTTATTTCTGTAGACTTTAGACTTGACGTAGCCCCACAAAAAATAGTCTAAAGGCGTCAAATCGCATGATCTTGGTGGCCAACTTACCGGGCCATTTCTTGAGATGAATTGTTCTCCGAAGTTTTCCCTCATAATGGCCATAGAATCGCGAGCTGTGTGGCATGTAGCGCCATCTTGTTGAAACCACATGTCAACTAAGTTCAGTTCTTCCATTTTTGGCAACAAAAAGTTTGTTAGCATCGAACGATAGCGGTCGCCATTCACCGTAACGTTGCGTCCAACAGCATCTTTGAGAAAATACGGTCCAATGATTCCACCAGCGTACAAACCACACCAAACAGTGCATTTTTCGGGATGCATGGGCAGTTCTTGAACGGCTTCTGGTTGCTCTTCACTCCAAATGCGGCAATTTTGCTTATTTACGTAGCCATTCAACCAGAAATGAGCCTCATCGCTGAACAAAATTTGTCGATAAAAAAGCGGATTTTCTGCCAACTTTTCTAGGGCCCATTCACTGAAAATTCGACGTTGTGGCAGATCGTTCGGCTTCAGTTCTTGCAGGAGTTGTATTTTATACGGTTTTACACCAAGATCTTTGCGTAAAATCTTCCATGTCGTCGAATAACACAAACCCAATTGCTGCGAACGGCGACGAATCGACATTTCACGGTCTTCAGCAACACTCTCAGAAACAGACGCAATATTCTCTTCTGTACGCACTGTACGCATTCGTGTGGTTGGTTTAATGTCCAATAAAGTAAACTGAGTGCGAAACTTGGTCACAATCGCATTAATTGTTTGCTCACTTGGTCGATTATGTAGACCATAAATCGGACGTAAATCGCGAAACACTTTTCGAACCGAACACTGATTTTTGTAATATAATTCAATTATTTGCAAGCGTTGCTCGTTAGTAAGTCTATTCATTATGAAATGTCAAAGCATACTGAGCATCTTTCTCTTTGACACCTTGTCTGAAATCCCGCGTGATCTGTCAAATACTAATGCATGAAAATCCTAACCACAAAAAAATCACCCTTTACCTACAATTCTACCATTGTAAATTATTTTAATTCATTTAAAAAAATACAAGTTAACACTCAACAACGTTGAAAATAAATCGAGTGCAAAGGGTTAAAAACCGTTTTCAACATAAATAACAAAGTATTTAAGATACATTTCTTTTTGGTGTAATGAACGAAGAAATTAATACAACAATAAAAGCAATAAAAACTAGGATTAACTAGGACTATTGGATTTAACATTTGAAATATAAAAGTAAAGTAAC
Source organism: Nephrotoma appendiculata (assembly GCA_947310385.1). NCBI lineage: Eukaryota > Metazoa > Arthropoda > Insecta > Diptera > Tipulidae > Nephrotoma > Nephrotoma appendiculata. The sequence continues at coordinate 113,582,497 of OX371223.1, forward strand.
AAGTAAAAATCACTGAGAGGCATAAAATTGCCTTAATCAACTTTTAAAATTATCTTTAGTTAAACAAAAATTAAATAAATAGTTAGTTCTATTGAAACTTTTACACGTCATCTTCACTGATTCATTATCGCCATAGTTGGTTCTGTGTCTATCTAAGTAGAGGAATCCATGATCTCTTAGTTGTCTACCAGGATTAAACCTAGTAGAAGATTACTAATAAATGTACTCATTAGCAATTCGCGTCTATTTTCAAAAGTTGTCAAGAGAGTTGTGTGTCTTGCACCCGGTTAAATATGGCGGTTGTCGTTGTATGTTTACGTGGTATGGTAAATCATTTAGAAGCTATACTTCCATCTAACATTATCGAGGAATTTGTTCTAGAAGCAGAATCAACTTTTAGTTTTCGTTTTAATGAGATTAAGGTAAGGCAAATATCTAAATTATACAATATTCTGGTAAATAGTGTAAATGTTCTATTTGATAGTTCAGTTAGTACTAGTGAAAATTTAGTGTTGGAAAAAATTCTTCATTTGTTCTAAATTTCGAAGATTTAAAACATAAAATTCGAAACGTTATTTATTATTCCTCTAAATTTTATTTTCATTTCTTTAGATGTAATTTCATTATTTACAAATGTAGTCATTTAGTTTTGGATATTATCAGAAAAATTGGAGAAACATTAGAAATAATGCAAAATCCAATTTCTTGAAAAGAACTCCGAATTTTCTTTTAACAATATTAATTTCAAACAAAGTTTTGGTTCTCAGTAGATAGCCGGCCACCTGAGCTGACCTTGAAGTTTGACCTTCACGGTATGTTTGGGCCTCCTGAACTGACCTAGAAATTTGACCTATATTTTAATTAGGTCATGGTATGTTTGGGCCTCCTGAGCTGACCTAGAAATTTGACCTATATTTTAATTAGGTCATGGTATGTTTGGGCCTCCTGAGCCGACCTAGAAATTTGACCTATATTTTAATTAGGTCATGGTAATTAGATCACGCTCTATATTTAAGTGGGGCATGATCCAGATTATTTGGGCCTCCTCAGCCGACCTAGAAATTTGACCTATATTTTAATTAGGTCATGGTAATTAGATCACGCTCTATATTTAAGTGGGGCATGATCTAGATGATTTGGGCCTCCTCAGTCGACCTAGAAATTTGACCTATATTCTAATTAGGTCATGGTAATTAGATCACGCTCTATATTTAAGTGGAGCATGATCTAGATTAGAATTGATTGATTGATTTATGTTTGGGCTACACTAGTCGACCTTGATATCTGACCTACATTTTAATTAGGTCATGCTTATTAGATTATAGTGTAAGTTATTTAATTTATTCACGATCAGAAATGTTTTTTTTGTGCTGACAAGCTATATTAGTATGCAGAATATGGGAAATATAAATTATTAAATTTATTCGCCTGGTTTTACCGTCAGAAACGTGTCGTATAATTTATGCACGATTTCCTTTGCACGATTTTTAATTTTTTGCTGACAAGCTATAATGAGTATTCAGGGGGGATATAAATTATTAAATTTAATCACCTGGTGAATAATTTTTCGGAATTCTAAATTGTTACGAATTTTGTTCGCCCCTAGATCAGGCACGGTGGTCATCCCCTAGTTTATATTATGTTACCTGTATTGAAATGTACTAGCGAAAAGTATTTGTTTTTTTCCGTTAAACGAAACGATAATCGATGGATAAACGAGATCGCTTTTCGATCTTGACAACGAAAAAAATATCGCACGAAGATTATTACGGTTTTTTGTTTACCTATAAAAAGGGATTTGAATAAACACGCGGGGAGTTGAATATTAAGTTCGGACGCAGTAGCACCAAACGATTAAGTTTTCTTTTTTGCCTTAAATTAAGTAAAGTTTAAAATAAAATTAAATTCAATTATTGTTCTTATTCATATATATATATATATAAATAAAAATACGAAACAGAAAAACCTAGGATAAGAACCCATATAAATATATAATAATAATCCATAATAATAAATTTCATTCATAAATGCATTAATAATTCATAATGATAATAAACGCTTTAATAAATTGTGACATTAAAAAGTGAAAAGTCCTTGTGACGACGATTCATGTGATTTAAATGAAAGGGTTCTTCCAAAAATATTTGGCGCTTTCCAATTAAGAATCGGTCAGAGTGAAAAAAAAAAAAGAAAACGTTAGTATCAAGTGATATGTGCAAAGTCCGTGCTTGCCCAAGTTCAAAAACGGGTACTGTACTAATTTTACGTATAATAGAATGAATGAGTGGTACTATACGTAGAGTTAGAATTTTTCATACAAGTCTGTGAGATATAAAACGAAAAAAATAAAAAAATTGTTTATGTGTATAAAAACAGTGAACCATACAATTATTCATACACAAATAAGCAAACACAGTGATTATACCAATTAGTGATCACCTTAGTAGTGAAAGTATATGTGCACGAACAGTAAATAATCATATGATTAATGATTTCGAGTGATTACGAAATCCTAATTCCTGCGATATACCGTTCCATGACAACGTGGAACATTCTATACATCATGGCTTTCGTTCACCGTACGCACTAACGTATGGTAAGCCCCAGATTAACCCAGAGGAATCATCAAGTGGATACCAACCGTTAAGTCCGTTAATGTTTTTTTTTTAAATAATAATCTTTAATATTAATCATTATCCTGATAAAACCTAATACTAACTGAAAATCTATAAACTAAAGAATTCTTCAATCACCTAAACTTTCATAATTGTTAATAGATATAAAAATTTATACTTTGTTTTCCCACATAGCAAGTTACTTCCAACATTTTTGTGTTTTTTTTTTGTTGACTTTCTTTAATTTTTTTTCCAATATTATTATGATGTAAATAATATTCCTACGGTTGGAAATAACTTGATATGTATTTTGTTTTGTTATTTCGTAGATTTAGAGTTACCAATACTAACCGAAACTAACCTTTTATACATTTAGTTTTTTTTACATTTTCAATTTTATTTTATGAAATAAAATTTATATGAATTGCTTTATTCCGAATTTAATAGCACTCGTTTTTCGTGTTGATTCGCCTTGGTTGTTCTCTATATTTTGCTCCGTGGAATTTCCGTTGTCAAGTGATTTAGTTGTGATGGAGTGATTTAAGTGAAAGTGAGGATGGGACCGTGACAGGATAGGTGAGTTCTCTGTGGTAAGTATGACTGTCTGAGCTAGTGGTATAGCGATCCAACTCTTGTTGACAATAAATATATATAATTCCATCTGGTGGCAATTCTAGAATTAGGCAAGCTTCTCCATCCAAAATCCTACGCCCAAACTTCTGAGTTATAGCCGCGCTTCAAGAGTCCACCAAGGAAGCCTCTGCCTGATTAATGTTTTTTTGTCTGTTTTCGATCTGGGCTCCTAGTTCCACAATAGAAGCGTCTATTGTTTGTGACCCCATGCCTGTCTATTAGATCGTTACAAAATAAGTTATATTTCCTGTATGCATATTCATTACCCTCACAATGTAAAGCACATATAACCTCCTAACGAGGAGGCTAGCAAAACGTTTCAAATAATATCAGACACAAGCAAAGTTAATTAAAAATTTAAAACCGCGAGGCGAGAAGTCGCGTTCAAAATTGAAACCCTGCCTCAGGACTCAACAGATCCGATTGGGTGGATAAAGAATTCTATAGAAGCAATTGTCAGTCACATCACTCAAAACGTGGCTCCATCTGATAAAATAGGCTTAGAATTTAAGTCTGATAAATTCTCGTCTGCAGCGTGGTTAAAATTCAGAGCGGCAAAGAATTTGCTGTTTGGAGATGTTTCGGATCTACTGGGCGGAATATTCCAGAGTAACGCCGAAGGTTTGAATACCGATACCTTCAAGCTTGTACTGACCCAGATAAAAGTACCGGCTGGAGAAGGAAGGGTACGCGGCAAAGCCTACAACACCTTCGTAGAAGAATGGAGCAGTTGAAAAAGGATAATATTTATTGATAATAAAGATAACCTATGTCTATCTAGGGCGATAGTTATCAGAAGAGTGTATGCAAGAAACGGTACAGCTGATGAGAAAAAGGTGATACGATGCAACATACGTAAACAACAAGATGCTAAAGTTCAAAACCTACTTCGGAAGTCCGATGTTACGATTCCTGCCGAGGGTGCCGGTATTGAGGAATTGAAGCAATTCCAGCAGTATTTGTCGAAGTACCAACTTTGTGTGTACGTTGCAGGTTCAAAGGGGCGAGAGCTAATCTATCAGGGACCGTCAGCATCGTTAAAAATCAATCTGATATATCACGATAATCACTACAGCGTCATTACATCATTGACATCGGCTTTTGTATGCAGGTACTATTGTGAGTACTGTCATGTTCCTTACAATAATAGAAATTCGCATAGATGTCGGTATGCTTGTCCTGCATGTAGAACCAAACCCAGCTGTCCAACAACCGCTAAAATAGTATGCCGGGAATGTAACAGAGATTTTTCTGGCAATCGCTGTTTTGAGCAACATAAGAAAAATGGTGTCTGTAAAAATTTACGAAGGTGTAATAAGTGTCACTGCACTTTTCATAATTCGAGAGTTCATAAATGCTACGAGGCATTTTGCACAATCTATAGGACACTACAATCTCAAAACCACCAGTGTTATATGCAGTGCAATACTTCAAAACCGAATTTTACATCTTTAATATTTATATTTTTTGACCTGGAGACGAGGCAGGAAAGGAATTATCGGAGTGATGACGACACCACAAAAATACATGAGCCAAATCTATGCGTTCTTGAGCAGCGCTGTTATACGTGTATGAATGAATACAACACTGATGCATGTTCAATATGCAGAGATAGAAAGATGGTTTTTCCACCCGGAACAGACGTCATTCAAGATTTTATGAGTCATGTGCTCAACCTACGAAAAAGGTTTAAAAAAATCATTGTTATTGCTCATAATGGCCAGGCTTTCGACCACCAGTTTATTCTCAATTATTTATTGGAGAAAACCTCACATAAACCAGAGCTAATTATGCGAGGTTCAAAAATAATTGTGATGGAGATTGATCGGGTGAAATTCATCGATAGCCTGAATTATTTCCCGATGCCCCTATCAGCACTACCGGCCGCTTTCGACCTACCTGCAGACTTTACGAAGGGTTATTTCCCTCATCTCTTCAACACCAATGATAATCAAAAATACATTGGGGTCATACCAGACACAAAGTTTTACTCGCCGGATACCATGAAGATTTGCGAAGATTGTGATGACACATGTAAAAAACATGGGTGCCGAAATAATTTCATGAAATGGCATCGTGATCAGAAAAACGTTGAATTTAAATTTGAAGAAGAGTTTTTGTCGTACTGCATATCGGATATAGGGATACTCGCTCAGGCATGCGTAAAATTTCGAAAAAATATGCTCAAGGAGTGTAATGTGTGTCCATTCACGGAAGCTACCACTATAGCATCTACCTGCAATCTGGTGTTTAGGCGAAATTTTTTAAAACCGACAACAATCGGTATTATCCCTAAAAGAGGATATCGCAATGTAGATATACAATCTAAAATTGCTTTGAAATGGCTAATTGAAGAGGAGACTAAACGAAACATCAATATAAGACATGCTTTCAATGGCCGTGAGGTGATTATTAACGGCATGAAAGTCGACGGGTATCATGAAGATAGCAATATAATATTTGAATTTCATGGTTGCTACTATCATGGACATGAGTGCCTCCGCGCTAATCGGGACAAACCTGTGCATGAAGATGTCGGAGATACGTTGAATGCTCGTCGCCAAAGAACCATTGAAAAAACGGATAAATTGCGAGGCCTGGGATATGAGGTGATTGAGATGTGGCAATGCAACTATAATACGACGGTGAGTGATAATCATCCAATGCTTCAGAATACACCATTAAATCCGAGAGATGCTTTTTATGGTGGCCGAACCGATAACACCGCCCCGGTGGCAAAGTGGTCAGCATGCTTGCTCCAGCAACCGGAGGTCCCGGGTTCGATTCCCGGCGGTGACAAGGAAAAAATTTCACGGCTGGTTTAGGATCAATTAATTAATCACTCATTATCCGAAATGAAATTATGATTATGAAACCTCATTTGAGGCGGCCAAATCCCTTCATGGGATGTATAGTGCCAGAGAGAGAGAGAGAGAGAACCGATAACACAAGAATGTACTATAAAGCAAAACCAGGAAAAAAAATAAGTTATATAGATGTACGTTCGCTGTACCCATGGGTATGTAAATATCAAAAATACCCGATCGGACACCCTGAAATACTAATAGGAGATGAATGTAATGAAGTTGATCTCAACCAAACGGATGGTATAATAAAATGCGTGATACTACCGCCTCAGGATCTATATCACCCTGTGTTACCCGTCAAAATGAATAACAAGCTAATGTTTGTTTTATGTCGGACATGTGGTGAGAAAAACATGATACCATGTGATCATAACGATGATGAACGCGCATTAATAGGGACATGGGTGATTGATGAAGTCCTGAAGGCAATAGAAAAGGGTTATACTATGCTGAAAATATATGAAATTTGGCATTACAAAACAATTCCACATGGACCACTACATGAGGGATTATTTACGAAATTCATTGATACATTTCTGAAGATTAAACAATAAGCTTCGGGGTGGCCATCACACTGTACGGATCAATTACAGAAAGATACCTACATCTCGGATTATATGCAGCAAGAAGGTATCGAGTTGGAAGAGAACCGCATCGTCAAGAATGCTGGTTTAAGATCTATGTCCAAACTAATTTTAAACAGTTTTTGGGGCAAATTTGGCCAGTGTGAAAATCAGTCTCAAACAGCCATTGTGAGGACGCCAAAAGAGCTGTATGATATGGTGAGAAATAATTCAATATATGTTAACTACGTGGACGAAATAAACGAAGAAGTCCTGATAGTAAACTGGGAGTATAAGGAAGAAGCGGTCTATACGTTATCAACAGTAAATGTCTGTATCGCAGCCTACACTACAGCGCATGCAAGATTAAAGTTGTACAGTTATCTGGATAAGCTAGGTGATCGTGTTCTGTATTATGACACAGATTCACTTATCTATATTTCGTCTGAGGGATTATACGACCCGCCTATCGGATCATTTCTTGGGGACATGACAGATGAGCTGGAGAGTGAGTATGGTGTTGGAAGTTACATTACGGAGTTTATATCCGGGGGACCGAAAAATTACGGATTCGAGGTGTTTTCGACTGCAAAAAACAAAATGGTCGGAAAATGCAAAGTTAAGGGGGTCTCACTGAACTACGAGGTTTCGAGACTGATCAATTTGGAATCGATGCGGAATTCAGTTCTCGGGGAGAATACTTCTATACCTATCATTTCTCACAACATTCGTCGTACAGAACGACATGAAGTGATAGCCACAACTGAGGTGAAGAACTACCGTGCCACGAGTACTAAGAGATGGTTTTTGGATGATAATAATTCGTTACCGTATGGACATAAAAAACTACATACAATATCTATTTAAAATGTATTTTTATTTTTAAACAATAAATAATTAAATAATATCTGATTTTTTAATCCATGAGGCGTGTGATGCATCAAATCCCAACTATTTAACTTTAACCTTGTTTCCCTTGCGTTGCAATATTTTCTCTACCAAGAAAACATCAGGGTTTTTCACCTTCTGCAGTTCATACTCATAAAATCTACCGGCAATTGGTTGTCTCCGATAATCCTCAATCAAGTATGTAACGGGATATTTGTTGTAAATATGAGTTATTATGAATATTTCTGGTGACCAGTTTGGTGTGTAACCTTTCTCGAAATTTTTTTTAAACTTACTTATTCTAACATTATCGCCAATCTTGTATTTACACTTCGTAGTAATCTGCGGCGCATAATTAAACACTTTGCTTAGCAATCTTCGTTCAACTTCTTTGTTAGTAACATCCGCAGGAGCCATATTAATCGTTCTATGCTTGGCGTTGTTGTAGTCATGTACGATGTTATCTAGTATATCGTGCCATTTATATGATGCACGAAAGCTAAACATTTTCCACATTCTCTCTTTTAGAGTACGGTTAAAACGTTCTACGATAGATGCTTTTAGAAAACTGTATGAAGAATAATGATTAATATTGTGTTTCTTCATAATGTTTTTAAACGAAGTGTTGTAAAATTCAATTCCAAGATCAGTCTGCAGGTTTATGGGGATACGACCGCTACTTTGAAAAATTTGACTTATTGCATCTGATACCTCTTTTGCGGTTTTGCTTTTAATAGGTTTAGCCCATGCATATTTAGAGAATCTATCGATAACTGTTAATAAATATTTGAACCCATTATTGATTTTAGAATATGTCTGCATCTCCACTAAATGAGCCTGCCACAGATCGTCAATACCAATTATTTTAACTTTTCTGCGCGGAAAATTATTTCGCGCTCGTTTATGCAGTTCGTTTACGACTTGCTGTCGACTCATTATAACTGACGGCAATGATGCGAGGAAGAGGTAATTTATACGTTTCACGCAAATAAAAAACGTTTTTCTTTTTACTTTTAACATTTATTTAACAAATTAAATTTTGCCTACAAACATTTGAATAATAATTATTTATTATTTGATGCTTACATAAAATCGGGATCTCATTAAATAATCGAGCGTAATTAAAATAATTGTGACCTGTTGTGGGCGGTATAAAAAAGTCCATTGCACCCAGTGAATATGAATTCTGGTTACAGCATTTCATCATTTCACCATATAGGTGATATGCGGCAACATGCTGCCAGACGGTTTCACTCCAATTAAGGACTGATTGAAGAAATGATAATAAATCCTCTACGCGCACCCAGTCCTCGTAATTTAAGATGATTTTCTTAGATCCATCCTTAAACAAAATACGCCGCTCGTTACCTCTATAAGTCAGCTTTACACTACATCCACTGGTTGTTTTTCGTAGTTCCTTAAATAAAATATTATCCTGCCCCGTAAAATGATTTTTTATCGTCCCCCACACTCAGAGAAAAAATATAAGTAGATTCTACAAAATATTTTGTTGATTGCACCAAACATTACTTTTACTATTAAATTGTAGGTTCAATACAGGCTTTCGTAAAACCTACTAAGAAATAGTTATATGTACTAGGATAATTGTAAAAAACAATAAACATAGTAAAATATGTGGTTACATTTAATTTGTAATTTCAAATAACAAACTTTTCGAATATAAAATTTAAATAAAAATATTTCTTAGAATTATTAATTCCATAGTTTAATTGTTTTCTCATTTCCACCAAAAAGTACTCCGAGTGCCCATTATCCTGCAGTGTTTTTTTGGTGGGTTTTTTATAATGTTCAGCCATTTGTTCTATGTCACGATACAAATGTATTACACTTGAATCCTATCGCAACTATCGTCGACCTTAAATTCTCAAAGGTAATTCAAACCATACTTTCTATTGCTGCTATAGAAATATTTTTGTGTTTCACTTCCTATTATACTGCTTACTAAAACACCTATGTATTTTATGTTATGTATTGGGAAAAATACTCTAAAACAAAGTTAATTCAAATACAAATTAATCACCGATCAATGCTGTTGAACGCAGTAATAACAGCAACCGCAGTAAATATTGAATACCGTTCATACATCTTCGCTTTCATGTATAAATTATACGAGTGATATTTGTCTCGTCTATACAAAATCGTGACATCCTTTTTCTATAGAGATCTACAAACATTTACTGGAAGTTAAACAGCTTTGCCGGAGACCCGCGATCTATTACGTTTTTTGTCAAAATAGTAGAAATGCTGTGAATCAAAGAAACATCAAATTCGGGCTCAGCAAGTGGCACAGTTATAAAGGAATAACGATACAAATTGCACCAGAAAGTAATTACTACGAAAGTTCTATGTAAAATTTAATCGCCTAAATATTGATCCTGGTAAAAGCATAGTATGAAAATTATGTACAATAAGGAAAGTCCTTTCATGAGGATGAGCGTACCTTAAAAACTACCATCCCAACCTGCGAAGCCAAGTCGTGGTGCTTTTAACATGTTAAAAATTTTTTGTTATCTTGAAATGAAAATTTAAATTAGTTTTGTGCACTCCACTATACGAAATTATATGTATATATTTTCGAACGAATAATTGTCGCATATTTTTTAATGAACGATTAAAATATATTTCAATTAAATTTAAAGCAGATGCTTTAATTTATTAGTAATTTAATACACCAATTGACGTTTCTACAAAAATTGACGTTTCATTTTGTATTGGTATTTTTCCATCAAAAAAAAATTTACGAAACAATTTACATTTTTTTAAATTGATGTGGGTACATTAAAAAAAATTGTTTTTTTCTGCCAAATAGAACAAAATTTTTGATATCAATTTTTTTTGTGCTGGATTTTGGTAAATAGAATTTCACATTAGTCTTCAGTTATCAATGCCTTTTGTGTATTTTATTAACCCTTATACGAAAGTATCAACAAACTATCAATCTAGAATTGGTAGCAAATTTTACAACTTATTCTTAATATTTTGAAACGGAAAATTGTAAGTAACTAACTTGTAAACTAAGTAGCTTACTGTTGCGATATAAAATGGGAAACACGGTTATAATCATAGTTATATTTAGTCCAGTAATGCCAATTTTAAAGTGTTTTTGTTTTTTTTGGCACTCTTTTACCATAGATACAAATTTATATAAAATAAAATGTTAAATTGGCTTTCAAATTGTAATTACAATAAATATATTGTTATATTTAATGTTAAATTGTAATTAATACAAATAATCAGTAACAATTATTATTAAATTGTAAAACTAAAAAATTATTGTTACATATTACTAGAAATTTGTTTAAACTAAAATTTGTTCATACATTTTTATCAGTGCATCAGTTTCAGTTGAACTACGAATCAGTTTATAGTTTTATACGTTATCTAATGAAAAATTGGTATTTTTTTTGGCCAGTGTTTATTATAAATAATTTAAAATTATTATTTAAGAAAGATTTATTTATTATAAAGTGAAAATAAGTTTTGTGCGTTTCTTATCTTTAAAATTTGAAGTTAAAAAATATTTTCCATTTTGTCGAAAATGACGTACGCCATTTTCGTTAGTATAAGGTTGCGATTTGTGATTCTTCCAGAACTCAGTGTAATCATTCAAATAATGCATGGTATTTAACGTGAAGATAATTTTATTTGGCATGATTTGTAACTAACTTGTAAATAAAATTATAGTTCCAGGTATATTAATGCTAATAAAATTATGAATTACGAGTATGTGTTTGGATTCAATAATGGCAATCTACGAGTGTTACATATCATGAACCATAAAATAGTAAACTTCCTTACAATTAATTGTTTCATTTACTCTTAAATAGTAAATAAAACAAATAAATAAACAATAATAGCAATTATTATTAAATTGTAAAAAATTAAAACAATATATTAAATTTTACAACCAGTTTGTATAATTTAATATTAATTTGTAAATATTATTATAATAAACCAATTTATCTAAAACAACGTGGTGACCAGTTTCAGTTGAACCCTAAACCAATCAATACGTTGTTTAGTGAAAATTTATTAATAATTATTAATTATTTTAGATACAACATTTTTGAATTTGGAAATATAAATTCATTGCTTGGTAAGAAAACTTTATTTAATATAAATTCGTTTGATAAAAAAACCCCAAAAAAAAATCGGAAAGTGAAATTTAGTTTTGTGCATTTCCATTACCAAATTTAAGGTTATAAAATATTTCCCTCATTATCGGAATGCGGATCCGCTCGAAACGCGATATTTTAAAACGCGATATTTTGAAACGAGATATGACAAAAAGAGATGTGGTACAAAGCGCGATATGGTACAAAACACGATATTCCAAAACGCGATATTTCAAAACGCATTATGGTACAGAATGTGCATTGCGAAGCGACGGGAGCGTAGCGACCCGATTTATACCGATCCTATGTACTCTCGCTCCTATCGATTTTTAAATTCCTATAAACTGAAATTAAATTTCCCCTTCACCCGACTGATATAACCCGATCCTAAATTCCCGTTTTGCACCATATCGCGTTTTGTACCAGATCGTGTTTTGAAATATCGCGTTTTGAAATATCGCGTTTTGTACCATATCGCGTTTTGTACCGTATCACGTTTTGAAATATCGCGTTTTGTACTCTATCGTGTTTTGAAATATCGCATTTTAAAATATCGCGTTTGAAATGGGACCCATCGAAATGATGTACGTTCATCTTTATGGTTTATCGATAGTTAAAGTTAGTAATTATTTTACCTCGAACATCATTTAAAATAGTTCTCGATTGGATTTTATTATAAGATTAAACTTTTGTTAAATGCTACAATTTATATAGATTTATAAAAACCATTTCCTCCAGTGATGACAAGCTGTGGATATCTTATAAATATACAGCTGGGTAGCCTTTGAAGAACGACGGAGAGTTACAACTGAACAAAGTTAAGCCAATATTAATTTTTCTAAAGAAAGTACATATCAGCAATATTAAAAGAATGCACAGATTGTGATGGCCATAGGTTGGAAAATTCGAACAAAAAATTGAAGCTTTATGGAATAATTAAATTAAAAAAAGATCCTTTGCTGAAACTAATAATACTGGTAAGTTTTGTTTCACTTCTTACTGTGAACGTAACGTATATGTGAAAATAAAAAAATGAAATAAAATCTGTTTTTTATCTTTCAGAATTGCAACATTTATAAGTATTTAAATTGTTACATTACTTGTTGCCTCCGTTAATTAAACATAATTTAAAAGTGGACGAAGAAACATTTCGTTGGAAGCTATAAAGTCAAGATTCCATAAATAGTAAATTTCTGATTTTGGAAGATGAAGAAGAAATCAACCAACAGATCTATAATTTAAGGGAAGAACATCTAGCGAATAATTTACCCCTAAATCAATAATAATCGTTATTATGTTAAACGAATTGTAGATTAAGTTTATTGCAAGAGTAGATAGCAACTACGTATATTCAACATACACTTTTGCGTGGGAGCAATTGATTTATGTTTTTAAACGTTTTAAATTTTTAATTTACCCACATAAGTCATATAACGTACGGTATTGTATTCAAACTTATTTTTATGCGATAGACACGCGTTTTGATAAACCAATATCCGCAGCGGCCAGTGTAATAACTGATTTGTTCAATATTGAAAAACACAATTTTAAACCAACAGTAGGTACAAATTTACTTAATTACATTAATTAGTTAATTTTAAATTATATTGTTATTTAAATATTTACATATTTAATTTATTTTCTTTAATTATATTAGTCATTATACATCCGTTTTATAAATAAATGTGGTTTTAGTAAGTGTTAAGAATTCTTTTAAAAGACACTTACTGACACAATATTCAATAAACCAACCGAACGAATCTATAATTAAATTTCAAGAATTTCATAACTTTAGAGCCAATTCCACGAACAATCAGTTCCGTGTTCTTATCAAATGTTGTAAATGATAGAAAATATGTTTAAAGTTAATAGTAATATTTTAAAATTGGACAAATTTTGAAATTTTAGCGTATTAGTATTTAACTTTAGTTGTTATCAAGTTGGGACTAAAATTCAAAAGTATAGCATAGAAGACTATCGTTATAATTTTATTGTTATACGAGTAGGTAGCTTCATGGTTCATAAATATTAAAATGATAAAAATATAACAAAATATTGTTTATAAAACTTTTTTTAAAAATATGTTAAAATCATAAATTTGTTTGTCTCTTTTTTACATGAATTGCAATTTGACATGAACTGTTATAAATGTTTCTTAACATAATCACTTTAAAACTATAATAAAGCTCAATCAAAAAATCGTAAAAAGAATTTTATTTAATTTTTTATCAAAGGTTTCACTTTACACAGCTCGTCTTTTATACTGCTTCTGAACTGAAGTCAAAAAATAAATGATCATTTTCAGTAACGGGTAATTATACCAGATTTTTTAATAATATTTATCTTACATCAACAATAATTGCAGATTTACTTATAATACAATTAGTTTGTAAATATTATCATTTCTTATAGTGATTTGTTGATTTCACAAAAACGACAAATTTCTTGTAGAAATTACTATGATTATAATTTGTTTGTAAATATTATCATTTGTAATATTTATTTGTTGAGAATACAAGAATATAAGTTTCTTGTAAAATTTACTAAAAGTACAAATTATTTGTAAATACAACCATTTTTAACATTTATTTATTGACTTTACAAGCATGACAATTTACTTGTAGTTCTTGTTAATATTACAATTTCATTGTACGTTTTACGATTTCTAATATTTACTTGTTGATTTTACAAGAACCGAAAAGAAATTGCAAATATGACAATTTATTTGTTCACTTTACAAATTTTACAATAGTCATAAATTATTTGTAAAATAAACAATTATTACAATTTAAATATTGAAATTACAATAAACAAAAATATTAATTTTAACAATAATTACAGTAAATATTATCATTTTTTTGTTGGGTCAAAATCAACCCCGGAAATTGTTGAATTTATCGGTTTTTTTGTAGATTCAATCAATTTTTTCTCTCAGTGCAATTATTGTAGACCGATGTCGTCCATGTTTCCGCGCACATTTGATGAAACACCGTGTTTTTAAACAAAACTATAGAGGGTTTAAATGATTCAACATCAAAACCGATACTTAAATAAGCTGTACGTTTATCATTTAAGAAATACGTACGAGACAACAATAAATTAGGCACGATTATGGTTTCTTTGACCGATAACTTTTCTGCTTTCGAAAGATTTTCCATTGCAGAGAATTAAAATTAAACTGGAAATTATAATCAAATGTCGGCGTATTTATAGGTTTTTTTTCGCTATACTTCGACTACACCGAACTGTTTTCGGAATAAAGGCGGATTCATTGTTGTAGCTCGTTGTGTTCATTCCGTTCGTTCCGTTCATGATGCTTTTTTGTAAACCAATAGGATTTGTCGCAAATGACGTTTTATTTCTTCGGTATTTTTTTCATCAAGTTGGTCTATCTTCAACTTTTTTACCGAAGAAACATGGCAAGAAAGAAACGACATAATATATGGTATACTAGTAGAAACAAACAGACACATTTTCGATATTTTTATTTTGTAGTCAAGTACGTTGTTCATTTTGTGTTTTGATGTTTTGTTTTTTCATCAACAATGAACCTAAAAAATAATACTGCAGAAAAAATACCGAACGAAAGGAACGGAACGAACTACAACAATGAATCCGCCTTGACTGTTTTATTTTTACGTCATTTTCGAGACGATTATTTTTATTGAATAATTTTACAAAATACTTCATAGATTTTCGTTTACATCTGGTTAATAAAAATACACAGCAATATTGACCACAAACCCCTGTGTATATACTCTGTAACTGTTGTTTATTATAAACTAAACACTTGTTATTTTGTTTTAAAAAAATTTTAACCGAAACATATTTAGACGGGTGTCTACCGTAGGAATCAAAAAATTCTGCACATCCTTTTGTCGGAAAATAAATTGCTAGCCAATATTGTCCTGGTTTATTTGATTTATCCGTATTAATAACATACAGAGCAGGTTTAGATTTCACTATAGCATTAGTTAATAGTTTGTAATAATATTACGATTTTTATCGATTTCTAAAGTAGCATCATATTCCAGGTATATTAAACAGGTAATAGTTAATGGTAGAGCAGCTCCAAATCTGGCTTCTAGTCTTAAATTCCCCTGATTCATTAGAGAGTTGCATGACTCAGTACTCGACATATCGGCTGTTAGATCAAAAGCTAGCATGAAAAATCCATTTTTAAACATATCTTTACTAATCAAATTTCCCTGTGGTGTGTGTAAAATTCCATTTGCGGCAAATATCGTTGAATATGCTCGCGCATAATATGCGTTGTCTGAGAAATTCATCTCAATAGGATCGTTAGGAATTTGAGCTCCATTCATATAGAGTGCAAAAGATGTTATTTTGTTATGCTTAAAATTAAAGGGGTTTTTTGATCTTTTCCCAGTATAAGCATCATTATCAATCATCATGAAAATAAGATTTGTAGGTAGTTGCCCGATTACTATATTATCCAGCGAAATTGAAGTTCCACCCGAAGCTATTGTAAATGTTTTTATTTCATTCCGTTTGTAATGATATTTGGCCGTCGCAGTCTCAAGAATTTTATGATGAGCAATTAATATATTCGGGTTTACTGTAACATGTCTCATATACAGGGTAGCCTCGGTGATTTTTACAATCGACGTGTCTTTGTCCGCCACGAGTAAGTAAAATTCTGGTTTATTTAGTATTAACGCAATTCTCAAATCCACATTATTTAATAACAATAAAGGTTGATTTAGCATATCGGCATGTATTTTTCCGTAAACTTCAATGATACAACTGTTCTTAGTTAGAATTGACCGCGATTTTAAGCCATCATTAGTTGTAAGGTTATCGAGTGACTTTTCATCCAAAACCCATCCTGCTAGTTGAAGGTGAGTTTTGTGCGCATCATCACCGTAGTTCAATAGTTGCTCTATATATGTGCTCTATAGCTGTAATTTCCATTATTCGAATTTATATTCTTTCCATTTAAAGAAACGCCGACTTGGTGAAAAAGGCTATGTAACGGCCTCAACATACAAACCACCATCGTTCTTAGCAATCTGTAACTTCAGACGCAAATTTATGGATGATAAATCCAAATATGCGTCGCCATGTCCGTAACATGCAAACTCAATAACCGATTGATTTTCTAAACTGGTAATGGGTTTGTATGCTACTTCCTCGTTTTTTAAAATACTGGTCTGAATTGACGGTGGCTTAAATAGATCCAGCTCCGATTTCATGCATTCGTTAAACGACATTATGTAAATATATCAATAATATGACTTTTGTTTGTTTTATTTTTTGATATATTTCTCCGTTTTCTCATTGTGTTTCGCTTACGGACTGCTTTCGACTGGTTGCATAAACGTATCACACGTCCTTTTATTGATTTTCAAGCGTTTTCTGATTCCGGAACCCGACATTTGTTTTATTTTTTCTGCTGCCTTGACTCGCAATTTATCGACCATTTGAATTGATGTATCGCGGATTATCTCATTAACCGGTTTTCCACGAAGAAAATCTGTACCCGCCTCAATAGCACTACTTTTTAAACCCTGCAGAGCCGATGATAGCAATGGTGTTAAATATCTAAATATTCCGCTAAAGAAGCCTCCAATTCCCCTTCCCTTTTGATAAATATTTTGAAATCGTAATAATGGCCCAAAGTCTTCGTGGTTGTAACCACCACCAGCCTGGCTCGAATAATAACGAGTATAATATTTATCCGTCATCTCTTAGCGAATGGTTGCTTTCTGCTACACTACCCCTCTTTATATACCTTTTCGGAAGTGCAAAACCAAACTCGTCATAAAGAGAACATCTTCAAAAAATACTTGTTCTCCGTGCTCGTCCGCTATTAAGATGTTTATTTCGGATATACTATGTTTTTCAATGGGGCAGTATTGAATATTATCTATATGGTATGCGCGTGATATGCTTTTATCTGGCACAATTCTAAACGGATCCATAAACAAGCATCGAGCAGATGTATCACCAATAATGCGAGGCTTAATTATATCACAATAAAAACATATGTACATGGGATACGGAATCTCACGGATTTCAATGATTTCTTCAATATAGGTCTCTTTTATTTGCTGAATTTTGGTTTGAATCTCCTTTGTTAATTCGAATTTTTCAATATCATCCCTGATAGATTTAATAAACTCAGGCCATTTTTTTCTGCCGATCTGAGAAAATATCGTATCAAACAGCGCCTCTTGCGTATATTGCACACCACATAATACAATTACATTATGTTTTTCTAGCGCTGCAAAATGAATGAAGGGCTTCTTGTCTTTCTTAATATATATGAATTTGGTTATTTCAGCCGATAACTGGTATCGATTGAAAAACTCCTTATCTTTAATCGGTTCATAAAATGTCGGAGCTGCATTTAACAAATTGATTAATTTTTCATTTGTCCAACCTGTTTTTGCAGTTAATTTAATCATTATTTTCGGTGGAAGTGTTTCTTTGGTTCCAACAACGGTATGAGCGACACTTGTTAGTCCCACATACCATTTCTCACTAGAATCAAGGTTTATTACATCTGGGATTTTAACCCTTTATATAACTTTTTATTATTTAATAAATTTTATTTATATTTTGTCCAAGGCTGGTCTCGAGCGCAAACTTTGACTACGTGTTATTGTTTCTACAGTAGATGTACGGCTACTTTTCCTTTGGGGAAAATTTATTTCCGTTTGTATATAACCATCACGGCCTTCCCTCAACTTAGATTGATGTTTTTTTAAAGGTTTCGGAGGTTTTTGAAATTGTGGTACGGTTAACACATCACCATTTTTCATTTCAATTGTTCTGTAGCCGTCAGAGTCTCTAATGTTTAATACATCCCTTTGATCATATTCATTTTCAATAGCATTAGTAAAAACAGCATCTTCATCATCATCATCGTCATCGGGAGCACTCTGTTGTTGAGAACTAGGGAGATTGCCTACACCTTTAAACTCAGGTATGTCCGGTATATCAATTGTTTGTGTAGAATTATCAATTGCTACAGGTGATCTATGTATTTGCGTGTCTTTTTTTTTAGTAAAAATCCTCTTAGTTTGTACTCCAACTCCCTCAACATGTTGTTTCGACTGTGTGGTCTTAACAAGACATTTTCGTAAATTTGTTTCTATTCTCCACGTGGTTTCTTGCGTCCGGGTTTTTGTTGTCTGAACGTGATTTCTTGGTGGATGGATTCTTGTGTGTTTTCTTCTGTTATGTTGGCAACGGAACGAAAATGGTAGAGAAAGAGAGAACAATGCGCATCGAGTGTGTGCAAAGTAAAACGTTTTAAAAAAATGTTTTTTCTTGTATGTCTCTCTTTTGTACCAACGAAAATTTGGTATAAAGGAGAGACAGAGAAGAGAGATGCATTTTCTTCTAAAACGTTTTACGAGCTGTGCGACACTCGAATATTTTTTTTTGTTGTTTGTCATTCAAGTGGTGATTTTTGAGTCGAATTTTGATTATTGTAAAGAAAAATTCTAGTTTTTTGATTTTTGACGAAAAGTCTGGTTGTGAATTTTGTTAAGCCTCGTTTTGAGGTAAAAAATTAAAAGTTTGTAAAAAAAATAGAAAAGGCTCGGTTTACTTGGAATTGTAAAAGACAGTCGAGTCTAGTGATTATTTGATTAATAAGATATTTTATAAAATAAAAAAAAAGGAAAATATAATATTTTTGTTAATTTTTGGTTGTGCGAAACCATATTTTTAATAAAAAAAATGTTTTGCGATTTGGCTGCATAAACAGGTGTATAGTCTCAAAAGATAACATAAAATATAAGATAATAAATTTATAAACCGTAGAAGTATACAATTAAGTATTTTAGTATTAAGTTGTTGATATATTTGAGTGCGAAACAATAATAAATTGTTGTGTGGAAATTGAGTTGGAAATTAAATGAAAAAACACGAACTGTCGTTTAATTGATCATAATTCTGTTCATACCTTAATTATAGTTAAGTGTGTTTTCATGAAGGTATAAACAGCGTGACACTTCTGTGAAGTTGTAATTGTAACTCGGGTAACGGCCAGGGTGCCGCAAAGATTAAGGGCAACCGGTAAAAGTGGCCATTTTGCAATTTTATTTGTTCCTTAAGGCGATCCAACTCTCAACAATTATTTACGGGTGGCCAGGTGAGGCCATTTCATTTGCTTTATTTGCGGACTGCGGCGAGACAACGCCCAACAATTATTTACGGGTGGCCAGGTGAGGCCATTTCATTTGCTTTATTTGCGGACTGCGGCGAGACAACGCCCAACAATTATTTACGGGTGGCCAGGTGAGGCCATTTCATTTGCTTTATTTGCGGATTGCGGCGAGACAACGCCCAACAATTATTTACGGGTGGCCAGTTGAGGCCACTCTGTTAGCAACGGATTCGGCGGCCAGTTGAGGCCAGCCGTGATAGTTTTATTTTTTTGTATCGGGGAGAGGCCCCGCAACATACGTGGCCAACATCGGGGCACTTTTGTGTAGCACCTGTGTCGGTCGGACACAGCGGCGGCGTTGCGTAGCGGTATCGGTGAAGCGGGGAGCGGCATAACCAAGCCGCAACGACACGGGTGGCCAGCCGGCCATTTGTGTGTTTTGGGTTATCGGTGGTCTGCCGCACCGTTCGACCGCACAAGGTCAGCCGTATTAACGGTAGCCAACCGGCTGTTGATTTTTATTTGATATCGGGGAGAGGCCCGCAACGCTGTAGCCAACCGGTTACTCGAGTAGTATTTCCTTTTGGTAACGGTATAGCCAAGCCGCAACGGTCCGGGTGGGGCAAGGTCACCTGTGGCATGACGGCCGCGCAAGGCCGCACCAGTAATTTGTTTTAAAAAAAATAAGGTACAATTTTTTATTTTTTTTATTTTAATTTTTTTTAGATTCTAATTTTTTTATATATTTTTTATTATATTCATTTATATATACATATATAATTTTCAAAAGTTTTGTGATCGGGCGCCGCACAGCGGGTGCGCGCTCGATGCGCTTTGCTGATCTCTCTCTCTCTCGTTCCCTCCCTTTCTTTTCTGTTCGGGAAGTTGTTTCCTTTTTTGTCGTTTATTTTTAAATATACAAAATGAATTACTAAATTTTTTTCGGTTGTGTATGATGGGAGCGGAGACTCCCTCTGCGTCGGTTTAGTGTTTGCGGTCCCTTGGTGCCCGCATCCAATTTCGTAACCAGGGCTTCGCCCTGTTTGAATTCGAATGGATGCGCGCACCAAGGCACCTCTCTCTCATTTATAATTTTTTTTTTGAGTTGTTCGTTCCTCATGTTTCGGCCGACGGATTTCGGCGGAACTACGGTTTTTATTTATTATTTGCGTTTCCCCAACTTTCTGTTAATCACGGTGTAGGCCAGGAGCCCTGCATGCCTCAAACCCCACGACCCTCGCACTTCTCGCTGAGAACGTAGCCGGCAAAACATCACCGTGGAGGCCTCTGCAGGAGCTTAGTGAATATCTGCAGGTTGGCAGTAGCCAGCGTGTAACAATGTTTTGGGTGCCATCTAAATTTATTGTGATGTGCATTTTTTCTTTTAATCGATGAATAGTTTAATAAATGCTGTCTGTATAAATACCACTTATGTAAGTCACATAGCTTCTTGTTATGTAAAATTGATTTCATATTCTTATCTAAAGACGATAATTGATCATCCTCCAGTACAATATGTTTAAATTTTTCAAAAGTTTCCGGTGGTATAACAATCATTCTTTGTAAAGTGTTCATAATGATTTCTGAATTAATTGTCCGATGACTCCTGATAGGATGCTACCTATTAAAACCCGTAAAAATCCTCCTTTTTGAACAAGTATTTTACGCTTAGACGTAATACTCAGTTTTGGACAAACTAATTGACGCAGCTCCCTTTTATACTTTTTCAGTTTATTTTTGCAGTGCTTAGAAATTTTACTGTTCCCGTTTAAGGTGTTAAGCGATATTTCGCATAACGTTTTTATAATTTCGGAACTCGACGCTTTAAGTAATGCTTTTCGTAATTGAGGATTACAATCTTTTAAAACATGTAGAATATGTCTGTTTGCCCTCAAACGTTTCATTTTTCGTGCACAACTTTTCATTTTCGAGCAGCGCCGGTGAGCAGTAACAAGTTAGATAATTCTGATTAAAAATATCTGTTCGGAAACGGATCAAATCGTTGGTTGATTGACCCAGATCGAAAAGTAGATAACCGTGTGGTTTCGAAGTTGCTTCATTATATACCCTCATAAGATCTGTGGAATTTTCGGGGTATATTTGTCTAGCGAGAGACAAAATCTGAGATTTATCGCGGGGATTTTTAAAGACTACGAGATATTTGCAGTTAAGCGAAATGTCTCGACAATATTTGGCCTGATGAAATACATTTTGAGTTACTAAGTCGACAGATATATTATTGTGATGAGATCCTTTAGTGAATAGCTCACAAATATTTTTATTGTAAGTCTCCGTCATTAGATCATCTAAAATGATCAGAGTACCGCCTTCAACATTTTCAAATGTTTCGGGGACATTTTTTAAAATTTCTATCTGCTTCGAGCTATAATATCTTTCGGTATAGCTTTTGCTAAACCATTACACCATAATATTTTTCTTAATTATAAATGCCTTAATAAATCTAACACAAAAGTTGTTTTACCACAACCTGAAGGTCCGGCAACCATCATTGTAAAGGGTTGAATAATATTCATTTTAGGCGAGGACCACAGTAATAATGTATAGACATTGAAAACACCTCCTTTTATACATTTTTTGGAAATGCTATGCACATATCTGAACAAATAGTTATAAATACATTCGTCTCTTCCAATAATATATCCAAAAATATCATAAACGCGTCAGGGCCGCGACGTGTTATTTTACGTATTAATTCCTCTAGCTGTTGATGGTCGTTAAACTGATTTTCGAGGTTGTCTAACATTTTTCGTGAGACAACATTCTTAACTAAACATTTTTTGGCTAATCTGTCATATTTCAAAATTTGACATAAAGACGAAATATTTTTTAATATCACCTCAATATGTCTGGAATCCATTTTCTATAACCGACACTTTTACAGATAATGAGAGCAAATTATTAGACTTATCAGACCGACCTCTCAAAGTGACTGAGAACACCAAACTATTGTCAGCACAAAACAAACATTTCTGATCGTGAATAAATTAAATAACTTACACTATAATCTAATAAGCATGACCTAATTAAAATGTAGGTCAGATATCAAGGTCGACTAGTGTAGCCCAAACATAAATCAATCAATCAATTCTAATCTAGATCATGCCCCACTTAAATATAGAGCGTGATCTAATTACCATGACCTAATTAAAATATAGGTCAAATTTCTAGGTCAGCTCAGGAGGCCCAAACATACCTTGACGTAATTAAAATATAGGTCAAATTTCTAGGTCAGCTCAGGAGGCCCAAACGTACCGTGAAGGTCAAACTTCAAGGTCAGCTCAGGTGGCCTGCTATCTACTGTTCTCCAATGGGTTCTCCCATAAGTTCTATATTAGCTAACTTGTTAAAGAAAAATTTAAAGAGTTTACCACTAGATTCTTTGGATTTCCAGCCTTTATTTTAGTATCGTTATGTGGATGATATTATTACTGCTATACCAGAAAATGAAATTGATATATTTTTAAATAGTTTTAGTAAAATATACAGTCGAATAAAATTTACTTTGGAAAAGGAAGTTAATAACATAATTACATTTTTAGATTTACTTTTGATTCACGAACCTAATGGCAAAATTTCTTTCGATTGTTATCATAAAGATAGTTGGTCTGGCAGATATCTAAATTTTCATTCGTGGCTTCCAATTTCATATAAAATTAATACAGTAAATATGTTGGCTCAAAAAATCTTAAAACTTTCAGACAAAAAATTCCATAATAAAAACTTTAAAATTTTGAAAGAAACACTGCTGCACAACCATTATACGGCAAAATTAATTAATAAAAGTTTTTGGACAAAAAAAAATTCTAATAATCGGCTTCAAAATTATTAATCGATACCATATATAAAACATTTGTATGAAAAAAAAACACCCTGTTGAAAAATTATAATTTCAAAAGTGTTGGTAACTCATCAATTAGTTCAAAAGGTACACTAATCGAATCGAGCCGAATTTAATTTATCAAGTTAAATGTGATTGTAATGTTGTTTATATTGGCCAAACCAAACAATTTTTAGAAAAACCAGTTTATCAACATAAAAATGGCGTAAATAACGATAACGAACAAAGTACGAGTGCACTTACAACTCATTTAAAAAATACAAGTCATATAATTAATTTAGATAATACTTGATGAAGAACGATATTTTAGAAAAAGATCAATTTTGGAAATGCTGTACATTAAATCGAGTACTAATTCTATAAACATTAATATATCGGAAATGTAGTCCGTTATTTGTATCTAATTTGTTTTTGTCTCCCTTATCGTTATTTTAATTTTAAAATTTCTAAATTTATTTTATATAATAACATTTTTAATTTTATAAATTCAAATCATATTTTATATAATTTTTAAAATATACCTTCTATTGATTTTGTATTTATAGAAAATTTTATTGTATAGGCTTTGTATATTTTGTAACGGAAATTTTATTAATAAATTATCATTAGCTTTGATAATTATGTCGAATTGACTTCGGCAACTTAGTAATTAATTATTTTAATTTTAAAACCGAGCCAGAAACCAAAAAAAACATTATATGGGCTCATTAAATATTTTCTAACAAATATTTAAACCATACTCCGGTCCCAAATACCAAATTTGTGATTTGACGTGTTTTTCACCATATACATATATAATTTCAGCACTGAACATTTTTATTTGTATTCATCTCGTTCTTTTTATCTTCATATAATCACATAATCTTCTTTCAATTTACTTGTTAAGTTTTTTGTATTCCGTATATACAAACAAAATACTGTTGTGAAAATTTTCTGAAGAAATCATTTTTATATTATTGACTGCAGCTTAAATACTCGACGTCTATATTATATACATTATGTACACAAGTGTGTGTGTGTATATAATAAACATCTTAAATTATCTCTAAAGTATATATTATTATCTTATACAATTTTTTGTCTTCACATTCATTCATTTTGTCAAAATCAAACTTGAGGTCGTATTGTGTAAACCTTTAGCGAGGGAAAGCACAAGAACCGTTTGTGAAAAACAACATCCAAATTTTCTCTGCATCAAAATTATTTTCTTTCATTTAAGATCTACGTATACGACGAGTACATACACGAAAACGAATTATAGTACTCGTAAATACAATTAAAATAAATTGTTTAGCACTTTGTTTAATTATATTTTCCATTTTAATTATTTTCTTGTTTCGAGCTGTTCTTAGATTTTCTTTGGCATTAGCGCAACAACAATCGCACATGAACCCTCCGTGCCGCCCCGTAACACATATTTTTCATTAATAATGAAAATCAGTTAAAATACATAATTACATTACTTTGGGTATATTAAATAATACAATTATTACTGTATGTAGTACGGTAAAAACATGTACGACAACAATCGAAAACCAAAAGCAAATTTGTATTCATTTTATTCATACATGAAGGCAGTATGATCGTAATAATGCCGGCATACATTGTTAACGTATTTGCGGTAATGGGCCTATAAAAGTTTTTTTGGTTGGTTGGTTACTTGGTGGAAATTTTTTAGTGGTAATAATATAATAACAGTTAAAAGTGTGGAGGTATATACCGTAGTCGTTGCATAGTGTTTTCTTGGTATAATTTTCCTTAGTAGATACGTTTTACGAGTCTTTTTATGTGCCCTGTTATTCAATTACGGACTGAATGTTAAATTAGTCGCACTTTTATTGTGAAATAATACTTATATCACCAAGGAAATAGTTATGTTGACTTTTATGCACACTTGTTCAGAGTTGGCAGGAAAGGGAACTTTCAACCAATTTTTGAAATTATTAGAATAGCTAATAACGGAAAAGTCAGTTATCAAGATTGCTAATATTTCAGTAGTGAATTTTTGTTCAATGCATTTGTGTCACGCTTCTTATTTTTCTAGTTCAGAAGCTCGGTTGGTTCTTCATCTTGTGAGAGCTTCATCAGGCAAACATTAAAGCTCGATTTCCATTGTGAAAAAGTTTATCTCAGTAAAAAATACTGGAAAAGCAAACAGAGAAAGGTAATATTACATCTACAACAGAGTGCCAGAGAAACTACGATTTGTTTATTTTTTTATAGGAAATTTTTATGGTTAAACAATTGACAACCTAACCAAAAAATTTCATAATTTTTAGTGATTTTTGTGAGTTCAAGTGTTTTTAAGTTGCGTGCATAAAATGGATTCTAAAAATCAAGTAAGTGTGCTTGATTTTATGGATCCATTGAAGATCATCTTCAGCAGCAGCGAAGATGAAGACAATTGTGATTGTGTTTCAAAAAAAATTCGAATGTGCCTTTAATCAGTTAAAGCAAGATGCTCATTTATTTTACAAATACAGTCGGATGAAGCCGAAATCGAGGATTTATTGGAGATGTTCGGGTCATTAATAAAAAAGCAAACGGTTCTAAATGAACCACTAAGCTCAGATCTAAGATTGGCGGTAACATTAAGGTATGTAAAATATTAAAATATAATAATAGGTTATGATGTGGTGGAGGTGGAGGTTCAAGTTTTATGGTAAAGTATTTTTTTTATAGAAAAATTCAATTAAAATATGTCATTGTTTATTATTGTATGACGCAAAAGTGATTTCAGATACTTTGCTACTGGCGCATCTCGGCGAGCATAGCCATCGCGTTGGTGAACAAACCAGATTCATAGAATCGTATGCGAAACAACAAAAGCCATAACAGAAGTCTTAAAAGGCAAGGTGTTCCCAAAAACTACAACCGAATATTTTCAAACCGTTGCATTCAGCATTTGACGGAAAGCACGTCGCTATTCAAGTGAATAAATAATTTTAGATTTGATTATTTTATATTTTTTCCAGGCACCACGTAACTCTAACTGCGTCTTTTTTAATTATAAAAGGAATCCTTCGATTGTTCTCATGTCAATTTGCGACCATAATTATAAATTTATTTGGGGCGATATTGATGTCTAAACCGATAATGGTAACCGATAATTTTATCGATGAACCATACGTTTTTGGTGGCAGATGATGAATTCGCTTTATGTGAAGATATGCTGAAACTATATAAATCTGTTCAGACTACGACTCAAAAAATTTTCAATTGCCTTAAGACGGTCGATTTATATTATCCTTTCCTTTCAGTTCCTTCACGTATCGTGTCAGACAAAAAAAAAACATTCTTATATGTATTTTTCATAGGAGTATTTATATTATCCGTTCCGTTCAGTTCCTACAAGTACGGAACGGATAATATATAAATACTCCTATGAAAAATACATGTAACAATGTTTTTTTTTTTTTGTCTGAAACGATACGTGAAGGAACTGAATGGAACGGATACTATAAATCGACGTTTAGTCGTGCTCCTCGCATGATTGAAAATTGTTTTGATATCCTTTCTTCAAATTAGAGGATATTTAGAGCATCAGAACTCCACCCACATAAAGACACATAGAGATTTTTTTGAAAAACATTTTGCTTTACACATTACCATATTTTAATAAAACATGATGCAAACAAATAAAATTAGAAGGCCTTGAAACAAAAAGTTTTCTGGCAACGAAAAGCAATTTTTTTCCATATAACCCACAATAAGTAGTGACACGCCATTGTACAAAGCTCGTTATTCTGTATAAAAAGTTTACCAAATGAGACCATACAATACTGGAGAGGTTATCCGCGATGGTATTTAAGACATGTCACTACATTTGTTCATTTGATAAATTAATATTGTAATAAATTTTTAGAATCCATTGGTTCAGATTCTGACTCATTTCGCACGCCATCACTCGATCCACATCTAACTGATTATCACCTAGAGAGCAGTTGTACACCAAACATAAGGCCAGCTATTAAGAGCACAATCA
The DNA here is from genome assembly GCA_947310385.1 of Nephrotoma appendiculata. Lineage (NCBI taxonomy): Eukaryota > Metazoa > Arthropoda > Insecta > Diptera > Tipulidae > Nephrotoma > Nephrotoma appendiculata. The sequence goes on from OX371223.1 coordinate 113,610,186, forward strand.
AAGTTTCTACATCAAAAAATGCTAGTGCCAATACTCTAGAAGAGAAACCTAAACGAAAAAATTATAATCCAAACCGGAACGAGGGTGCAGTAATGGAAATTGTGAAACAGCAAAGAACTGTGCGTAATGCAATTCCACGCGTACCTTTTGGGCGGATGGTTCGCGACATTTTACAAAATTATGGTGATATCCTTGTATCACCGCAATGTTTAGACGCTCTCCATGAAGCATCCGAAATGTTTTTGATCCAGCTTTTTGCGGATGCATATCGATGTTGTACTCACAGAAATCGGCAAACTTTATCGATCATTGATATACAGTTGGTGCGATACATACGTGGTCTTCGTAATCCATGAGTGGTTTCAGATAGGTTAATTATAAATGTGATTATAGAATTTTTTTGATTGTCGAATTTGTAGGTACATAGTTTTATTTAAATGTATACTATTTATTGAATTTAATAAAATATAATAATGAAATATACACTACCGCTCTTAAGTGTTTAGGCACCCCTTTTTACATGTATTATTGATATAGTATTATATTTACGATTTAAATGAAATAGTTATCTGAAACCTAAAGAGCCTACTATTGCTTTCGATCGATCTGGTTGGTGGCTACACGCTATACGAAATTTTTTGTACTACGACTTTCGCATACTGTGAACGTTAACGAAAATATGACGTTTAAATCCATCTCGAACATAAATATTGTTGCAGTATGGTTAGAGTTTCTGCAATTACATTGCTCATACTTTGTTGTCGGAGCTCCTTGTGAAAACATTACTCTGATAACACTTAAATAATTTTGGTAGTAAAATTATTTTGATAATCGAAAGCAGTAGTACCGAAACTTACGAAATACGATAGCAAATATTTCAACGATAGACGAAAATGATCAAAAACGTTCGAAAGCAATAGTAGGACTTCAGTTTCATTATATAGCCACCAATGACATAGGGTTAATTTTACTACCCTCTACCTGCGCTTGCTTGGATTGTCGTAAACTGTTTATTACGGTAAAATTACAATAATAGTTTGTAGGAATTTCCAGAAAAATTTATCAGTCTGGTTTATTCTAGATAATGATGTTTACATTGATTTTTTGAAAAGATTTCAGTGAAATGCGTCAAATACGATCAGTTGTAGTCTCATATTACACTGTTAACATAGTAAGCGAAATATCGAGTAACAATTATTTAAAATGCCTCCAAGAAAAGAACCAAGTACTGAAACCCGTATGCTTATAATAGCTTACCATACAGCTGGCATAAGTAATTGAAAGATTGCCAAAAAAATTGAATTAGACCACGCTACGGTCGATTGTAACGTTAAAAAATATCGGGAAAGTGACAGGTTTTTTAATAAAAGACGTAGTGGAAAACCAAGAGCGACATCTGTAGATGATCATAGACTAGTGATTACTAGCAAGACGAATAGACACAAAACAACCCCGGAAATAGCCGCAGAATTAAATGTTGGTCAACCAAAACTAGTTATAGTGTTTCTACGGTTAATCATCCTCTAAAGGAACCCGGACTACATGGCCGTGTTGCTATTAAAAAACCATTATTAATAACCAAAATAAGCAAAAGCGACTTAAATGAGCCCGTAAACACCAACATTGGACGATAGAAGATTGTAATAAAGTTTTATGGACGGATGAGTCCAAATTTCAATTTTCGATATCCGAAGACGAATATTCGTGAGAAGATCTGTGGGTGAACGTGCCGCCACCGTAAAGCATGGGGGTTTTTCAGTTATGATTTGGGACTATTGTGCTGGTACTAGTGTAGGCGATGTTGTGAAAATTGACGGAATACTACGAAAAGAAGGGCACCGACAAATGCTGGAGAACCAGTCAATACCTTCAGGAATTTGACTTTTGCATCAAAACTTTACCTTTCATCAAGATAATGATCCAAAACATTAACGTAAATTATATAAAGGCTATCTTCACCATTTAGAGGATAAAGGAACAATTAAAATTATGGAATGGCCTCCCCAGAGCTTTGACTTGAACCCTATTGAGTTACTGTAGGAATAATTGGACAGCAATCAGCTGCAACATCAGTTTCTGTTATGTAGAACAAACTTCAATCAATAACGCCAGAAACTATGGCAAAACTTATTGCGAGAATGCCTCGACTGTGCGCTGCGATTGTTCAATCAAGGGGAGGTTACATAAATGAAAGTAAAATTTAAATTGAGCATTTTAATTTTGACATTTATTTAGTATATTGCCATTAGTAAATGTATGTATGTAACTAAAAAATAAATATTTTCATATTTATACTGAGTTATTATATGTTTTATGCTGTTCTTGACAGTGCCTAACCACTTTTGAGCGGTAGTATACACTCAAAGGGTAGTCACTTCATCGTCTCGAGTTTAACCTCATCCATGAACTGCCGAGTGGTTCGAGCTGTGTGACACCGGGCATTACCCTGCAACAATAAAGAGAATGATTTCGTTATATCTTTCAAGGGTCAGATCTCCTCTGCGGCCTACACCAGGTACGAAAACCAGATCTGTTTTCCCTTAAGCAATATCTCAGCCCAAACCATGCACGAAACAGCGCCGTACGAGATTGTTTCAGCAAAATAGCACTGCGAAAATCGCTCTCCTGGAAACCGGTATACCCGGCCTCTGCTATCACTACCATGAAGATGTGGATGTAGATGCGGCGGAAAGTGAAGCGGGGCACTTGTTAAAATATTTAATAATAATAAATGAACCGCACTTGTTCCAATTTTAATTTTTATTTAAATAATAAAATTATTTGCTGTTTGTCTTGTTGGTGAGTGATGAACTACTCCTTGTTGCTCTGGCAAAATCCAAAATCGAATAGAAAGTTTATTTTCATTTTGTTTTTCTTCCTCACCTATCTTCGAACCAAAAATATAAAACCAACCGTTTTACGTGATTTTGGTTTTGCAAAATCAATACGATTTTATCTATCTCTCAATGATTTGATTGTAGAGGTTTGTAATGCTTGTTGTGAAACCAAAATATAATTTTTCAATTATATTTTACTTATAAAAATTTTGTATGTACAAGTGTTGTACGATTACTATGTACAAGTTGTTATGTACGTTATTCGTATATCGAACCCGAAGGAAAACCGAAAAATTAAAAAAAAAACGGAAAATCGAAAATTGCGATTTGAAGAGGAATTTTGTATGGAAATACACTTAACACCACCGATGAAAATGGTATTTCGACAATGATCATCCATTTAAATAGCCACTTCGGATTATTTTCAATAGATGGCGTTGGTTGTGGACTACTATAAATATAAGTTGTGTAGAATTGTGGCAATCTTATCTTCTATATATATAAAAAGAATTGCATTCAGTTCCCCATTCTTTTGGCGTTCGCTATGACGATTAACAAATCACAAAGTCAATTTGCAAAAAACAACTAAATTTTCGATATATACCTAAGTTTGAATCGACCTTTTAATCACTTTTCAATACATTATGCCACCTTTATGGTTGCGTTCGTTCATTCAAAAATAACGATTCTGAATTTTTGTACAAATGATAATTGGTCGAACAAATGACCGAACGAACGAACGCAACCATAAACCTACCTTTAGTGTTGAATTCGATGAAAAAGTGAATGGAATGGCCACCCAATCGTCTAAATCAAACGGCTATTGAGAATTGAGTTGAGTTGTTTGATTTTTCTCTCATTAAAATCAATTTTCGTGAAGGTCAAAAGTGTTTGCTCGGACGAAGTAATTTGGGGCGAAACAAAGTTCGCCGGGTCAGCTAGTTTTATATAAACTTAATACAGTAAATATTTTGGCTCAAAAAATCTTAAAACTTTCAGACAAAAATTCTATAATAAAAATTTTAAAATTTTGAAAGAAACACTGCTGGCTGCTCAACCATTATACGGCAAAATTAATTAATAAAAGTTTTTGGACACAAAAAAATTTTGTTAGTAATTCTAATATTCGGCTTCAAAATTATTTATCTATACCATATATAAAAGATTTGTATGAAAAAATAAAACAACCTGTTGAAAAATTATAATTTCAAAAGTGTTGGTAACTCAACCTCCGTTGCCCGAATTTTCAGCCCGAAATTTTAATTTTTTAATTGACTCCTATCAATTTCTGTCATGACACAAAATATAAGCAAATTATAACTATAAAGCAAGTTTGTGTCACACGCAAATTATAGCTATTAATTAATTGTGTATTAAATAAATTTCGAACTAATCGTGGCTTCTAAATTTTGATAAAAATAATAAAAACAAATGTATTACCATAGAAAAATAAGTTTACCATAGATTTCTCATTTGTATAAAACGAGAGATAAAAATGAAATTCCAGTATCATGATTGTATTTGTGATTTTGCATTGTGCGCTATGTAAAGTCACAAATATGTACAATCAAGACATTGGAAATTAATGCATTTTATACAAATGAGATATCTATGTTAAATTTATTTTTCTATGGTATTACTTTTGAAACATCAAAGTAGAAAATTATTAGGTCAAGTTTTCAAAAAAAAAAAAAAAAATCTAAAAATGTTTTCAGTGGAATTATTGGAACTAAATTCAGCTTGAGAAAAAGTTTGTCGGATATTAATTTGAGTAAATTTTATTAAATCTCGCCTCATAAACGATTCATGAGCACTTGACCTAATATAACCGTAATTGCTAAAGTTTTGAATAGAAACCGACAAAATTTCGAAAAAATTCTATCTGGAATTATCTAGATATAGTCGCTTGAATTTCTTCTCACAGGCGATTCACGAGTACCTGGCATATTCTACCAGATTTGTTAAAGTTTTGACTACAAATTAGGAGATTTGCTGAAAATTTTTATTTGGAATTATATATAGTCGTTTGAAACTTTGCCGCCCCGGTGGCAAAGTGGTTAGCATGCTTGCTCCAGCGACCGGAGGTCCCGGGTTCGATTCCCGGTGGTGACGAGGAAAAATTTCACGGCTGGTTCAGGATCAATGAATTAATCACTCATTATCCGAAATGAAAATATGATTATGAAACCTCATTTGAGGCGGCCAAATCTCTTGGTATAGTGCCAGAGAGAGAGAGAGAGAGAGTTTGAAACTCGACTCGCAGGCATTTCACGAGCACTTGGCATATACCGCCAAAATTATCTAGATATAGTCGTTTGAATCGCGATTAAAAGAAGTAGCATCGAGAGTTTTTTTTATAAACGAATCTCACATTTGGGAGATTCAAACGACTATATATAATCCCAAACAGAATTTTGCAAATCTCCTAATTTGTAGTCAAAACTTCAACGAATCTGGTGGTATATGCTAAGTGATTGTGAATCACCTTTGAGTCGAGATTCAAACGACTATACCTAAATAATTCCAGATAGATTTTTTCTGCACTGTTCTTAGTTTGTAGTCAAAACTTCAACGAATCTGGCGCTATTTTCCAAATGCTTGTGAATCGCTTCTGAGATGAGTTTCAAACGTTTTTATCCCCGTTATTTCCGAAATCTCTCAGTTTGTAGGCAAAACTTCAAACGTCTATATCCAACAAGTTCTTGCTAGATTCATAGTTTATAAATAAAATTTGTTTACTAATTGAAATTAAAAGGCAGTCAAAATGACTTCTTTGGACAACCTAGTGTTAAAATCGCCTTTGCCTTTGTGAAAAATTGTTGTGCAAGATCTTAATTTCCTCTATATAACAGGTGGATTAACTGATCGAGATTACATTTAAGCTTTTCTTAAAAAATTGAAAGTTCCCAGTGATTTTTGGAAAAATGGTCCACCACCAGAACTGCGATTCGTGCCGCGGCAGCCCCAATAGAAATGATGTTGGTTTTCTACAAATGAAATACGTACGTTCTTCTTTCACATTATAAACGCCAAATTCTTTAACAGTATGTTACTATGCTTACCCGGCGCCAACTGGTTTTTTAATTGTTTGCATCAAGTGCCTTGCATTATTTCCTATTTAAAGCTAACGCATTTCGCTTAGTTTCACCTAACATGCTACATAGAGACGGCGCGACTCAATCCTTTTATCAATGAAATCGCTGTTTACTAATACTTTATTAGATTTTATTACAAAAACTCAAAAATGTCTGCGAGGCTTTAATTTAATTTAATTAAAGTTTAGTTTGGGATTTTAAATTTGACATGTTTGAAGTTACATTTCGGGTATATTATGTCTTAAAATTTCTATGTTAACCCATTTTTGAAGTTTACATTAAATTTAAAGGGATGCCATTACATATATGCGTATAGATAAACCGAGTTCCTAAATTAATGATATGTTTGAATATATCAACTATAACCCAACACGTAACTATGGGGGCCGAAACCACAAAATACGAAAAATTTCGCAATTAGAACACAACACCAAAATAGAGCCAAATTTGGTGAGCGAGCCGCCGAATTAAACACCAAACTGGACGAGGCAGTCAATTTGCAGAATGGCTTAAACAGTCGAATACAGTGTGAGCCATTTTCCTATTTCGAAGACTTGTAACGTTCATGTCGTTACACCACAGGTGTCCTCTGTGTTAAATGTAGTAAAAAGAGTAAAAAAAATTCGATGCAACGCAGCTATGGTATAATAGGTGGCATAACAAGCGCTCATTATTGAAATTAGTTACGGTATGGAACATTTGATATTGAGCGTAGGCATCGGGAAAAATTTTCTTTCCAACTTGACAGGCGAACCATAAGAATTAAGAAAAAAAACAAACTACAATTCTTTTCTTGCGGGCGTTTGAACGATGAGCATATCACATAAAAAAATAAGAAAAACAACACAAAAAAAAAAGTAAGAATAAACAAATATAGTGCACGCGTCCAAATTAAAAAAATAAAAAAATAAAAAATCGATCGATAATACTACGGTGCATCTAACTCGATCGATTATGTAGCAAGAGCGCAGATATACACATAATTCGAGCGATAAAATAAGAGTGTACCATATTAATAAAATAGTCAATTAATAATACTACCGTGCCCATCATTCGACCGAGTGTGTAACAAACGTGTAATATAAACACTATTACGTGCAGAAAAATTCGAGCGATAGTCCAGTATACGGTGCAGTAAAAATCGAGCGATATTCCATTACGTGCAGAAAAGTTCGAGCGATAGTCCAGTATACGGTGCAGTAAAAATCGAGCGATATTCCATTACGTGCAGAAAAATTCGAGCGATACTATACATGCACATACAATTCCGAGCGTCAGTTACCAACGGGTGGCTTATACTTTTCATCAATAGATTACGCAACGGGATTTAAATGAGTGGCCAGCTCAGTGTGGGGGAAAGGTAAGAGTCCGCTTATATAATATATATATAATACGTACTGCGCGCGGTGCGTTGTTCTTTTTGGTATAACTATATTTTCAGTTCTTGGCGTCGGGACACAGGGAGCTCTTTGAAACCCCACGACGAGGCTTATACAAATATACTACGGTCGCGAGTATCACGCAACATCCGGAAGATCCTATCCCACGCACAACAGCTGAGCTACGAGTAATGAAAATTTTTTTTATCGGTGGATGGTATAAGCCACAAATATTATTTCATTAATGATGTTACAGTAACGTAGAGAAAAAAAACCGTTCTTTTTTTGTAATTTTCTAATTTTTTTTTATTATGTTTTGTTCTCGGATAATATATTATATTAGTATGAGTGAAGTTCTATTAAGAATGATTGTTTAACTTATTAAGTTCGGGAGGTGAATAATCGCGGAGGTGCACTAGAATGGAAATGGCAAATTTTTTCCCCTGTATTGTTGAACTAACTAGTGAAGTGAAACGCAGCCCCGAAGTGTTACCGGGCACCACCACTACCACCCACGACAGATTGAGCAACAGCCGGCTATAGCTGCAGGTGGTGACGCTAACATATCTGTCAACGGGCGTGAAGGATGTTGGACGAGGTCACTCCCCGGAAACGTTCCGTTACAGACTTTTTTAAATTTTTGCTTCTGTTGAATACGAAATAACTATATTAATTTGTACATGATAATTTGCTAGCCAAAAATTCCATATTTTTGGTATTGTCCTAATATTTAAATACGGCCCATACTTTTAACTGTGCTTAAATTCATGTTTTTGTTATAACATTTTAAAATTCATTGCCAAAACATTTTAAAATATATTTCACACGAATCTGTCAAAATATATCACAGTCCACGACTATGATAAGTATTCGGGCAGGACCTTAGTGCTGAAGAAAAATAGAAACTTAAAATCAAAGTAAGCCAAGATCTTCAAATAAAAGAAGTTTGGAGAAATTAAATATTTTGGAAGAAAATCAGAACGAGTTGAAGTTGAGCTGGATTAGGGATAAAATATAAGCGGATCTAGTTCCGCACACATCTTGGAAGAAAATCAGAAACCGGATTCGTTGAAATTTGGCCACAATCCAAATCTTTTGCAAAACAATTCTATCTAGAATTATCTGGATAAAGTCGTTCGAAGATCGCCTCACAACTGATTCACGAGTACTTAAAATATACCGCCAGATTCATTCAACTACAAACCGAAAGATATTTAGGAAAATCCTATCTGGAATTTTCATAGTCATTTGAATCTCGCCTTACAGACGATTCAAGCGCACTAGACAATAGACATACATATATATAGTTGAAGTTTTGGCTACAAACTACAAGATTTCAAAAAAATTCTATCTGGAATTATCTGGACTAAGTCTATTGAATCTCGCTTTAATTTTTTTTAATCCAGACTACATATTCAAAACAGAGAAATCATAAAAATAAAAAACAGGACATCCAAAAATTTGTGATTTAACGTATTTTTCACCATATATTCGGTATAAGTCAAATAGATTTCATTTAAACATATAATGTGTAAGTACATAAATAGAATTGAGGTACACAGTATTTATATTTAACTAGAGTGATATATGTATACTACTTTAGTTAGATATACATCTAATTTGTAAATTAAATGGTAAAAGACAAAAACAAAAATTAATTTTAGCCTAAAATTTTATTTTTACCTTTACTTTGGTACTTATAATCTACATACTCATTATATGAGTACTCGTATTTTATTTAATAAAGTGGAAAAGTAATTAACTTTTCAAATTAGTACTTAGCTGAGCGAACAAATATTTTATACTATATATTTTTCATGAAAATATCGTATCGTACGAGTTTTGATTTAAAGCGATAAATTCTACTTTCAACTTGGAAAAATTTATAATTTATTAAACCTAAAAATTATTTATGCATTATTATTAACCGCTGCGTTTTTCACACCTCAGCATGATTTTCAAATTATACAGGTAGATTAATACATCTAACAAACTATATTTAAAATTTTAGAATAAATTTAGAGCTTTTGAGGTGATTGTGAAAAATCGATATTATAGTTTAATATTTATTATGTTCTATACAATGAAAATAAAAATTAGTAAATGATTTTACTACCATTTAATAGTGTATTGTAGTCCAGACGACGATTACTACTGAGTGGTAGACTAAGGGAAGTAGACTGAGAGGAGTGATTCTGTTTCAAGTAAAACCACAGTGGTTCTAGCAACCCAATCAAGCAAGAAAAAGACAAACTTGTTTCCAAACTTTTTTGGATTCCCCGATTGCAACTTATTAAGCCCAAATTTCACAAAAAGTTCTCCGAGATGTTGCCCTTTTTATTCCAGTAGGTAAAAAATGGCGCGGAGTAAAAATACTGTTAATTTTATCCTAATCTATCTAATCTATCTAATCTATCTAATCTATCTAATCTATCTAATCTATCTAATCTATCTAATCTATCTAATCTATCTAATCTATCTAATCTATCTAATCTATCTAATCTATCTAATCTATCTAATCTATCTAATCTATCTAATCTATCTAATCTATCTAATCTATCTAATCTATCTACTCTATCTAATCTATCTAATCTATCTAATCTATCTAATCTATCTAATCTATCTAATCTATCTAATCTATCTAATCTATCTAATCTATCTAATTTATCTAATCTATCTAATCTATCTAATCTATCTAATCTATCTAATCTATCTAATTTATCTAATTTATCTAATTTATCTAATCTATCTAATCTATCTAATCTATCTAATCTATCTAATCTATCTAATCTATCTAATCTATCTAATCTATCTAATCTATCTAATCTATCTAATCTATCTAATCTATCTAATCTCTCTCTCTCTCCCTCTCTCTCTCGCTCTCTCTCTCTCTCTTTCTCTCTCTCTCTATCTCTCTGGTACTATATCCCATCAAGGGATTTGGCCGCCTCAAATGAGGTTTCATAATCATATTTTCATTTCGGATAATGAATGATTAATTCAATGATTCTAAACCAGCCGTAAAATTGTATCCTTGTGACCACCGGGAATCGAACCCGGGACCACCGGTCGCTGTAGCAAGCATGCTAACCACTTTGCCATTGGGCGGTATCTAATTTGCCTAATCTATCTAAATCTATTAGAGATAGCCGAAAATTGTCGATAATAGCGGGTAAAACTAAATAAAATAAATTACAGATGATAGCTGATGTCGGTAAAAATGTCCACCGAAATAAGCAATCTAAAGCGTCAAAAATAATGTCAGAAAGTCAACTTATAGTATTTAATAAAAATATTTACAACCAAAACAATTAAAACTAAAATACCAAACCAAAAATTTGTAGTTGCTTCATTAAATATTTGGAGAGGTAAGATGTGGAATGCATCCTCTATTAATTTTAATGATTTAAAAAAACTTCAGGTATTTTTCTTGATGGGAATCTAGGAAACTCGTTTGAAAAATCCTACACACAAAATTGTACAATTTCTAAAAATTGGTCGGTTAAAGTGTTGTGCTGGAAAAGAAATCAAATGAAATATCTCTGTGTTGATTACTACTGGGAAAAATTTCAGGAAAATATTCACGTAGAAAGTTCAGACAAACTCGTTCGAAAACACAAAATTTGATTTTTTTTTAATATTAGTCGTGTACAGCGTCATGGCTGGAAGAGAGTGTAAACGGAAGGTTTTCTTGCCGGTTACTTCTGGAAAAAATTCCAGGTCAATTTCCATGTGAGAAGTTCGCGCAATTGACGCGAAAATTGATTCACGCCTCAATTTTCCTGAATGACTAATTTTTAAAACTTACAAATTTTGAGATCCGTGGTCATTTTAAGCGAAATCGTTTCACCGGATTTGGCAGCTGCCATAAGAACTTTGACGTTTTTTGAAAATATTTTGAAAAGTATTTATAATTCCAAAAAAAAAAAAAAACATTTGTATCATTCATGCTTTACTGTTGCACCCATCGGATAGACACATTTCTCACACTTATCTTGTCATTTAAAAAGCGAATTACGGATCGATATTGCTATTTTTCCAGTTTATTGAGAAACACGAAACACCCTTTTAGGTTAAGACTAGAAATGAATCTGGTCTTGCCTAGTTTCTCAATAAACCATCTAAAGCGTTGTCCAAATTTAGTGCAGGGATAAAATAATAAATAATTTCGTAAAGACGCCATGTTTGTTTTCCGGCATTTCATGTCATTTTCTTAGTTGAATGTTTGATATTTATCGCTATAGAGTCGTATTCGATTGAAGACCATGTTCAAGTTAATCGAGAGCACTATAAAAATTGTGAGAAAATAAAAAACACGTTTCGCGCAATTCGTGAATATTTTGGTCGAATAACCGCCCAAACCCGCCGAGTTGGGCCAACGAGAGTTCAAGTGAATATCAAGAACAGCTGTTGCATCCTTAAAAAGTGACTGTTTGGTGTGTTTTGTGGTCAAAAGGTATCATCGGACCTTATTATTTTTTTTAAATAGACGACGAAAACTCGGTTATCATCAATTATATGAAATACTATGCAGAGATAACGGGCGCTTGATGGAATCAGAATGTCGACAAACTGCAAAGGTCATGTCGTCACAGGTCAAGGAAAATGACATCAAAAATTTTGATCATCGGATCGACATCTGTAAAACAATTTTTCATACATAGATGGCATCAAGCTTTATAAAGTAATAAAGTACCCAACTTGATTGAAAAATTTCCTGCGTCTCAATTCACAAATTCTCAGAATTAGAACGTGGTATTCCCGGAAATTCAGGCGCATTCATAAACTCAGTCGAATAGTTGGATGCCTCGTCTTGATTGGTCACACAGTCAACGGATTTGTAACAATGTATTTCACCAGCGATTTGGTTTTGGTAATTCATAAATAATATCGGCCGATGTCTGGAAACACTTTCGTGATAAGCTCTTCCTTCGACGTCGTGAACAGGCAAAAATTCGAGGAAAACGAAATCAATCCGGTCGAAACATCAACACGAATTTGACAAAGCGCCAACACTTGTTTGCACAAATCAGCAATTGATGAGTCGTTCTGTAACGCGACTCTCAAGTTCGTGGTCAACTGCAACTTCTTCACATAGCGAAAAAAAATTGACGATTTCAGACATGCGTTGGGTTCATCTGCAGCTGTTGATCTCAGAATGACAGATAGCGTTTGACGAAAATCGCCGGACAGCAAAATCATCGCTCCACCAAAACGTCTTCAGTCACTTCGTAAATCCTTCATCTTTCGATTGAACGCTTCTAATGATCGTTTATGTGTCATTGTCCATTCGTCGCAGATGATGATTTTGCATTCTTGCAATACCGAGTTCTTGGCAATTGAGCACAATGGCTTGTCATTCGTGTGGATATTCATCGGCAACTTTAACGCAGAATGTGCTATTCGGCCGCCGTCTAGCAATGTGGCTGCGCAATTCCCGATGATGCAATGGCTTACACTATTTGAGATCTCGAGTGAATTGTGGCCAAAAACAATGAAATCAGCATTGGGATTATGTACGCTATTCTCACGAAATTATCATGAGAATAGTAGTATACCATACAAATTCTAATGAGAATAGCGTATAAAATCCCTGGCCAGAAAGGAGTTACCTGTGTTACCGACCATCCTATAAGTGCCTGCACGTGTTTATACTGGGTGTGCTCACGGCTTGGGGGTAATTTTTGCAACCTAGGATGTACTGTTGGCGGAACAAACTTTACGTGCTTGTTAAGAAAACTTTAAAACAATATCATTTCACGAGAGTTACATTATACACCATCACATCACCATCCACATACAATTAAACTCACTCCATTTCAGACTAATAAAAGTTATAATTCGGAAAATGTAATGAACATAATAGAAAATAAATTTACTACAAAGATTTTAAATTACTAAATATTGTGTAATTCTAATTGGACTTTCCATAAGAACCCAAAAATTTATATAGTGTTATTTAGCATAAACATATGAAACGGTTAAAGTTACTCACATGAACCACGTAGCAAAGAGTACTCCTTGGGGTTGGTCCGAGTGCTGAAAAACAATGGTTTTTTTATATTTTAATTTTTTTTTTTTTTTTTTTTTTTTGATTACAAAATCACAATTAAACGAATAATTTCGAGCATGCACTTATAATTTAGATTTAAATTAGATTTAGGATTACGGATTTTTGTAAATTAATCTTATATTAGCACTTATTACTGTTACGTATAAGTAACGGATATTTGAACGTATACTAATATATGAACTAAGTATATTTATTCAGTTGCTAGGCCACGTAATTAAGCCTTCTTTCTTTCCATTCGGTGTCTTGTCCCATGTGTGGAAAAATAACCGTAGCAAAATCTCCGCTTAGAATTTGTACCGTCATCCGATCCGTACCTAATGGTATTTATTGTATTCCTTCTAGACGTACAATTGAGAGGCCCGCCCCTTAACTCGACATATAATTGATGGGTTCTATATAACACCAATATTAGAATAAACCCGTTAATATTTTGATAATTCCAATATAGATTATCGATGCAAAGATCTTACCGCTTAATGACATATAAAGTGATAGCGAACACTATATTCTGATCGGTTTTATTTAAACTATACACCATAAGTTGCACTTTAGATTTTAATATTTCACTTTAATGTTGTAGTTAAACGATTTAATTTAACTACCTAAGGGGTACGCGATTTAATGTATTTGCTGCCTAGCGGCTGTTATCGCCTAGACCTCTCGAGATAACTAAAATTTATTGCGAATCTGCATAAAAATAAAATTTCGCTTTCTACAATCAAATAATTGTTTGTTGTTCTTCTACCTGAACATCTATTTACAACTTCTATATACTTCGCAAAGTTCCAATACTTTGCAATCAGGCCAATCAGAATATACTTCTATGTATCGTACGATAAATCACATTTTAAAAGTATATAAATGGAGGTGTGTCTTTGCAGATATATAATACACATAGGTACCGTTTGATCGACTAGCAAAATTTCGGTTTATGTAACACACCGATTGCATTGTGTATATATACAATTATATGTGGGTCAATCACCACCCAATATGCAACGCCGACGGAATTCCATTTACATTCGCGTTCTAAAACCACACTGCTTCTATGGAAAGAACCATGTGTATCACGCGGAAATTCGTACTCCCCGCCAAAGAAAAGTGTCACAAAAATTCCGGTGTCGGTGTGAATCCCAACTAAAAAGAGAAAAAAACCACAGAAACAAAAAGCACGTGTTTGTATATATTTTCCTATTGGAATAAATAATAATTCTTATTTGAAATAAAACAAAATTTTCCATTTATAATAAAATAAGTATTAATTTTTTATGATCACAAAAATACACAATTAAATTTTATAACACAAATTTTATAAATTAAATTTTAAGCACGTTCACCATACGTCTTGTTTGTTCACCATCCAATTGGACATCCCAACAAGCACAACCGATCTTGAAAAGAAAAAAATGCATTGAAAATTTACAACGTAAATGTATTTCGCGACGACGCCATTGTGAGACAGATTTCTATTACCTTTTTAGTCCAAATTTGTACATCACTAAATAACTTAATAATTATTATTTTATACTTAAATTTAAAACTATTTACTTTAACAAATAGAAAAACATTTATAAAACACAACACTTTAAAGAAAAAAATCTAATTATATGTAGTGCAACCGTGCACGTTGACTTGTCAGAAGAAACTGAAAATAAAAGATACAATCGAAACTTATAAAACGAAAATAATATTACCGCGAAATAGAAAGAGAAAAACAATTATTTTTCTCAATCAAATCAATATTTTTGTGTATTTGATATTTTGTAGTACAGAATTTTGTACGACATTTGAGCAGTTTTTTCCACACAGTGGAATAATTGCATACTGGGGGGACAATTTATCGTAGAACAGATTATCGTGGATAATTTATCGTAGAACAGTTTTATGCGTGGTATATCAAAATTAGTAGGATTCTTTAATGGTTTTTGGAAGAAGTTCCAGAATATGGCCATGTGGGACGGAACTCGGTAGTTTCTTAACCGATTATGATGGGATTGGATATGTTGGATAAAAATGGGATTATTGAATGATTTTTGGAAGAAGTTCTGGAATATGGTCATGTGGGACGGAACTCGGTAGTTTCTTAACCGATTTTGATGGGATTGGGTATGTTGGGTGGAAATGGGATTATTGAGTGATTTTTGGAAGAAGTTCTGGAATATGGCCATGTGGGACGGAACTCGGTAGTTTCTTAACCGATTATGATGGGACTGGGTATGTTGGATGGAAATGGGATTAGTGAATGATTTTTGGAAGAAGTTCTGGAATATGGTCATGTGGGACGGAACTCGGTAGTTTCTTAACCGATTATGATGGGATTGGATATGTTGGATAAAAATGGGATTATTGAATGATTTTTGGAATAAGTTCTGGAATATGGTCATGTGGGACGGAACTCGGTAGTTTCTTAACCGATTTTGATGGGATTGGGTATGTTGGGTGGAAATGGGATTATTGAGTGATTTTTGGAAGAAGTTCTGGAATATGGCCATGTGGGACGGAACTCAGTAGTTTCTTAACCGATTATGATGGGACTGGGTATGTTGGATGGAAATGGGATTATTGAATGATTTTTGGAAGAAGTTCTGGAATATGGTCATGTGGGACGGAACTCGGTAGTTTCTTAACCGATTATGATGGAATTGGGTATGTTGGATGGAAATGGGATTATTGAATGATTTTTGGAAGAAGTTCTGGAATATGGCCATGTGGGACGGAACTCGGTAGTTTCTTAACCGATTATGATGGGATTGGGTATGTTGGATGGAAATGGAATTATTGAATGGTTTTTGAAAGAAGTTTTGGAATATGGCCATGTGGGACGGAACTCGGTAGTTTCTTAACCGATTATGATGGGATTGGGTATGTTAGATGGAAATGGGATTATGGAATGATTTTTGGAAGAAGTTCTGGAAGATGGTTTTCTGGAATGGAACTTGGCCGTTCCGTGGAAATGAGATTATTTAATGATTTTTATAACAATTTTCCGAAAAGAGGAAAAAAGTTTATGGAGATCTTAAGTCTTAAAAGGCTTTTTTCTGGGAGCTGTAGTTGGCTGACTGCTAAATCCACTTATTGGGTTGACACGTGTGTGCATTACAGATTAGTGATATACATGTACATAGTAAGCTCCTTGCTATAAGTTAAACGCTCACTTCCGTCATCCCTAGCCTGAAGAACATACGCTTTTGTGTGGATTTGTCAAAGGCCATAAGCAAAATTCTTCCTGCATCGCTTTCTCTCGACTGACGTTTTAGTTAAGAGTTACCCAGCCAGCACCACAAAGAGGTAAAAATCTAAATCTGTGCGCCCATATTTTATAGAAATTTATAATTTTACAAAAAACAAAGAATTTGCACAATGCAATGCGATTGACGTCAAACATTCTCATTTTCGATAAAGTACGAACACTTAATAACGAATAAAAAGTTTATTAGTTTATTGAATAGAATACTATATACTGAAGAATAAGTGAAAAATGAATATGAATATTTTAAACTGAAATAAACGAAATGGAACCTACTACTACTCTCTCTACTTAACTTCAATCGCATCGAAAGCATCCACCAACTCTTTGAATATTGTGATTATCGCTACGCCTATTAAACACCGTATTTCCATATTCGGGTTTAATGGACGTAATTTTGATATTTCGTCTGCCAATATATATACCCAAAGTTTAGGTAAACTTGATCAAACTAGTCATGCTTTCTACAAACAACATCATGATAATTATCGTTTTGAGCAAAATACTACAAGACGACGTGAAAGTACTATTGTTTATTTATAATTATTATTTTTTTTATTTTTATTATCCCCGCAATCTGGTCTGGGGCCGAGGCGGTCTGAACTCTTTCTCGGTCTGCTTTTTCCATCCTTAGTTTTACGCCGTTGCCGTCCAATTTGAGAACGTACGGCTATAGGTCCGATTTTATTACCATCTGCACATTGCATAGCTCGATGCCAGCTATATCGATGCTATACTGGCATGGAAGTTGGATTAACCCATGAGTTTTGCACTTCGACAGGGGGTTATAGATGTGTTCCATTTCATCACAGATCGCAAATTGTTGAAGAAAATTCCCTTTGCATCCTGCCTCTATCGGGATTCGTACCCGGTATCTCCCGATTCAAACACCAAAGCTTTAACCACTGCGCTTTTTAACTTCAAACATTTCGATAATATTAATACAGGTATTTCTTCAGTTCGTCGAGGATCAGTGAAAAATTATTACAACATTTAAAATTTTTAAAACCACAAACAAAAAATAACTGGATGGATGAAGAATCAACCAAAGCGTTTTGGGATAAAAATTGAGCACGTCAGTGAAATCTATCTCAAAATTACAAAATAACTTCACCAAGACTGCATGACCGCGTTGAAATTGTCTAACCGATTGCGAAGGTAAAAATGAGACAATTAACAAGCACTTCACATCGAAAATGTGAAGATTAGATATCGATATCGCTGTATTATGATACGATAAAAAGTGTTGAAAAATAATTTCGGTATATTTCGAGGACGAAGGAAATCGTCATTGATAATAATAAATATAGGACGATTTCGTTCGTTCTCGAAATATGGCTAATTAATTTTTCAACACTTTTTGACAGACATACAATTAATGAACGAACGTTATTTCTTCAGTTCGATATCAATATCAAGATGGCTGCTCCATCGTATGACGAAGTGCACTGCATGACATTGTTGCGAAAAATTAAAACGTTGGGTGACTAGGAACCAGTATCAGATTTTACCAATAATTTAGACATATGTTGCTTGAGATTAGTCGCCGTTGTTTCAATACTCGAACAATTATGATTGAAAATAGCAGTGTTTTAATACTCGAGCACTATCCGGCACCGAATGGGAAATTTCTACTAATACTGTAACTGTTATTCACTGATGTTGCTGTACTATAAAAATTAGAAAAAATTCATCCATAAAACAAACATTTAACGGCTTGAAATATACGAATTCACATTTTTTTGACATGACGTTTTAAACCAGTATTCATTTTGCTGCGTTTTTAATTCTTATTGTCGGTTAAGAAACTACCGAGTTCCGTCCCACATGGCCATATTCCAGAACTTCTTCCAAAAATCATTCAATAATCCCATTTCCACCCAACATACCCAATCCCATCATATTCGGTTAAGAAACTACCGAGTTCCGTCCCACATGGCCATATTCCAGAACTTCTTCCAAAAATCATTCAATAATCTCATTTCCATCCAACATACCCAATCCCATCATAATCGGTTAAGAAACTACCGAGTTCCGTCCCATATGGCCATATTCCAGAACTTCTTCCAAAAATCATTCAATAATCACATTTCCATCCAACATACCCAGTCCCATCATAATCGGTTAAGAAACTACCGAGTTCCGTCCCACATGGCTAAATTCCAGAACTTCTTCCAAAAATCATTCAAGAATCCCATTTCCACCCAACATACCCAATCTTATCATAATCAGTTAAGAAACTACCGAGTTCCGTCCCACATGGCCATATTTCAGAACTTCTTCCAAAAATCATTCAATAATCCCATTTCCATCCAACATACCCAATCCCACTATAATCGGTAAAGAAACCACCGAGTTCCGTCCCACATGGCCATATTCTGGAACTTCTTCCAAAAATCATTCACTAATCCCATTTTCATCCAACATACCCAATCCCATCATAATCGGTTAAAAAACTACTGAGTTCCGTCCCACATGGCCATATTCCAGAACTTCTTCCAAAAATCATTCAATAATCCCATTTCCATCCAACATACCCAATCCCATCATTAATCGGTTAAGAAACTACCGAGCTCCGTCCCACATGGCCATATTCCAGAACTTCTTCCAAAAATCATTTAATAATCCCATTTCCACCCAACATACCCAATCCCATCATAATCGGTTAAGAAACTACTGAGTTCCGTCCCACATGGCCATATTCCAGAACTTCTTCCAAAAATCATTCAATAATCCCATTTCTATCCAACATACCCAATCCCATCATAATCGGTTTAAAAACTACCGAGTTCCGTCCCACATGGCCATATTTCAGAACTTCTTCCAAAAATCATTCAATAATCCCATTTCCATCCAACATACCCAATCCCATCATAATCGGTTAAGAAACTACCGAGTTCCGTCCCACATGGCCATATTCCAGAACTTCTTCCAAAAATCATTCAATAATCCCATTTTCATCCAACATACCCAATCCCATCATAATCGGTTAAAAAACTACCGAGTTCCGTCCCACATGGCCATATTCCAGAACTTCTTCCAAAAATCATTCAATAATCCCATTTCCATCCAACATACCCAATCCCATCATAATCGGTTAAGAAACTATCGAGCTCCGTCCCACATGGCCATATTCCAGAACTTCTTCCAAAAATCATTTAATAATCCCATTTCCACCCAACATACCCAATCCCATCATAATCGGTTAAGAAACTACCGAGTTCCGTCCCACATGGCCATATTCCAGAACTTCTTCCAAAAATCATTCAATAATCCCATTTCTATCCAACATACCCAATCCCATCATAATCGGTTAAGAAACTACCGAGTTCCGTCCCACATGGCCATATTCCAGAACTTCTTCCAAAAATCATTCAATAATCCCATTTCCATCCAACATACCCAATCCCATCATAATCGGTTAAGAAACTACCGAGTTCCGTCCCACATGGCCATATTCTGGAACTTCTTCCAAAAATCATTCAATAATCCCATTTTAATCCAACATACCCAATCCCATCATAATCGGTTAAAAAACTACCGAGTTCCGTCCCACATGGCCATATTCCAGAACTTCTTCCAAAAATCATTCAATAATCCCATTTCCATCCAACATACCCAATCCCATCATAATCGGTTAAGAAACTACCGAGTTCCGTCCGACATGGCCATATTTCAGAACTTCTTCCAAAAATCATTCAATAATCCCATTTTCATCCAACATACCCAATCCCATCATAATCGGTTAAAAAACTACCGAGTTCCGTCCCACATGGCCATATTCCAGAACTTCTTCCAAAAATCATTCAATAATCCCATTTCCATCCAACATACCCAATCCCATCATAATCGGTTAAGAAACTACCGAGTTCCGTCCCACATGGCCATATTCCAGAACTTCTTCCAAAAAACATTCAATAATCCCATTTCTATCCAACATACCCAATCCCATCATAATCGGTTAAGAAACTACCGAGTTCCGTCCCACATGGCCATATTCCAGAACTTCTTCCAAAAATCATTCAATAATATCATTTCTATCCAACATACCCAATCCCATCATAATCGGTTAAGAAACTACCGAGTTCCGTCCCACATGGCCATATTCCAGAACTTCTTCCAAAAATCATTCAATAATCCCATTTCCATCCAACATACCCAATCCCATCATAATCGGTTAAGAAACTACCGAGTTCCGTCCCACATGGCCATATTCTGGAACTTCTTCCAAAAATCATTCAATAATCCCATTTTCATCCAACATACCCAATCCCATCATAATCGGTTAAGAAACTACCGAGTTCCGTCCCACATGGCCATATTCCAGAACTTCTTCCAAAAATCATTCAATAATCCCATTTCTATCCAACATACCCAATCCCATCATAATCGGTTAAGAAACTACCGAGTTCCGTCCCACATGGCCATATTCCAGAACTTCTTCCAAAAATCATTCAATAATCCCATTTCTATCCAACATACCCAATCCCATCATAATCGGTTAAGAAACTACCGAGTTCCGTCCCACATGGCCATATTCCAGAACTTCTTCCAAAAATCATTCAATAATCCCATTTCCATCCAACATACCCAATCCCATCATAATCGGTTAAGAAACTACCGAGTTCCGTCCCACATGGCCATATTCCAGAACTTCTTCCAAAAAACATTCAATAATCCCATTTCTATCCAACATACCCAATCCCATCATAATCGGTTAAGAAACTACCGAGTTCCGTCCCACATGGCCATATTCCAGAACTTCTTCCAAAAATCATTCAATAATATCATTTCTATCCAACATACCCAATCCCATCATAATCGGTTAAGAAACTACCGAGTTCCGTCCCACATGGCCATATTCCAGAACTTCTTCCAAAAATCATTCAATAATCCCATTTCCATCCAACATACCCAATCCCATCATAATCGGTTAAGAAACTACCGAGTTCCGTCCCACATGGCCATATTCTGGAACTTCTTCCAAAAATCATTCAATAATCCCATTTTCATCCAACATACCCAATCCCATCATAATCGGTTAAGAAACTACCGAGTTCCGTCCCACATGGCCATATTCCAGAACTTCTTCCAAAAATCATTCAATAATCCCATTTCTATCCAACATACCCAATCCCATCATAATCGGTTAAGAAACTACCGAGTTCCGTCCCACATGGCCATATTCCAGAACTTCTTCCAAAAATCATTCAATAATCCCATTTCTATCCAACATACCCAATCCCATCATAATCGGTTAAGAAACTACCGAGTTCCGTCCCACATGGCCATATTCCAGAACTTCTTCCAAAAATCATTCAATAATCCCATTTCCATCCAACATACCCAATCCCATCATAATCGGTTAAGAAACTACCGAGTTCCGTCCCACATGGCCATATTCCAGAACTTCTTCCAAAAATCATTCAATAATCCCATTTCTATCCAACATACCCAATCCCATCATAATCGGTTAAGAAACTACCGAGTTCCGTCCCACATGGCCATATTCCAGAACTTCTTCCAAAAATCATTCAATAATCCCATTTCTATCCAACATACCCAATCCCATCATAATCGGTTAAGAAACTACCGAGTTCCGTCCCACATGGCCATATTCCAGAACTTCTTCCAAAAATCATTCAATAATCCCATTTCCATCCAACATACCCAATCCCATCATAATCGGTTAAGAAACTACCGAGTTCCGTCCCACATGGCCATATTCCAGAACTTCTTCCAAAAATCATTCAATAATCCCATTTCCATCCAACATACCCAATCCCATCATAATCGGTTAAGAAACTACCGAGTTCCGTCCCACATGGCCATATTCTGGAACTTCTTCCAAAAATCATTCAATAATCCCATTTTCATCCAACATACCCAATCCCATCATAATCGGTTAAGAAACTACCGAGTTCCGTCCCACATGGCCATATTCCAGAACTTCTTCCAAAAATCATTCAATAATCCCATTTTCATCCAACATACCCAATCCCATCATAATCGGTTAAAAAACTACTGAGTTCCGTCCCACATGGCCATATTCCAGAACTTCTTCCAAAAATCATTCAATAATCCCATTTCCATCCAACATACCCAATCCCATCATTAATCGGTTAAGAAACTACCGAGCTCCGTCCCACATGGCCATATTCCAGAACTTCTTCCAAAAATCATTTAATAATCCCATTTCCACCCAACATACCCAATCCCATCATAATCGGTTAAGAAACTACCGAGTTCCGTCCCACATGGCCATATTCCAGAACTTCTTCCAAAAATCATTCAATAATCCCATTTCTATCCAACATACCCAATCCCATCATAATCGGTTTAAAAACTACCGAGTTCCGTCCCACATGGCCATATTTCAGAACTTCTTCCAAAAATCATTCAATAATCCCATTTCCATCCAACATACCCAATCCCATCATAATCGGTTAAGAAACTACCGAGTTCCGTCCCACATGGCCATATTCTGGAACTTCTTCCAAAAATCATTCAATAATCCCATTTTCATCCAACATACCCAATCCCATCATAATCGGTTAAAAAACTACCGAGTTCCGTCCCACATGGCCATATTCCAGAACTTCTTCCAAAAATCATTCAATAATCCCATTTCCATCCAACATACCCAATCCCATCATAATCGGTTAAGAAACTACCGAGCTCCGTCCCACATGGCCATATTCCAGAACTTCTTCCAAAAATCATTTAATAATCCCATTTCCACCCAACATACCCAATCCCATCATAATCGGTTAAGAAACTACCGAGTTCCGTCCCACATGGCCATATTCCAGAACTTCTTCCAAAAATCATTCAATAATCCCATTTCTATCCAACATACCCAATCCCATCATAATCGGTTAAGAAACTACCGAGTTCCGTCCCACATGGCCATATTCCAGAACTTCTTCCAAAAATCATTCAATAATCCCATTTCCATCCAACATACCCAATCCCATCATAATCGGTTAAGAAACTACCGAGTTCCGTCCCACATGGCCATATTCCAGAACTTCTTCCAAAAATCATTCAATAATCCCATTTTCATCCAACATACCCAATCCCATCATAATCGGTTAAAAAACTACCGAGTTCCGTCCCACATGGCCATATTCCAGAACTTCTTCCAAAAATCATTCAATAATCCCATTTCCATCCAACATACCCAATCCCATCATAATCGGTTAAGAAACTACCGAGTACCGTCCCACATGGCCATATTCCAGAACTTCTTCCAAAAATCATTCAATAATCCCATTTCCATCCAATATACCCAATCCCATCATAATCAGTTAAGAAACTACCGAGCTCCGTCCCACATGGCCATATTCCAGAACTTCTTCCAAAAATCATTTAATAATCCCATTTCCACCCAACATACCCAATCCCATCATAATCGGTTAAAAAACTACCGAGTTCCGTCCCACATGGCCATATTCCAGAACTTCTTCCAAAAATCATTCAATAATCCCATTTCTATCCAACATACCCAATCCCATCATAATCGGTTAAGAAACTACCGAGTTCCGTCCCACATGGCCATATTCCAGAACTTCTTCCAAAAATCATTCAATAATCCCATTTCCATCCAACATACCCAATCCCATCATAATCGGTTAAGAAACTACCGAGTTCCGTCCCACATGGCCATATTCTGGAACTTCTTCCAAAAATCATTCAATAATCCCATTTTCATCCAACATACCCAATCCCATCATAATCGGTTAAAAAACTACCGAGTTCCGTCCCACATGGCCATATTCCAGAACTTCTTCCAAAAATCATTCAATAATCCCATTTCCATCCAACATACCCAATCCCATCATAATCGGTTAAGAAACTACCGAGTTCCGTCCCACATGGCCATATTCCAGAACTTCTTCCAAAAATCATTCAATAATCCCATTTCCATCCAACATACCCAATCCCATCATAATCGGTTAAGAAACTACCGAGTTCCGTCCGACATAGCCATATTTCAGAACTTCTTCCAAAAATCATTCAATAATCCCATTTCCATCCAACATACCCAATCCCATCATAATCGGTTAAGAAACTACCGAGTTCCGTCCGACATGGCCATATTTCAGAACTTCTTCCAAAAATCATTCAATAATCCCATTTCCATCCAACATACCCAATCCCATCATAATCGGTTAAGAAACTACCGAGTTCCGTCCCACATGGCCATATTCTGGAACTTCTTCCAAAAATCATTCAATAATCCCATTTTCATCCAACATACCCAATCCCATCATAATCGGTTAAAAAACTACCGAGTTCCGTCCCACATGGCCATATTCCAGAACTTCTTCCAAAAATCATTCAATAATCCCATTTCCATCCAACATACCCAATCCCATCATAATCGGTTAAGAACACGCTATCTGTTCTACGATAAATTGTCCACGATAAACTGTTCTACAATAAATTGTCCCACGATAAATTGTGTCCACGGTAAATTCTGTCTACGATAATCTGTTCTACGGTTAAATGTTCACGTTAAATTGAAACACGATAAATTGTTTACGATAAAGAGACCGTCACCCGTGTCTATGGTATAAGACGCAGTGCTTAAATATTTTTTTTCGTGCTCCTAAATAATAAATTTTTTTTATTAAGGTAAAAAAATAATTTAAATAATATTTCAATTGTTTTGTGGTGGTTGTGTCACTGAGTGTTTTTAAAAATGTCTAAAAGAAAAAACTTTCGAAAAATTAGAGAAGAAGTCGATTTATTAGTTTCTTTTGGCAAAGAAATTGAAGAAAGTGAAAACAAAAAGCCATGAACAAGTAAAAATAATGTAAATGTGCAAGTAGATTTTATAGAAAATAAAAGCCCAAATGCAAATTGTCCTGAAATAGAAACAATTGACGATGAAATAATCGAATATTTAAGCGATATCACATATGTGTCTTCATCAGAGTTTAGTGAAGATTTTAATGAAATTCCTGATGAAGCGGGAGTTAATCTACAAAGTGATTTGGCAGAGTGGATCGTAAAGCATAAAACTACAAATGAATCTGCAAATGATTTGTTAAAAATTTTAAGGAAATTTCATCCGAATTTGCCAAAAGACGCTCGAACACTTAAAAGAACACCTCAAATAAATAACATAATTCCCATGGGAAGTGGATCGTACATGCATTTTGGACTAACAAATAACATTAAAAAAATTTTAAAGCAAAACAAAAACGAAAACTTTACAACGCTTAAAATTGATATTGGTATAGATGGACTTCCATTAGCTAAGAGTTGAGCCAGCCAATTGTGGCCTATACTGGGAAATGTAGTTGGCAAACACGATGTTTTCGTTATTGGTGCATACCATGGGTATAAAAAACCGTATTGCTCGGACGCTTTCTTAAAACAATTTGTCGACGAAGTGGTTTTCCTGAAATGTGAAGGTGTTAATTATAATAATAAAACTGTATCGGTGGAAATACGTGCAATTATTTGCGATGCACCTGCAAAGTCTATGGTTCTCGGTGTAAAGGGACACACTGGCTACTACGGATGCACTAAATGCGAAGTCAAAGGCGAATATATAGACCGGAGAGTTGCTTTTATAGATACTAAGGCACCGTTGAGAACTGACGATACATTTTCTGAAAGAAAGCAGCCGGAATATCACAAAAAGTTAGACAAAATTGAATTAGAACGAATCAACATTGGATGCGTCTCAGAGATTACTATAGATTATATGCATTGTGTTCTGCTCGGAGTAATGCGCCAATGTATTAAGTCTTGGATGAGAAATAAAAAAGCTCCATATTCTCTAAATAAAGTTGAAATATCAACTATCGAAAAAAGAATTGAAAAAATAAAGCATAATGTAATCAAAGAATTTTCGCGGAAACCTAGATCATTAGCAGAAATTGACAAATGGAAAGCAACGGAACTGCGATTATTTCTACTTTATACGGGACCAATACTATTAAAAGACGTGTTACCATTAAAGTACTTTAATCATTTTATGTTGTTGGTTTGTTCAATTAGAATACTTTGTGAATCCGAAGAATGCATTAATAACAATTCGTGTGCTTCTGATATGCTGCAACAATATGTAGCCGATTTCCCTAAACTATATGAGCCATTTTCTGTTGGGTATAACGTGCACAATTTAATTCATCTAGCCGGTGATGTTTTAAAGTTTGGAAATCTTGATAAGTATAGCGCTTTTAAGTTTGAGAACTGCATGCAACCCCTAAAAAAAATGCATTAAAAAGCATAACCAACCACTTCAACAACTCAGAAATAGATTATACGAAATGGATCTTCATTTATCATCAATAAATGATGCACAAAAACCATACGCAATTGTTGATTACAAATTAGATGGATTTTCTTATCGAGATGTACAATTCAACGACTGCAAATTTTCAGTGAAATCGCCAAACAACTATTGTTTTATAGAAACAAAATTATTTTTAATAGAAGAGATCAGAGAAAACAATTTAGACATTAACATAATAGGAAAATTTATAGCTAATGCACAACCATATTTTGACGAACCTTTTTCATCCAACAACCTAAACATTTTTTGTTCACTAAATGAATTGCTTGAACAAAATTCAAAATCATTTTCTATTGAAGCAATTAAGTTTAAAGTAATGGCTTTAAAAACTGATGATTTTACTTTGTATATGCCTTTATTGTAGATTCGTTGAGATTGAAAAATATGGATAGCCAGAGCCAAAGTTTATTTTCATTCAAAACAAAAAGTAAGTTTAATAAAAATTTATGAATACAATTTTGAACATAATTATTTTGTTTCTTTCAGTTCCAAAAGACTATGCATCCGGGCCAAATGAAATGAAAATGATGCCTTAGCTGATGAAAGTGTTTGCTGGTCGGATTCAGAGGTCGGCTACCAAAACTTTTTGAAAATAAATAGAAACTATTGAACGGGAGTTTAACGTGTCACATTATACAGCAAATAGAGCAAAGCAGATTCAGGAGGAGCACGGCATAATGTCAACACCGAACATTAAATGTGGATCGAAAACCATTAATCCTGAAATAGCCGAATTCGAGCAGAATTTCTATGAGGACGATGAAATAAGTAGAGTGTGTGCTGGAAAACGAGATTTTGAAACAATAACAACAGATGGAGTTAAGATAACAAAACAACGAAGATTAGTGCTCTGTAATTTAAAGGAAGCACATCAACTATTTAAAACAACATATCCATTAATAAAAGTTGGATTTTCTACATTTGCTTTAGAAAGTTATCGTGATCTTATATCTCAGATTGTTTGCGGAAATTCAACAACATCGTGCTATTTAAACGAATGTACATCTTGCCCAGGAACTACAAATTTACATCAGGAAATATCAACAAAATTACTAGAAAATGATGTAGATGAGATTACTTATAAACAATGGCAGCAAACAGATCGGTGTACAATAGAAACAACAATTTTATCAACATTGGAATTTACTGATAAATTTTGTGAGCAGCTACAAAACATATTACCATACATTCATTTATTGCAGAACAACAATCAGCGTATCTAAAACATAGGAAGTCTAATTTGGAAAACGATGAATGTGTTGTTATATGTGATTTTTCGGAAAATTACTCATTCATAGTTCAAGATGCAGTTCAAGGATTTCATTGGTCCAATTCTCAGTGCACCATACATCCTTTTGCAGTTTACTATAAGAATAAGGACGAAAATTCTTCCAATATTATCGTAATTTGGAATTCACCAGTTTAATAGCTATCTCGGAGTCAACCAAGCACAATCATGTAGCAGTGAGATTATTTATTCAAGGCCTAGTTGATTTTATAAAGGCGAAGACAAGTCATGTTAAAAAGATTTGTTTCTTTTCTGATGGATCTGGAGCACAATATAAAAACAGAATGAATTTTTATAACTTGTGTAATTTTAAAGAAGACTTCAACATACAAACAGAATAGCACTTCTTCGCAACCTGCCATGGAAAAGGACCATGCGATGCATTAGGAGGTGTTCTTAAGAGAAATGCCGCTAGAGCAAGTTTGCAAAGGCCGTTTGAAAATCAAATAACCACACCACATGAACTGTATTCTTGGGCTATTCAAAATGAGTCAAAAGTGAATTATCAGTTTTATAGTACCAAAGATTATAATATCATGGAAAGAAAAATAAAAAATCGGTATAACTCAATAAAACAAATACCAGGTACTCATCAATATCATAGTTTTGTTCCAATTGATAAGACATCTCTACACATTAAAAAATTTTCGTTTTGTGAAGATCAATATTGTTTTAAATTTGAAAAATAAATATTATATTATTAATTTAATAAATCGTTAAAATTGTATTTTAAATATGTTTACTTAATAAAAATATTGTTTATATGAAATTAAAAATAGTACTTGTTTTATTTTATTATTAAAACAAATGGACAATTCGTAATAGAAATTTGCATAACCATTTCCCGTTTAACTTTACTGGGAATAATTTAATATTCTGTATCTCATAAATAAAAAAAATAAGTATAAATAGATAAAAATAAAATAGACACTTAAAATGAGTTAAAAAGTATTAAATTGATAAAATTTATTGTAATAAAAATATTTTTTTTTAGTTATAAGTTAACCTATGTTCTATAAAAGTTAAAAAATTGCAGTTATCGGTGTTTTCTTTTATGATAGAACCATTTTTATGATTAAATCCCTCTTTTTTGCATTAAAGTAAGTGTAGCATGGAATTTTTAAAAAATTATATCATAAAAACGAAAAATAACACCTTTTTTTTATTTTTGTACCTGTTTGGGAAATGATTAAACTTGCAAAAAATGATAAAAAAATTGGTTGTTGTTGTTGTCGAAAGTACTGAAAAATTATTTTTTTTGAAAAATCGACGTTTTTCTCACACAACCAATTAATTGATAAATTTAATAACAACAATTTATAAAACTACCACTAAATCCCTTTCATATGAGATCTCATTTATTAAAATCTGTGGCCCTATTCTGGCTTTCCCTGGGAATAGGGAATTGGGAAAAATATTTTCATAGCATTTTTATCTAAATTGTATTTTTCTGGCCTACTAAGGGAACATGTTTGGTATTAATATTTTCGAAACAAAGTTAAATGGGAAAATATTTTTCCCTATAAAAATGTTGTGGAACAAAAGTTTCCCAATTCACTTTGTTTTAAAAAATTGTACACAAAACTTATTCCCGTAGTAGGCCAGAAAAATTTAATTTTGACAAAATTGCTATGAAAATATTTTTCCCAATTCCCTATTCCCAGGGAAAGCCAGAATAGGGCCACTGGTAAGTAGTTTTCGAGCTATATGTATTTAAAAATTTGCATTTTTGCGAAATCCTTAAAACGGCGTGCGCCCCTGTTCAAAAGTACAGAGCCGAAGAGAAAAACAGAAATTATTTTTTGTGTTTCTACACCATAGAGAACATCACATATATATATATATATATATATATATATATATATATATATATATATATATATATATATATATATATATATATATATATATATATATATATATATAAGTTAAGGTGAACTTGGAAAAGTTTACTTAAAAAAATTATTTTTTCGGACTATGTCCGGTTTATTTTATTACCAACTTATATCTAACCAGTTTACATTTTAGATTTTATTTATATAGTGAAAATATTGCTGATATGTAAATTTACGTTATGAGAAATATGCTAGTGTACTTTGTACACGCGCATTTACATTTTTGATTATCTAGAATATTTTATATAAAAAGTAATTTGAGATGTTGAAAAGTGTTGAAAGATGCACATTCCACGTTGATGCGATTTCCCATGAAATGCATGTGGTGTAACTAGCTGACATGGCTGTATGATGTGCTTAACTTCTCCCCCTTTAAAAATCCTCGACCCGTGGATTAGAAGTTTAATTGGATTGGTTGTATTCCTGATGGTGTCGCTGCGTGATTTGTATTGCATTCTTTCGGAAGCCAGACAGTTTTCCTCCGTTTCCTATATCCCGCTCGTGCGATGCAGATAATAATTAGTATTGTAACTGTTATTATGATCCCAAGGTCTGTTGCGTTATTTGTTCGGTAATCAATGGCGAGCTTGTCTAGTAGCCCTATGTTTCTTTGATGTAGATTATGAAGATACTCCAAGTTAAGCTTCACCCCTCTCTGTGTAATATTCATTTGCAGCATGGGTGGGAGAATTTGCGATGTTTTTATCTCCTTATTGGTGAAAGTCCATCCCTTTATTTCCAATGTTTCATTGTGGTACTGGATCAAGAAGTTTCCCTCTAACTGTTTGTCTGACCCATTCTGTGTTACTGTACCGTTGAAATTACTTAAAAATATGGTGTTCTCATTTACGGATTCAATTACTTCTTTTTCGTTAAATGAGAATTCACATCCTGCGTTGAGTCCTTTCATTAATTGGCTTATGCAGTGGTCTTCCTTTAGTTCTTGTATTTGGTTAAGTCCACATATGGTGACTTCTCTTCTACTCTTGCACCTATTAATTATTCCATATACTTTGTGTTGATTAATTATAATTTCATTATATTCTAAATGAATCTGTTTATTGTTCTTAATGGTAGATCTTAACTTTACGTGATGAAATTCCTCTCCGGTTATTTTTGGTATGGAGATGACGTAAAGAATTATTGAGTTCTTCATTAGCATAGTTGGCTCAGCGTGTTCTATGGCTTCTATCTCATTATAGTATGGTAGGGTTTCTATTTCACTCACTAATCGACTGATTTCCTCTTTATCCAATAGATTTGAATTAATTATCCCCCCTTTGGCTAGTTGGGCTGCCCTTACTATTTCTTTCACTTCCTCCTTTAGCAATTGAAGGCGGTTGAACATCGTTTGTTGGAATAGCTCATCTATATTTCCATCTAGGTGTAGCAGGATTTCGTTGTGTTGTTTGAGAATTTGTTGAATCTTCTGGGTAATGGCTGTGTTAATTTTGTACTGCTCGTTGTTATTTTCTATTATCCTATTCTGACTGTTAAGTATGGTATCCCAGTCAGTTGCATCCGGTGAACCAGCAATCCACTTCCAAGCTGACCCAATCCAATTGATTGAACGCTTAGTTTTTTGTTTGTGGTTCTTGAGTTCTTCCAGTAGTTTGCTGATTTCGCTGATCTGGTACGCTAGCTGTGGTTTATAGATGCTAGCTGGACTGATGTCTTTTATTTCTGATTGTAATCTGGACAGGATATCCTCGTAGCAGCTAAGGTCAATTTGGTGGATTATCTTGAAGTTTCCACTGATTATGTTTCCATTCCCTTCTCTCACAGAAATTATCGGGGTGTCATAATGGTAGATGTTTAAGGACTTTGCCATAGTCCAAAGGCACAAGCTGTAAAGAAATGAACCATATTTAGTATTGCTCTTGATATGGGTTCTTCCTTCGGAGTTGGTATTGTTCAGCTGCTTGATGATGACAGATTTCCTTCAGATGTTCGAAGGCTATTTAATGCAGCTCCAGGGATTCCGTTTTGATAATGTTGACTTGAAGATTTTCTTTAGCCAATTTATCAAAAAGCTTATCCTCTCTAATTTTTGTATATACAGCTTTATCCGACGTGTTCTTTATCCCAGCCCTTACACTGGTTTCGATGGTTTGTGTATCGTGAATTGAACCGAATAATGGTTTGAACTTGTTGATTATCGATCGCAGGTTCGCCTTACTTGCTTCGCTCAAATGTTGGTCTCGTATTTCGATGTTATTTACTTGCTTTGATGTTTTATTTTTTAGAGGAATGTCTATTCCTGGTGATATTGTGATCACATTCCTCTTTCGGTCGATTACGGCTTCTACTTTCCTCAGAGTATCGTCACCGATTATTCCATCAAATGTGGTTAATCCAGGCAAAACAAAGAAATCGGTTGCGATGTCATTACCGAATTTCTTAAAAATTGGTGCGGTGATTTTATGTTTGATTAATACATCACCCGCAGCTGATTTTATAAAGAATGGCTTTTTTAGAGGTTGTGCGTCTTTAGCTAGTTCCTTCCTAATAAAATTTTTATTAGCACCTGTGTCGATGAGGAACTTTAAGATTTTGTTGTTTTGGCAGACGTACTCTAAGTAAGGTATGCTAGAGAGGCTTCTTCCATAAAATTTAATTCGAATTCCTCCTCAACTTCTAGTTGTTCTTCTAATTCACCATTTGCTTCGACGTACTCTTCGTATAACTTCTCATCCTGTTGTTCGATGTGGAAAACTCTTTGTTGTTTTGGTGAGTTAACGTGTACATCCGAACTACGTTCACGTTTGAAGTTTGGCCGATTCATATAATTTATTCTGTTTGTTCGTATCGATTCGTCGACAGACATTGGTACTGGTGGTTTTGATTGTTGTGGCCTTGGTGGTATGTATTTTTCCCGTTGTTGTTGGGTTATGCCGTATCCCATGTTCCTTTGCTGGATGGACAGTCTGGGTAGTGGTCTTGGAGCCTCTTGGTGGAATTTGTTTTGTTCGAAAATCTGGTTTACCGGAATTGTGACCATGTTGTTCAGGTTTCTATTGTGTATCGGCATGTTCCGGAAGTTGAGGTTCTGGATCTCAAGACAGGATGCGTATGCCTCTGGTAGTGTTGCCGGTCTCTGAATGGTTAACATCCTGGATATTTCGGTCGATAATCCCCTCACGAAAACATCGAGTGCACGATTTCTGTACATTTCGGTTAGTACAGTCATTGTGTCTTTGTTGTAGTTTTCAGTTTTTATTTTGTTTATTATTAATGATAGTTGGTGATTAACATTTGCATAAAACTCGTCTATGCTTTTATTGCCCTGTATTAGTTTACCAAGTTGGTGTTCCAATGTGCGCTGATCCCTTTTGTCTGCGTAGTGTAATGATAGGCAGTTCTTAATGTCTCTCCAATTTCCACCGAAAATATTGTACGAAATAAGTGCCGAGTCTGCCGCCCCTCTAATCTTCTGGCGAATGCTTTGAAGAATAGCTCGGTAAATGGGTTTATCTCTGACGATTTCGTAGTCTTCCAGTATCCCTTCTACACTGTTTACCCACGACACGTAGTGTAGTGGATTTCCGTCGAAGATTTGGAGTTCTTTTACACAATCTGGGAGTTTACTTATTTCCCTTAGATCGTTTTCGTTTTTTGGCCCATTTGTTGTTGTGTTATTACCGATGGGTTGCTCTTTGGCTTCCAGCCGTTCCAATCTTTTTTCTATTTTGTTTATAACCTCTATATGTGCATTTAGTGCACCAGTTAATTGAACGATGGATGCTTGAATTTGATCCATTGTAGCCATTGTTTTATAACTTTTTGAATTTATGTTTTGAATTATTATTCAGCGACTTTTAATTATTAAACTTATTATTAAAGAAATGTTTATTTTTGGTTGTTTATTATACTTTTGTATTATATTTAATTTATTATTCAGGAATTTTATAAGATAATTATTAATGAACTTTTATGATTTTGTATTATATTATTATTAAAAAATTTTATGATTACGATTTGTAATTATTTATTAGAATTTAATATTATTATAAATTTTTAACTTACAATATTAAAATTGACATGAGGATCTCTCCTGTGGTAAATATTTGCCTAGGGATTAGCGTTTCCCTTGAGCTATGAGGATTTCTCCTATGGTTATGTGTACAGGGATTAGAGTTTCCCTGGAGATATAAGTTAGCTGGAGTGTCACCTTCCCCTTCTTTTTCGTATTATTGTTTCACTTTTGTATTATTAAGTTAATTTTTATGATTTTATTAAAATTTCGTTACTGGTACTTACAGTATTACAGTTTTCATCATTAGTGAGGAATTTCTCCTGGGTAATTGTGAGTCTGAGGATTAGAGTTTCCTCAGAGGTCTTTAAAGTGCACACCGGGTGTTGTACACTTGAGTTAGAGTTAGCTTCTTGTGATCCGGATGACCCGTATTTTTCCTTTTTAGCTGCTAGCGTTTATATTTGCTGGCGGCCTACTGCGGTACGATTTTCACTCACGGTAGTGTTAAATAAATTAGCTATGTTCTCGCGGGTATAGCCGTATTTAATTATGTTCGTAGACGAATTTACTAAGTTCTCATGGGATTAGTTACTATTGTCTTTGTTATTATGTTTTCGTGGGTATAATAACTTTGAACTGTTACACTTTCACTTTCACTTTCACTTAACTCACTGTTTCGGCGCCAGTTAAGGTGAACTTGGAAAAGTTTACTTAAAAAAATTATTTTTTTATTACCAACTTATCCGGTTTATTTTATTACCAACTTATATCTAACCAGTTTACATTTTAGATTTTATTTATATAGTGAAAATATTGCTGATATGTAAATTTACGTTATGAGAAATATGCTAGTGTACTTTGTACACGCGCATTTACATTTTTGATTATCTAGAATATTTTATATAAAAAGTAATTTGAGATGTTGAAAAGTGTTGAAAGATGCACATTCCACGTTGATGCGATTTCCCATGAAATGCATGTGGTGTAACTAGCTGACATGGCTGTATGATGTGCTTAACTTATATATATATATATATATATATATATATATATATATATATATATATATATTTCATATATATATATATATATATATATGAAAAAAAAAAAAAAATATATATATATATATATATATATATATATATATATATATATATATATATATATATATATATATATATATATATGTGTGTTTGGAATATGGTTAATAGTATATCGAAATACGGTTCATTTAAATGTTCTTATGGATTGTTTTGGGTGTCTTCTAATATAGTTCAATTTAACCTAGATTACTTATAATTTACATACATATAATTTTTTTTGTATGGTGTTTTTGCTTGTGTACATTGACATTGCTACTAAAATGTTACATTTCGAAATTGTTAAAGGTTAAGGTTTTCAATGTTTTATTTTGATTTGAATTGTGTTGAAAATATTTTTTGTATGATATGCAAAAATTAAGTAAAATTATGTTACGTCACAAAAGTTGCATAGGAATGAAGTTGTTTTGTGATTTATTTTTACTATGGTCTATGTAATCTTAAATTTAAATTTTTAAAAAATTATTTCTCGTCTTTAAACAAAATGATCTTAAATTTAATTTAATATGCCTAATTATTATTTGTGTTTGACTAGAAAATAAGTAAATCAATTAGTTAGGTTGTGATAATGTCATTTGAAAGAGAAAATGGTGTTATTGAATATACTAATAGCTGATTTTGGTAAATCGTATAAATAAAATTTTGTTTTATGGCAAATTGGAATGAATTATGTGATATTTTTTTTTTATCTATCCAATTCCTCTTCTTGTCACTCTCCTTTGAATATAAGAGTTCTTTATGCTATTGCAGTTAAAATTTCTAATTTTCTTAACGTTTACTATTCGATGACTGTATGTGCTTATTTCTATTGGACTGTTAACTGCATCTTGTGACGGAGCATGCTGGCTCGAATGATTGTTTTTTTGATTTGGCAATTCATTGATTTGTTTATTATGAAATTGGTTTTGGGCGTTTGGGTTTACTTGCTTATGAATTAGATATGTTGAAGGGATGTCTATTCTCGAACAATTGTCTTGTCCTTTGTGCTTATTAACTAAATATGTTGAAAGGGTTTCTGTATTCGGGTAAGTGTTTTGTGATTCGTTAGATGATTGATTGATTATGTTTTGAGCGTCTGGGCTCGTTTGCTTATTAACTAAAAGGGTTTTTGGAATTGAATAACTGTTATGTAGTTTATTTGATGATTGGTTGATTGTAATTTGAGCATGTGGGCTCGTTGGCTTATTATTTAAATATATTGAAAAGGTTTCAGGGTTCGGATAATTGTTATGTGACTTATTTATAATTTGAGCGTCTGGGCTCGTTAGCTTATAAACTAAATATGTTGGAGTGGCGCCTGGGCCTAGTTGATTGTTTGATAATTGGTATGATGATTGATTAATTTGCATGTTATTATCTAGATTATGAGCGTCTTGGCTCGTTTGCTTATGAATTAAATATTTTGATTTAACGACTTGGGATAATTGAATGATTTGGTTTGATTTGGTTGATTGGTGAATAAATGGATTCGTTGGCTTCTTAACTATATCTGATGAATGATTTTTTGAATTTAATCGATTTTTGTCTTTTGATTGGATTTGTATGTTTGATTCAAATGATTTAGTTCTCGTTTGTACATTTTGATCCACGTTGTCACTGCAATGTTGTGATGATTTGGTTTGAGATAAATTAGTTTGACGAGTGTCCGAAATTGCTTGATTTGTGTTTAAGTTGTGTAATTGTTTAAACTGGGTATTTCCGTTTATTTGATGAGTATATTCGCTCAGTTTCTTTATTAACGGGATTGATGATTGGTTGTTATTGCTGGTTTGTTGGTCGATATCGGTTTTTTTGCAGATTGAAAATTTATTACTTCCTTCTGGAATAACAATTTAGCTTTCTTTGGATTTGTATGTGTGTCTTTCTTCTTCGTACTTGTAGTTTTGCGGTTGTGTTGTAAAGTAACTGTTGGAGTTTGTTTGAAATTTGTTTAATTGTAAGTTTGAGTGTTGGTTAAAATTTCGTGTTTCGTTGTAATTTCTTCGTTGCTCTGGTATAGCAGGGCTGCTAAAATGGTTCCAGGTATACGGCGGTTGTTGATATATTTGGTATTTTCTCTCTGTATTTATTCTTGTACGGCAAATGTCCCAAGTATGATTAAGTTTTTGACAATAGTTACATCTGATTTGGTATGATCTTGGATAAGGTTGTTGACTTTCGATCGTTGGTAGGGCGTGTACTGATGACTCATTTAGCTGTGTTGTTGGTATGCCTATGATCGAGTTAAACATATGCTCAATTTCTTCTGTTTCGTTTATAATTTCGGTGATACTTTCGGCTTTGCTAGTTATTATTTTATTTTGGATTATGGTTTTGTATAGTCCTCGTTTGAATGTTTCTACAGCTTGTAATTCTAGATGTTTGTTGTAAATCTGGTCTATATATCCGTATTTGCTTTTAAAACTGGTCTTATAGTGATCGAGTGCATCATAAATTCTATACCCATAATTTCTGGTTGTCTCTCCATAATTTTGTGTCGTTTCCAAAAATTTTCGTTCCAGTTCTATTAAAGAATATTTTGGTAAATAAATATCAATAAGCGTTTTTCGCAACGTTGGATAGTCGTGTATCTCTCTGTGATAAATTCTCGTGAAGGCTTCTTCTGTTAAACGGAGTTTTATTAATTTGTCGAATATTTGCTTTTCTATGTTGATAAGTGTTTCATAAATACTGTCTGCAATGGTCAGAAAACGATTGAGTTCAATTGGTCTGTCATTTGTATCAGCTCCGCTGAACTCTGGAATAAGAGCGATGCACTTTAATATTTGTAGCTGGTTCATTTTGTAGGATTTTGGTGTGTCGATGTTCGGTTTTGGTAAGAATGCACGATATGTTAGTGATGGTCCTGTTTCCATTTTATTATTTTTGGTAGAAGTTGATATGACGTTATTTTGATTTTAAAATTATGTACATTTGACAATTTTAATATGTCCTACTGTTGAAGAATTGATAATGATGATTTTCTGGATTTCTTTTTGTGTTGTTTGGCCATGGTTTGCTGTCAATGACGATTTAGAGATAGTTTTTATTTTTGATGTTGAAAATTGATATAACTCGTTCTGCATTGTTGACATCTGGTTTTCTATAGCGTGGTTAGATTCTTCTTTGATGTGTCATGTGAAAAGTATTCGTTTGTTTGTTTGAACGTAGGAACTTGTGAAATGCATATGTTTTCGCCCGCAGGATCCTGTCGACAGCGCCAATGTTGTGCGGAGTGGTTTCGGGATAGGTTATTTTAAACTGCATTTCACGTTTCTCTGTTTATTACAATTTTATTAATTTCACATAACTTAAATTTACATTTAAAATAATTTTTTGATGATAGTCATATAACCATCTAATTTATAACGGGATGACTTATAACTATAACTGTCTAATTTATAACAAAAACTGTAACTATATCTTAAAGCTATAATGTGGTTCTTATATACTAAAATTTCGAGGAAATGAAAATGTTATACAAGCACTACGGAAAACATTTTTCGAGGTTGCAAATTGCATTTTCATTTCTTGTACGCAAATGTGTTTATTTTGTTAAAATTGAACAACCTTACTAACAATACGGAAAACAAATAAATGAATCGTCTTTTCCGGTACACAACAAAATGTAATATTGAATATTTATGAAATGTAATGTCATTAAAATGTATATAATTTACAAAGATTAATTTTAAGATTAAGACAAGAAATCATTTTTATCTATGATAATATAAATTTTATTTTTATGGACACAAAGTCCATTTTTAAAATTGATAAGTTAAAACGTATTTTATATATAAAAGTGTTTTTACTTTTCTATTATTAAATATATTTATATGTATGTAATATTCGAAACGTGATATATTTAATAACGTGATATTATTAAAAGAATTAAATAAGACTGAAAACAATGAAATAATATGTAAATTTAAATGTATAATATGTTACATGCAATAATAGAAACATTTATTAAAATTTTTAAAACGCTTGTTATTATTAAAACATAAAACCCCTTTAGTAAACGCATGGAAAAGTATGTACTTCAGAAAAATTATGGGTATGGAATATGTAAGGTAAAATACATTAAATTAGCACGGAAATTGTCATCATAAACGTACGGAAAGGTGTGTTCAATCAGTTGAAGATGGGTATGGAATTAGTACCACAAAGTATATTAAATTGGCACGTAAAGCTACATCAAAAACGTACGCAAGCACGTGCTTAATTCGTAAGGAAAGTGTAGCTATTTTGAATGCGAAAGGGTATAAAATGGGTACGGAAAAGTTGCACGCACTAATACAGCTATAAACTAAAAAACGGGAAGGCGTGCGAAAAAAGTGACAACTTTCTTTGGCCAATTGCACCGCTTTCCGTGCGTTTGGAGGATGCTTTTCCGAGTACCTCGTGCGAATTTGTGTGCTAATTTGTACCGCTTTCCGTACGCTTTGTTTGTTGGGTTACATACTATATCGTTTCGATCATCGTTACTCAGGGTTTTCTTTCGCTTTACATTAAATGCAGCCGTAACACCTGTTCCACCGAGAGCTTCGAGGAAGAATATTCCGCTGTGTCCTTATTCGTCAACTACCTTCATCAATGCGTTGTACACGTTCTTTTGCTGTGCATTCAAAAGCGGGACATTCGTTTGTACTATTTGATTCAGGAAAGGGTTAACATGTCCTAGGATGGAGACATTAGCTGTCATTGTTTGAGTTTTTAAGTAAGCTTGAAAATGATCGCTCGAAGGGAGTAATACCATAATAAATTATTTTTGAGAAAGCGAACCGACCAACGTTGGCTTGTGTGATTGAACACGTCTCATGATTTTCTATAAGTGAATTAGCTACAAGAGTTCATAATTACAACTTTTTGCTGGCGAAAAATCTTTTAAAACGATTGTACTGTAGTGGTAAAACAAATAAATTATTTTCTAATAAACAAATCTAAATAACATTTCAAAATTAAACAATTCCTATGTTTACCAAACACCACTATGTTTTGAACATAAAAATTGCTTTGTTGAGTTTATGCTGGCGATTACACAGGAAACATATCAAGTTTATGTAATAACACAATTTCCCAACAAGAAGTGGAATGAAATGCATTAAATATAATTTTATACAATACATGGTACTCCAACACTTCATATACCATGAAAAAAATTTCCAGCTGTTTGCCGTAATATTTTACTGTCTGTAGACGAACACGTAAGTGTTTCGTAACGTATCGTATGTAAAT
This sequence comes from Nephrotoma appendiculata, assembly GCA_947310385.1. Classification (NCBI taxonomy): domain Eukaryota; kingdom Metazoa; phylum Arthropoda; class Insecta; order Diptera; family Tipulidae; genus Nephrotoma; species Nephrotoma appendiculata. The sequence continues at coordinate 113,650,608 of OX371223.1, forward strand.
TGTAAATGTAAATTTTGCATATCATGTAAAATAAATAAAAAAAAAAAAAACTTGTGAATATTATCAACAAATCATCAAATGTGTTTTTTATATTCATTTCCATATTATTATTAATACAATAAATATGGTGACACACTCATTTAATGTACATCATATACATTCCATAGCACTTCACATCCTTTCCAGTATTCCAGTGATAAATTTTCATATTTTACTCGCAAAGTTAAAATTTTACTTGAAACACATAAAATAAGAGATAAGATGAAATAGCAGCGCAGCTTTCGTTCGTGTGTCATAATGAAAAATGGTTTATTTAATTAAAGTTTTTTTTGTCTTTAAAAGTAAAAAGGAAAAGCTCCCTTTAACAATTTATATTCGTAATATTGATTTTGTTGTTGTTTTTGTTATTGTTGTTGATGTACAACGTTATTTATTTATTATCACAAAATTTACATCTGTCAGTATCATCTGTGTGTTGTGTTGTGGGTGTGTTGTGTCTATATACGTACGTTTGTAAATGCTTTTGTCTTATGTATTTCAATTTTGGCTTTTTTTCGGTATATAAAGCGGTATTGCAAAATGGAAACGACAATAAATTATTATAAACTACCCTACACGAAAATTGCCTTGAAAGTAAGACGCAGAATATTGATTTTATCAACTCACAAATATTTTGGTTCCGCAATTTTAATTAAAATCAAGTGCGTACACTAAGTAATTTCAATTACCTATAGGTACTGACTCAACTATTTGTAATTAAATTACATGTTATTTAGATGTTGATTTGTTTTTGTATATTCCTCACAAATTATATGTTGATCTAAGCATAATTGGAAAAGTTTTGTTGGGAATTTTTTTTTATTCATGTTCGCATGTTCGTATGTCAAAAAGCAAATTCTGTGAAAATGGATTAATATGAAACATATGTACGTCTGTCAACAATTCAACATACACATGTCCTCTAATTAGATTATATATTAATTTATCATATAATTTTGATGTTTGGTTTATGTATGTTATTTGTGGACTTTTTGTGGTATTGATCTCAGTCCTACACATAATTAAAGCAAATACGGTTTACATAGTTGCAGGATACATGTGACTTAAACTTTATTAAAGTTGATGTTATATTTGGATTAAGAATAATCGTATGCTTTTTTAGAATAGCAAAACAAATTAAAATAAGGTCGATGAGCCTTAGATGTTAGCTGACATACATTACGTATCAAAATAATATCGTCCGTCTAATAGCTTATGACAATTATAACATGAACTTGGACCAATTGAACCCAAAAAAAACCAAAAAAAAATTATATCATGACATTTTAATGGTATCAGCCCAAAAAATACCGGTCGTGAAAATTTTTTTAAAATCACCCCAAACGAAATTAAGTATCACGATAGTAAGACATGTCCCGATTTTCATATCGTACATATATTACCAACTCAAAATTTTATTTTTATTTTAAAATCGAAACACCATCGTATGTTGACATGTTTTTTTAAAAGCTGCACGGTAAAAATCAATTAAAATTTTCTTTAATATATAGCCGCTTTTAGAACAAACATTAAATCTGAATGGAAGTTGAGATTCTGACTATGACCAGTGCAATTTTTTACGATGTAATTGGTACCTCGTGGCAAGAATGGCCCAATATAATTGCTTTGAGAACACATCGGTCTCACTATGATTTTTGAGTAGTTCTGGTCCTAACTGTTACCAGTGCAAAGTTTCAGGACTATCTAATTGGTTTACCTCATGGCGAGAATGCGGGAAAATTGCGAATGCCTACTATAAAAAATTCATCACATAAGAACTCAGAAAAATATCCTGATGCACCAACTGATTTTCCAAGTATCCGCGACGTTTTTAGGTATTGTGTAAAAGAGAAAAATTACTGGATTTTTCAACATATTTCAAGAAAATAACCCCGTTTTTAATTTGATGTTGACACTACATAGTCTTCTGGCATATGTTTTTTTTGAATTAAATAGATTTTAGCAGATTTACCATTCGTTATATCGCCGAAGTCACGAATCACTGTGCGTGTGTCCGTGTGCGGTGGCATACCGACTAAATATCTATAACTTTTCTATAGCCCAGACTAACTAAGAAAACTGAGAGATTGTAAATTAATCAGGGCTGGATGAGTTTTTCAAAATTTTAACGGAAGAAATAATTTTTGACAAACAAAAAACTATTTTCCAGCAAAACTTTGGTCCCTGTACAGTCTATACGGATAGATTGATCGGGATATAACATTATACTTAACGTTTTTCCATAAATTGAGAGATCTCTATAGGAGCTTTATGTTTTTTACAAATATTTTATAAATTAGAAATAAAAAGATTCTAAAATAAATTTCGTACAAAATTAGTTCAGAACATTTTTAAAATTTTACCGGAAATGATAAGGTTTGATAAAAAAAACAGTTGTTTCACTAAAAATCAGTGCTTCCGCAGTCCAGGCGGATCGAAAATTTGAAATAAAACTTCATACATGGAGTTTTCTATTATTTGGGAGATCATTGCAAATAGATTTTTTAATACACAAATTAACGAAAAGTGGGACCACTAAAATGTGTGACAATGAAAAAGTGTAAGAAGCAAACCTCTACTAAAAGTGATGTGGGTCTAAAGTTTGGGGTTATTAAATAATTAATTCTTTTTAAGTTTGAAATGAAATTTTGTGACACTGTGGCCGATTAAACAATCTCAGAGATGTCACCAAATGTGGGCATATGCCATTTTATTTATTTTTATTTTATATTATTTTTTATTTTCCCTTTTTATTACAATATGACAACTAGGTCATTTTATGTAACTACATTGTAATTACATCGAATAAATAGCAACAAGTTATCTTAAGATACATTAGTTTGTACAAAATTCAAAAATATATGAATCAATATATGAAGAAATAAACTAAAATTAAAACTAAAACTAAGTCTTCAAATTTATAACTAATTATAAGCAGCTACATAGCAAGATTACCTTCAACTATTGATCATTAAGATGATTCACACAATCCACCCTGAACCTGTCCAAACGTGTTAAACATTTAATATTTGCTGGAATAGTGTTCCATAGCCTAGCACCTCTCCGTATAAATGACCCCTTCATATAATTAGTACGAATGTTCGGCAATATTAAGTTTTGTGTTCGTAGTGATTGAGCAAAAACCAATTTGTCATATAGATATTTTGGCTGACGAGTAGTAATAATTTTATACATTAAAATTAGTATTCTAAGATCAAAATAATTATTCAGAGAGCATCCAAAAATCTTATTATAGTAAGGTGTCAATCTATCCCTACGTTTTAATCCAAAAATGTATCTCAAACATGAAAAGCAGAGTTTCGCCAGAGCATTCGCAGCCCATTGAACATTTTTTGTATAATAGAATTCACATGCACATTCCACTCCAAGTGTACATCCAAGATCACACCTAGATTGCTTACTGAATTGCTGTAAGGTATATTGTCACTATCAACTCTAATACTAGTTAAGGTCTCGTCAAAAATGCAAGGATTACTCTTCTCAGAAAACATAATCACCTGATACTTTTTCGAGTTTAATAACAATTGGTTCTCCGCCGACCACGCAATAATATTATTAATGTCACTGTTCATAATTGCAATTACTTCGTTTAAGGCTAAAATTCTGTCACTTTTATTAATTTCAATTTCACAAAAAATTTGGAGATCATCCGCAAACAGATGATAGTGAGAGTGTCGGATCAAGTTTCCAATATCATTTATGTACATCGCAAATATTAAGGGCCCCATTATAGATCCCTGAGGAACACCTGTTTAATAGTGGACGAATTCAAAGAAGTTAACCAAAATGAAATAAATAATTTTGGGGTGGCTCCTCACAAGTTTTAAAGTTAAAATACCAGTTACACTACGGTCGAGTCAACACATTAATTTTTACCACATTAATTTTTGAAAAATTTATATATTCGTCAAAATAATATGGCCAATTTCAGATGCTGTATAAGATAGCGGAATTTTGACAGCGGAAAATAAGAGATTGCGCTACTCGCCGCAAGTGGCAGCACTATCATTAAAGAGAAATAATTTTGTTATGTAATTACCAGCGGCAATTTTTCATTCATTATGTACCACTTTTTTCACTAAATAAAATATCCCAGCGGAATAAAATATTAAAAGTGAACCTTAAAATGGCAAATTAATTGATCTCAGAAGTAAAGAAACTGGGTATATGAAATCTTGAAATTTAACAACAATCCGTCTACCCGCCATTTCTTCCAATAGTAACCAATACTTTCGGTTGTTTTCTAGTAGCTTAGGTCATACTGAGACTATATGGAAAATTTGAGGAAAATTCATAGAAAGTAGTCTTTCTTCCATAGAAAGTAGTCCTAGACCTAGGCTACTAGAAAAACAACCGTATGTATTGGTTACTAGTGGCAGTTTTTGAGATATTGGTCAAAAACTGAAAATAACATATGGCCGCAGAAAATCAAAAAATTCTACTGAAAATTCATGTCTATGAATTTTCCCCAAATTTTCCATATAGTCTCAGTATGACCTAAGCTACTAGAAAAACAACCGAAAGTATTGGTTACTAGTGGAAGTTTTTTGAGTTATTGGTCAAAAACTGAAAATCTCTTATTTGGCCGCCGAAAATCAAAAAATTCTACTGAAAATTCTGGTCTCTGAATTTTCCCCAAATTTTCCATATAGTCTCAGTATGACCTAAGCTACTAGAAAAACAACCGAAAGTATTGGTTACTAGTGGAAGTTTTTTGAGTTATTGGTCAAAAACTGAAAATCTCTTATTTGGCCGCAGAAAATCAAAAAATTCTACTGAAAATTCTGGTCTCTGAATTTTCCCCAAATTTTCTATATAGTCTCAGTATGACCTAAGCTACTAGAAAAACAACCGAAAGTATTGGTTACTATTGGAAGTTTTTTGAGTTATTGGTCAAAAACTGAAAATAACATATGGCCGCAGAAAATCAAAAAATTCTAGTGAAAATTCTGGTCTCTGAATTTTCTCCAAATTTTCCATATAGTCTCAGTATGACCTAAGCTACTAGAAAACAACCGAAAGTATTGGTTACTATTGGAAGAAATAGCGGGTAGACGGATTGTTGTTAAATTTCAAGATTTCATATACCGAGTTTCTTTACTTCTGAGATCAATTAATTTGCCATTTTAAGGTTCACTTTTAATATTTTATTCCGCTGGGATATTTTATTTAGTGAAAAAAGTGGTACATAATGAATGAAAAATTGCCGCTGGTAATTACATAACAAAATTATTTCTCTTTAGTGATAGTGCTGCCACTTGCGGCGAGTAGCGAAATCTCTTATTTTCCGCTGTCAAAATTCCGCTATCTTATACAGCATCAATTTCAGGATTCTCAGACATGTTACCATGTGTGGACATATGTCGTGCAACAGCGGCTGAATTAAGCTACTCAAATCAGTTAAACACATTAAAATAGTGAGATTTTGCAATTATGCTGAAAGTTTAGCATTTACAAAAAACGACAAAGACCAACAAGCGTTTGACCGACTGTGTCAACGAACAAGCTTTGACCTTGTAGGTTTTTAGAAATTTAAACAGCAAAAATTATGTTTGATTATACTGACAGTGTTACTGAAAGTTCGGTATGTTTAATTTTTTGCTGTTCGTTCCAACGCTTCTTTAACATTTCGATGAATTTTTTGTAGAACAATTTATCATTGGACTCAAAATATTCGTTTTCATCCACAAAATCTCTATCCCGGACCATTTTTTTGAGGTCTACGAACAGGTAGTAGTCGTTGGGAGTCAGGTCCCGAGAATCCGTTGGATGGGGAAAAAATTTGAGATTAGGGAATCCAAGTCGGTGCTACCCGACTTCTTGTAGTTGGGCAATTACTTACCCCCCAGAGACTTCGGGAAATGCTGCAAACAACCGAAACCGACAACCCTCCTATGCATCTCAACGAAAATGGAAAAAATAGAAACGTATGTTTGTAGAAACCGGTGGGGTAATGGAAAAAGCACGGAACCGAAAGTCGGGTACCCGAAATTCGGGTAATTGGATTCCCTAGTCGGGTAATTGGATTCCCTCCAACGTATGGAATATGTTGGTTTATGTTTTTTCCATTTTCGTTGAGATGCATAGGAGGGTTGTCGGTTTCGGTTGTTTGCGGCGATGCCCGATGGTTTCGGGTGTCTCTGGGGAGTGAATAATTGCCCAACTACATGAAGTCGGGTAGAACCGACTTGGACTCCCTATTTGAGATACAATTCGTCCAAAGTTACCATCGTAGCCAACGACCTGTGACACGGCGCATTGTCTTGTTGAAAAAGTACTTTATATTTTGCATTTGCGATCGTTTTTCGCAACTTCTTTCTTTAAGCGCACCAATAATGCCATGTAATATTCGCTGATGATGGTGCTTTTTTCTCATTAAATGTTATTTATCGGTTCAGTTGATTAGACGCAACTTAGAAATATTATTGAAAACACAGTCATTTATATTTTTATTTTAATATTTTGTTTTTTTAAGAGATTCTTTAATCTTTCTAACTATATTTTCAGCAACCTCATTCTTTAAAATTATTTCAAAGATCCTGTCCTTGAAAGAATCAGATAAAGATTTTAGGTAGTCCAACGACATTTCTGCGCAGGTATCTTCAATTCCTGCAATCAGCTCTTCATTGGAGTCGTATTGTTTGCCTCCTTCATAAAATGTGCGAGTGAGCCAGCGCCAAACGTCTTCGATATTATATAAATCAAGGGAATAATGTGACTATGGTAATAACTCAATGTTTTGACGTACAATCCATGACTTTGCAGTACGGGCATTATGTATATGGGCGAAATATCCTGTTGGAAAATCCACCAATCCACCAAAATTTTGGTTTAACAATTAAAAATTTAAAAAATAGTCCTTCTGGATATTTTTAAAGTTGTCCTTTGATAAATTAAAGTAAAGCTAGTCAGTTTACCATATTATTGTCACACATACACTGTATTCAAAATCATCAACACTCGAAATTTCTATTTGAATATCAACACTAAAACATGTTAGTGTTATATATTTCGATTTGTGTAATGTATTCCAATACAAGAAGTCAAAGCCAAATTTTATAATGATAAATAATTTATTCGATTATACTGCAACGGTCTGCGAAAAAAATGTCTCATCAATTTGATTAGTGACTGGTGTAATCCTTCTAAACATGGTCTTTCCAATATAATACTCGTATTGATATATGTAATTATCATAATAATATCAAGACTGCAAATACAACATTTTATACATACTATTGTGGATAAATATATCCTCCGGCGACACATTTTACGAGTATTTTGATATAAAAAATATTCGATACACTCGACCCCAATTTAGAAAAACTAGACTAAAATTGTAATACCCAACAGACATGTCATTCAGTATCCTAAAACGTGCCAAGTCAGTGTAACAACTTCGTTTATAATGCTGCATTTATGTATATGTATTTTCTAAGCAAGACAAGCTAATTTAATGAAAGCGGTTTTTGTGTTTTATCGATTAGTTATCATTTAGAATTTTACTATTAAAAATAACCGACGGATTTTAAATTAACTAAACGTTTTAAGGCCGCGCCACACAAGATTATCTTCGTTCCGGTCTCTAAAATGTAAACTAAGTCACCGGCTAATAATAAAATTAAACTACGACTTAATAAGCAGTTCGTGTTTCTAACAATTCTCCAAAACGAATTTGCTCATCATTTTGTTTTGGAATATTTCTACGGGGTCCAGGTAACTGATGATTGCATATAATAGTTGTTGTCTTTATCAGATGGAATTGGGAGTGTATAGATAAGTGGGCAACCCGAAAATTCTTAGAAATTAATTCAGAGAAGAATAATTGTAAAACAAACAATTTTACACTTAACAATTAATTGAAAAATTAAATATGTGAAAGAAAAAACAATTCATCGAAAATAATTGTAATGCATATTAAAAAATATTGATAATTTTTTCGAAAGCAAAGATGAATTGTTATAATAATTCGAACATTTCAGTAGTTTAGTTTGATGGATTTGAATTTGGATGGAAAATCTGAATCTAAAACTACGACACATTGACGACTGGTATAGTTGGAAATATGACATATAGTGCATTAAAATTAAGCTCATTAAGGGTTTTTTTTCCATGAAATTTTAGCACGGCATACTTTATGAAAATAAAAAATAACATACAAAAATATACCCAACAAGCTTAATTTTTTTGCCGTCAGATCCACTTATATGTAGTTGTCTATATGTCGCAAAAAGCTATAAAAAAAAAACAATTAAATTTAAATTTCTATAAATCCAACATTTCTGTCTGTAATTCACATAAATATGTTATTTAACATACGAGTAGATATGCTACAGTTCTTCCTCTATTTATAACAGTAAGCTGAGGTTCATATGCCCCACAGGGGGCATATCGTATACAGACCTACATCAAAATTGTCCATGAGTTTTTCCAATAAAAGCGGACCAATGACCTCAATTTCAGCTCGAATGTTGTTTTTAAGTTATTGAACTGTTTGTCGATGATTAAGTCCGGGATTCTTGGTGACCAAGGAATTTCACAATTTTGTGATCCAATTATTCGATCATCAAATTTTGTTGACAATAAATGGATTGTTGCACGATTTGCGTGACATGTCGCTCTGTCTCGTTGAAACCACAGATCATAGACACACAATTCATTCAATTTGAGGCAAAAACAAGAGTTAACATGTTGCGATAACGTTCCAGATTCACAGTAAAGGAATTTTCCAGTCTCGAAGAAAAACGGTTCAATGATGCCACCGCAGCCTATAAACCACACCAAACTGTGACTATTGGAGGATGAACTTTTGCTTAGCGAATAATCGGTGCCCAAATTCGACAATTGTGCTTATTGGCGTACTTATTAAGATAAAAATTGGCTTCATCGTTAAAGCATCCCATTAACAAAACAATTTATTTATTTATTTATTTATTTATATGACGATTGACGACTGAGTTTTGTACCCATTTAGTAATTTACTTTGCATAATAAAGTATTTTGATTAATCAGCGTTGAGCGTATTCAAGTGATTATCAGTAAGTCTACTGACTTTCTGGTCGCTATAAATCCAGTGGTTTGGTTCTTTGCCGTATTCTTGCGTTGTTGTGGTAGTCAGCATACAGCGTATGTCCAGATTTTCATGCTGGTGCAGACGTTGTAGGTGTTTTGTTGCATGATGCTTAATTTAATCCGCGACAGGCTCGACCGTTAGATCTCGATGGAGATTGTCGTTTCGAATCTTCCACGGTGCATTAACAATACATCGCAAGATTATATTTTGGACTGTTTGTATTCTTGGCACAACCCCAGAGTTGGCTACTATATGTCCATACAGGTTTCAGGATTTGCTTGTATAGCATCATCAGTTTGTTATGGATCGCTAGTTCAGATTGTCCCCCTAAGAGCCAATTCCTTTTGCTAAATTTTATGTTTAGTTCTTCTCTATTTTTTTATGTGTTCCTTTTCCTTCCATCTAACTTTAGCATTTAAAGTCATGCCGAGATATTTAGCAGAGTCTGCATGCGGTACTCCTATCGAGTTTATCATTAACTTTTACATTTGTAAAATTCACTTGGATTGATTTTGTTTCATTTAATTTAATTCGCCATTTCTTTGTCCAATTACATATCTGGTTAGTAGCCTTTTGTAATTTCTAGTATATAGGAGATAAAGGATTGGCCCACAAACATTCCCTTGTTGTTATTCTTTTTAGTTGGGAGTTTTCATTTTCATACTTTACTCGAAAGTGCCCCTCTGATATGTATGATTTTAAAATTTGAAAAAATTGCTCCAGAAGATCTCAATGAAGTTTGAAATCTAACTCCTGGTGCCATACTTTGTCGCACGCTTGCATTACATCAAGGAATATAGTTGAGCATATTTGGTTGCTTTTTAGTGATTTCTCGATTCAAATAATTTCGATAATATTCGTAGAAGGGAAATTGGTCTATATGAAACTATATCATTCGGAGGTTTGTTCGGCTTAAGTATCATAATTACTTCTGCAACATTCCATTGTCTTGGTACATATCTTAGTCGAAAAGCTGCATTAATTATATGCACTAGTTTCCTCAACGATTTCTCCGGTAACTCTTTTATTATCTGACCCGTTATAAGATCATATTCTGGAGCGTTATACGCATTCAGATTATTCTTGATTTCCCATTTTAGTTCTTTCAATGTTACAGGTGTAATTTTCATTTCATCCTGTTTATTTATCGAGATGATATTTACCTTTTCCGTTTGTTTGGGGTAAGATTGGAATATTTCTTCAAGGTGATTTGCAAAAAAATCTGCGTTTGTTTAGCATTTCGAGCCCAATTTTCTTTATTTTTGGAGGAACCTATAGTTTGGGTCTTTTAAGATTCTTAGTTGCTTTCCATAATGAATAATCAGTGTCTTTTTACCCAGTTAGAGTGCTGAGATATTTCTCCTCTTATATGCCGGGTTTCGATGTTTTTACCAATTCTTCCATGCTTTTCTTTTATTTTTAAGAAGTTCTCTCACTTCCAATGGATAGCTAGTATTGCGCTTCATTTTCTTACTATTATTAGGAGTGCTTTCCCGCGGAGCACTTTGGATATTATGGATGAGTTTATCTAGTTCGTCTTCTATTTAGGCTGGTCTCTGTATTGGATTCTGCAGACTAATTCTTTCTGTTGGTTGTGTTTGAAAGAGATCGCAATTGGTTTTGAAGCTTGTTAATTTCGGGTTGCTTTCTTTCATAATCATTGTTTGGCTAAGTATCATAATAACTGGTGAATGATCTGATGATAGACTTTCACTAATCTCCATATGGATATAATTATCTGAAATCCCTCTTGTAATAAAGAAGTCTATAAGATCTGGAATCTTACTGATATCCGTCGGCCAATAGGTTGGTGTACCGCTTGAGTGAAAGCCGCATTTTAATTGTTTGCCTGCTGCAAACAGTTCTTTTCCTTTAACGTTGTTAACCGTGATCCCCAATAGGTATTTTTTGCATTATAGTCCCCTCCAATTAATGTATTTGTTTGAGATTATATTTTGGAGGGCAGTATATTGCTGAGATACTACAAGTTTTAATATTGTTTAATTGTATTTTGATTGTTGTGACTTGCATGGTTATATAAGCTTTTATGAGGATAGCAGATCCACCACTAGCTTTGTTCTCTAGATGTAATGCATGGTAGCAATTATATCCTTTTATTTTACAGAATGAAGTTTTGGTGAAATGGGTTTCTGATATAATGCAATAGTCCGTTTGCATGCAATAGCCCATTTGCATTTCAGGTTACAATTCGTAATGTTTTATTCATTTCTTTTATTTATAATTCGATTTTATATATTTTATATTTTGATACACTCGATCAGTCTTTTGTTGAGGTTCTCTAGATTTCTCAGCATGTCCTGAGATCCAAAACGAGATCCACTTTTAACTGTTTCTGCTCTGATTGCCGAACTATTTGTGCATAAGGAACGTTTTCATTTACTCGCTCTCTTTGTATGTTAAAATTATGGGTTGGCGAATTAGGCTCCGAGTTTTTTTTATAGATTGTACATTTCTTGGTGTATCTGGTTTGCTTGATTTATCTCTCATTTTTTGTAGTTCTACTGCTACTTCACATCTTCTGTAGTTGGCTGGATGCTGGCCATTACAGTTGATACACTTCGTTGTTGTATTTCGGGGAACTATGCAGTCGTTTCCTGCGAGTGTTTTCCCGCACATTTAACACATCTTGCTTCACGATGGCAGTACTTTTGTGTATGATTATAATCTTGGCAGTTTTTGCATTGAGGGAGGTATTAGTCGAGTGACTTTTCTCGGTGTTTCTATTTTAACTCTGAGGTTGAGGATAGCCTTAATATTATAAATATTTTCGATTTTTTCTTGGTTGTCGAAAGTTAGCATGAATATAGTGGAAGACCTCATGATTTCAACATTTCTCTCCTTGTTTTCTCGTCTCTCTTTTCTGATGATGTTGACTGCATCGATTATTTTCAGGTGTTTGTTTTGCAGGTCCTCAATAGTTTCATCTTTTGAACTAGTTGGATGGAAACCTCTTGCCATTACTTTAATTGGTCGCCTTCAGAATTTAATTTGTTAGCTAGAGCTTTATAATCTTCAGGCTCTGTTGTGTTTATTTTTCAAATATTACTACTGAGCGATATTACCTTGCAGTCATTTCGTACTACTTCTTTCATCAATTTCTGAATAGTACCGTAATTTGCTATTCCTAGAATATTGATCGGGGGAGGTGCCTGTTTCTTCTTTTGTGGCTCATGCATTTTTGATGCATTAGTTGGATTGGTAGTTTTAATGTGAGTCTGAATTGGCTCAACTTTTATAAGTGATGATTCAGCTTTTCTCTTGCTAAGGTTGGTTTCTTTTCTTGGTTTTTTGTTTGTTCTCTTGGATTTCTGTAGTCTCGAATTGGTTTCCCGTTCAAGCTTATCTTCATCAGTGTGATATTCGCCTTGATATGTTGAGAGTACTTGAAATTGGTTGTTCATTATTACTGAGTTTCCTGCGTTATTTTTATTTACTGTTTCCTTTAGCATAAGGTTTCCTTTTTTAGCACGGCAACTTCATTGTTCAGCTGCGCAATTAATTTCTCCATTTGTTCAAATTTCAAGTTCTAGAAAATATTTGTTTCGATTAATTATGTTTTCGATGAATTGATATTTCGAAAATTGTTTTCAGGCACATTTGGTAAAATTGCAGCTTTCTTATTTATTTTTCGATGAATTATTTGACACAGAATTTTCGAGGAACTATAAGTGGTCCAACATTTACTATTTCATCACAAAATATTATGGATTGCGTTTGAGGATGAATACTTCTTTTTGCAATTAATAAAATTTTGCAAATTTCGACGGAATATCAGCTATTATCAAAAAAAATTTCCACTAAACGATGAATCTTTGCCGGTTGGGTAGCACTTAAAATATTTAATTTTACTGATGTTTATGAAGAATGATGTTTGTTGAGTCTGGTAGTTCAGTATTCTGTACCCCAATTAATCTTGGTCGTACCTCGGGATGACAAAATCCAGGAGGAACACGCGACTGTTTTTTATTTATTGTATTAGTAAATACGAAAATGTTCGCCGGAGGGTGTGACATCTTACTTTAACAAATACTTTATTAATTTAAACAGTTTTAATTAAAAATTTCCTCCTCTTTACTTTTCTATCTAAATAATTATCTGTTTTATCTTAAACAAAAGACAGTTCAAAAATCTATTAAACAAAGCAGGATCTTCCTCTTCCCAGAATTAAATTATTTATTCTTTATATTAATATTTTGCTACAAAAATTTATTTGAACACTTAACAAAATAATATTAAATTTCAAATAAAGTTCGTCTTACGTATTCGCGGTGAAGCTGGTAGTGTGAAAAATTTGAATGCAGATATATTGAGATGGGTGTAAAAGTGAAAAAGATCAAATATTTAATTTCAGTATTGATTAAAAATTTATGAATGTAAATATAAGAAACGGACAACATAATGCAATTACATTTTCAGTAAAATTCGCGTCCTTTTTGAAGTGAAATTGTACTTAATGAGTATACATATTTTAAAGTGAGATGGAATTTAGATATACATAGTTCTTCAAACTCAGAAATTGTCGTTTGCCAAGGTAAGTTCGAGGAACTATATTTAAACTTCACCTCATAGAAAATTCCCAGAAATTACTTTAAATATTCCTCTACCACCAGACACACAAGTCGGTAGTTCGGCCAACAAAAGTTTTGTGACTTCGAGGAACAATATTTCTATTTCCTCTCGTAGAACACTTCAAAGAAAATTTCTGAGAAACTCACAGAATATACTTTAAATTTGGAAATCGAACAAACGTATATAGTCATACGCCGCCAAACTACGTCAGAAAACGACGAAAACAATCATGTATAACTAATTAAACCATGCTTCATTTGCAATACATGATTGTTTTCGTCGTTTTTCTGACGTAGTTTTCGGTAACACTAAAACATCGCTAAGGTCTTCCGAAGTTTCTACTTGGTCATCTATCGATATACATATTATACTATATGTGTTAATATTTACACCGTTCCTAATTTCTTGCACTTTGACCTATTGACATTATAATATATATTAACACTAATGGCTCTATAGGTTCTTCAGCTACAATTTGACTTAAACTGTAGATAAATAGGCTTTTTAAAGCATCTCTGTCCTACAATCGTTTAACTAAGTGAAGAGCGTCAAGTAGGCAGATTTTAACTTCCGACGCAACTTACTTGTCATTTTGTTCTACGAGGCTAATCATTTTTTTCAACAACTAACTCGCTATAAAAGCCTTTTAAATTTTTAATAACACCACGGTTCATTGGTGACGACGTTGTATTTGCAAGAAAATTAAAATTTTTATAGCTTTCACGTCCAGTTCTAAACAAAAAATAAAAGTTTCCCGCTTTCTTTATTGAACCGTAGACCCGCCGTTCTCACCCATTCTTCCCAAAGATGAAATGTCATCCAAGCTTTTTTGTAGGGCTTGAACAATATTTGCAACGATTGAATATTTCTAAAACGCGGTTTCATTGCTTTACAAATGACCAGTTGAGACAATTGTTCGTATCCATCCGGATTTGCATTCGATCCATACTTTACGATTATATAGTGGTCTTTGGTGTGTCGCTTGAGGGTTTCAGTGCCGCAATAGCGGTTTTTCTGTTTATTAACAAAGCCAGCCAAGACGAAATGTGTTTCGTCGCTCATAATGTTGTTTTTGCCAAAAATGATGCTCCAAAAAAAGAAAAATCGAAATGATAAATATCATCCAAAACAAAATGGCGGCCAAACAAAATGGACCTCGGACACGAAAAAAGCGGGGCTTTTTTTAGGTGCTTAGCTATATATCTAAAATTTGACTCAGAGACTCGATTTGCCCTTTTTGATAATTGAAAGGTGGATTCTGCCTTTAAAGGTGGATAATTGAAAGGTGGAAACTCCATACCAACTTTTTTATGTGATTGTATAAAAAATTTAGCTAGCATTTTCTATCGGTTTGGCCTTTATTACTAACATTTTATTCTTACAATTTTTACTACACTTTTTAAAGTCACAAATGCTTAATTTTGCGTTTTTGGATTAACCATGCCAGTATTTTGTTTGGTATTAAATTAATTTTTTGTGATTAATTGCAACGCGACAATATTTTTTAAGATTTTGCAATGGTACGAACCAAATGGATGGTGGTTGTTGACGCTTACGATTAATTTATCGTAAGGAAATTATTGTTAAATAATTACGACTGCTCGCAATAAGTTTCATATAACAAGTGAAGTTTTTTTTTGAACACAAGAAACAATGTGGTATAGTATTTCTATGTGTCGTTAATATTTTCCCGGCCTTGAACGGATGGTTCAATCTCTGATGTCTTGATTGGCAACGGACAGATTTATTGGAAATTCCAAAAATCCAGTGGCAGTCTTAAGAGTCACTACTCTTATTGTCGTCACGAATGATTACAATGATCACCAACCTCAATGTTTCGCGATTTTGTCGTTCATTTTCATCTATGCTGGAGCGATTGCAAATAGTATTTGGACCACCTATTCCAGAAATGCTGCTTTAATTGAACAATCATTTCCCATTGTTGTTTTAGAGACACCTTCTTCTCCCTTATGTGTGTTTCCGGAATGCTCACAAGTGGACGACCAATTAAAAAGTAACATGGTGTGAGTATGAATATTTCATCAGTATTGGATGATTGTTTTGCCCACAGAGGACGTGAATTGAGCACCGACTGGATAGAAGTGCCAGTTGATATGGTCATCTCTGCACATTGTTTTAATCTCATGTTCAATTTCATCGGACTGTAGCATCTTGTATATTGCGTTCAACTCAGAGTTGGTTCCAACCAAGTTGGACCTCTATCGGTGAAAACGTGTTTGCAAAGTCGATAATAGGTCTGCAACTATAGCTCCATGTGAACCGCCTTAGTGGCAAGACAAACAAATATGCAGATACATGCCATGGTTGGTGTTTTACCCCGAATCTTATGATGAAAGAATACGGGATCACAAAAAACCATTGCTGTATTGTAAAATGCCGATGCAATTTTTACACACTCAGTAATCAAATCTCCCATCAACTGGGAAAAAGTGCGTGGTCAAAGTATAGCGCAACGTACGCATTGACTACAAATTTTATAAAACTAATCACGTACAATTGACAGTAATGCCTGAGATACGACATGCAGGTGTTCCCTATGTAGATGTCTTATTCTGTTATAAAATGCCTGCGCAGGAGCAGAATGGGATTTGCCATTTTGATGTAGAAAGAGTGATAGAGATTTTAGGTTTACATCTTTGATTGAGTGACCCTTGCGTAGCTCCTCGAAAACGTATTCGTAGCACTCATATTGAACCAAATTAACAATGAGTTGAACACCAGTCCCATAATTTTAGATTTTTTATGAAACGACTGACATACGAAATTGTTGCAACCATCTTTTGATAATCGTTTCTGTGTTTTCTATTATCCAGAATTTGTACAATGTAATTTGCAGCATTATTGCAGGAAAGTGTGGTTTTCAAAAGTTGTTCTGCTTCAGGAATATCGGTAAGGTTCGCGCTAGAAGAAAATTTAACAAACCAATCGGACTCAGGTGAGTGTAGAAAGTCCCGAAAACCACAGTTCGCAGTTTAATAATTGAGCAGCCTTCATGCTCCTGGAACAAAAATATCCGCTGGGTTGGTTTTGGATGTAATTCGCATAAATTTTGAATGATGCTGACTTGATTAGCAACAAACCTATTCCAATTTGTTGATGTACCGGGAATCCAATATAGCGCAATTGTCGAATCAGACCAATAAAATACATTTTACACGGCGAAATTTATTTTGTCTAACACCCTCCGGGTGCACATTAGTTGTGCAGGAAGAAGGGCAGAGTATTACAGCACATGAGACGCACAACGTATGTATAAATAGCGGCACCGTATGCACTTTCACAGGCATCCGCGAACTCGTGTAGCTGTCTGTGTTTTGGTTCCTTTATGCAATCAAAAAAGTGTCAAGGAACGGTTAATTTCGTGTAATGTTGTTATTCAGACCGAAATACTTGCCATTCGGTATGGAGGTGCTTAGGTATGCTTGATCCCAATCGCCTTTTAGTTGTCAGAATTTTTGAATGAACCGTTTTTCAAGCATAACTATCGGAGACAAAAGATCGATTGGATCGAAGATGCGTGCTACTTCCGAAAGCATCGTATGTTTTGTTGTGCATTCGTCTAAAAAAATTTGGAAGTTCAATTTGAAGACATCCTTCTCAGGTTTTCATAATAATACCAAGGTTCTAACGAAGGAATTGTCATCGCCATTGAGTACCTTTTCACATTCTGAATCCGGAATATCATGTAGTACAGCCTTTGAGTTTGAGCACCATTTTCGAAGAGTCATTAAGTCTGGGTGAAAAATCGCTGCTACTTCGGACCTCATTTATATATATGATCTGTGTAATTGAGTTTGCACCAGTCAACAAATCGTCGACATACAAGTCATCTTGTCTGACAGAGTGGGCTGCTGGTGTGCAAATGGAATTTTCCAATGCCAGTTGAAGAAAACATCTCGTCGCCAAAAAGGAACCGGATGAAGTACCATATGTTAAACGGTTCAAGTTGTACGTTTCGAGTATCTGAGTTAGGTTTTCATGCCAATATATATATTGATAGGAACAGTCGTCATATTGCACGCCAATTTGTGTATAGAATTTGATCAAAATAAATAAATAAATAAATAGATAATATCGGCACTGAAAGCGTAGGCGCGTGAGACTTGAAATGACAAAGAATAAAAAATATATCGGTTTGCACCATATGCCCTATTGATAATAAATCGTTGAGCGAATTGCCATTTGAAGATTTCGCCGACCCATCGAAAACTACGCGCAATTTAGTAGTAGAACTGTCGGGCTTTAACACGCAGTGATGTCACAAATAATGGTTGGTTGGGTTTATTTCGGCTTCCTGAACTTGCTTCATGTGGTTGAGAACACGGCATTCGTCCATAAATTGGCGATATATTTCACGTATGACCGGATGTGTCATAACTTTGCCATGTTTGATGAGTTTCCAAGGGGCGCCGGAGTTTCTGTAAATGGCAAACGAACAATAAATCTGCCATCAATGTCTCTTGTGTGTGTGTGGCAGCAAAGTGTTTGTTGACGGAATGATCAAATGTGATGATATAGCCTTGATACCTTCTGGTATTTCATCTACCTTCCAAAAACTTTCAATTAGGTCAAGAAAGTTATTGTTACATAATTACGACTGTTCGCAATAAGTTTCATATAACAAGTGAAGTTTTTAATTTATTTGATAACAAAAAATATTCAGTTCAGAAACTGTGTTTGGAAGTGAAAAAGTCGTGACTTTTACTCGGTGAAATTCGCTGTGTTGGAATTTTGTTCTCGGGATAATACAAAAAGCGCAATAGTTTTTTTTTTCGTATTGACATAACAAAAATTATTATAGTAAAGCATTTTTCGGGATGACAATCAAAACTAGCGTATTACAGTATTTTTTCGGGAAGATACTTAAAAATGTCGCGATATTCGTATTAAAGTGTAGTCATCGTATTACTTCGGGATATTTTCGGGCTACCTTTACAGACATATTGAGAATACCATATTCTAATTTTATGGTAATACGACTAACTTTATATAGTAAACTGACGAGTCAAAAACGACCACGAGCACTGGAGCTGAAGTAATCAGGCCTTGGCTCCTGTACCTATACCTTTAGCAAAACTCGCAACCGTATATCATGCGAAAATCTTCGCAAATGTGATTAGCACACATTAATGTATCAAAAGAAGATATAAGAAAACTGAAATTTTCATAATTTCGAATAGCAAAGTAGTATTGCTAGTCGTAGAGGATCGTTCGATCTTCTATTCTTAAGTGAACTGTTCTCCGACGAATCTGGCATTCTAGGACAGAAGGCAGCCAATCTCAATGCAAGGAACGGATCAGAGCACCTTTACCACCTCTGAACCCATTGCTTATTCTAAGAATTGGACTACGTAAAAACACCATCGAAGCAGGTTTGGAAAAATGCGGAAATCCTCAACGAACTGCTGCAAATTTTCCAAAATGGCGAGGGAAACAATTTGTGTTGTTTACATGTTAAGCCCTCGTTCGTAAAAGACTCAAATTTCTCAAAGCGATATACCAAATGTATGACATAAATTTCCTTTTATTTTTTTTGTAAACTTCAAAACAGATGCAATGTGGCTCCATAGATATAATACTATATACATACAGAGACCGGTAATATGCTTTTTCTCCATATAAAATCGTCTATTTCATGCGTGGACAGTTAGGACGGGATGCGTATATAAAATTATATTTATATCTCTATCTTTGATTTCTATATCATCCACAACATAAACCTTTTGTTTCTGGTTGTTTGCCTTTCAAAATAGAATTATTTGAAAATTTTATATAATTTGTGATGAAATTTGTGTGTTGAATACAATTTGTGATCAAATTTGTGTTTCTAATTTGTGCGTTATTAAAATAAAATGTATCGAAAAAAAAAAAAAATTATTTGTAGTGGATAATATGAATTATGCACAATATATTCCGCCAGTGCCGTACCGAAAACGTTCAGCTATGTATGTGGAAACAAACGGAAATGGCGCATTTTATTTTATTTTTTTTCAGTATTTTAATTATTTTAATAATACAATGGGCGCTTTCAGGTCCGCCAACTGTTGGCATCATGATTAGTGAAATCATCGCCAAGTTGATTTGAAAATTACATAGAGTTCAAAATTTCTATAACGTTGGCCGTGATTTTACTCAACATGTTGCCAACTGTTGAGTGGCCTGAAAGCGCCCAATATGTATAATTATAGTTAAATGTGATTCTAGGGTTAATTAATTATATTGATGATTGCTTAACAGTGAATAGTTCGGTTTTATGAAATATATGGAAAAGTTGAATTGCTTTTGCGAAATATTTTTTTGTATAAATTCGATTAAATATTTTGTGTAATATTCATGAATCAATTGTAGTTTAAAAAAATATTGTAAAATTCTTGAATGCTGATAATTAATATAGACAAAATACTAATTGTACAAGTAACTGACTTCATTCATATTCGTTAATAAAAATTCTTAATACAGTACTGATTATTTTTTGACTATCTCTTTTTTTTCTTTGAAATTTACTCATTTGACATTTAGTCATTACCGGTCTATATAATATTATTAACGTCTTTGTGTGGCTCTGGATAAGAAACAAGCACACATTTGATCGATAAAAAATATTTTTTTAGGAAAAATTGGAGAAAGCAAAGGATGCTAGATGTATTTTAGTTTCAATGTGAATCATATCTATCAAGAAAAATTATTAATTTGCTTTTGTTTTTTGATCACCCAGTAAAATCAAAGACCTACTGCGATCTTATTTGGAATTTTATGGACATGTTATTGCATTTTTTAATCAATAAAATTTGCACTTGGTTCCCACCTTCATTGCCCGTGCTATCTTTATACGCTAAATTCGAATATTGGAATGGCCTAAGGTCCTACAAATAAAACCGACAAATTAATATAACCGCTTGGCAACTATATAAACATATATTTTTGGGTCGCGGATTATGCAAATTTTGAATCAAAATGTGAAAATAGAACCAATTAGCAATAAAACTACTTTAAAGCACCAGCATTTTTTAAACTTAAACTTTCAAAATTAGCAATCACGAGCACCAAACTAGCACCAATCACATAAGTTACATGAATCGAACACCCTCTAATTGCTTGTATTTTTCCTATAAAAAGAATTTGGCAATATGATATACATTGCTTAGGCATTAGCAGGGTTTTGAAAAATTCATCCAGTTGATAAAAATCCCATTTCGAAATTTTTTCGATACATAACAAACATTTTTATGCATTAACATCAACATCAAAATTCAATCCTAACACGTAAAGCAAAATTTAGACATTTCAACGAATTGTGTTCAGAACCTGTAAAATATATTTCGGATTGTCAAACCGTACGTCTTATTTAAATACCCATGAGCATCTTCTAGAAATGTGAAATATTATATGGAATGTGTCAGGCATGAATTACATATGCATGTAAATGTAGGCACATAACACATATGTGAAAACCTGTAAAATACTATGCAGGTAAATGGTTTTTCATATGGTGGAGATATCGTGAGCTAATAATTATCCAAACAACAATTATGGCGAAACAACAACAACAAGTAAATCCGCTATGTGTCCAATTTGCTGCGAAACAATATTAATTTCCCTGGAAAGCGTATTAGAGTAAAAAGGATTATGATTGTGTTTGTGATGATAGCACACATCTGCCAACCCTTGACACTTTCAGAATCGTGATTTGTTTATAAATTTATTATTATTATTTTTTTGTTGTTGTTACGGTTGAGACCTATCCCAAAAAATGTGAATACACAAAAATTGATTTTTCCTCGTTTCCTCGTTTTCCTTATATTTATTATGGTCGAAGTAAAAAATTCTTTTGTTCAATTTTCTTATACGATGCTCGAATGACTGAGACGCTGAAGCGGAAAATAAAAATTCACTTTGCAAACTTTATTTTCTATTTTGGCGTTCGTTTAAATTTCCATAAATCAGATATGATGTGTAATAAATTATTAAGGCATAGTGAGCGCAAGCTATTTACGGAAGTACATACGAGTACATATACGGCATGTATGTAGGGTGGCAAGAGAAAATTATTCAATTAGCATTATATGGAATGAAATGGAACCTATTTCATTTTCACTGTGCCTGCGAGCAACCATGTCTCAAAATTGGTTATCGATCGATTTATTTATGTGCTGGATGGTACGCGTACATGCTTGGTAATAGCACATGGTACTGATTTACAAAGCATACCAAAGCAAATTTGTTTTTCCAATTCATTCATATGTCGCTTTGATCTTGATAGGTATGCGATAAGATTATTTTGACAGGAAGTAATTTAAGTATGAAATTGAAATTTATTGATTTTATCATATTGTTTGCTTGTTTAGAATTTCTATTCTTTGCCAAACACATCTTGTCGTAAATATGAGAAATTTGTGATTTTGTTCTTTTGGTTGGTGGATGATGATGATGATTCTATTCTTTCGTTTCTTGTGTGCTCGCACATAAAAAAGGATACAATTTGTTTGTGTCGTTGGTTTTAATAAATTTGCATTAAATATATCCCCAAAAGGGGATACTCCGACTGTTATTTTGTGAAATATAAAAATTTACTGGCAACAATTTCGTGGCGTTGAATCTAGTTTTTAATATAATCCATAATTTATCCAAATTTTCATCAATTTAGGCAATATTAGTAGAGTAAACAAAATACTGACTTTTCATGATTAGAATAGGATTATTTATCAAAGTTATAGAACTTAGTGAAAACCGATATGAACGAATTTGAATACTAACAGTATATCACATGGGAGCGGGTAAAACTCATTCCATGATTTGGAACAAAAATTTTTTTTTGTGCATTTGTCCTGGTAACAAAAAACCGATTATTCAATCGACGATTACACGAAAACTGGACGTTGTTTCGGCCCAATTTAAACGGATTGTTATTCAAAATTAAATAACCTTTCATAATTGGTACGACATTCCATGATTTGGAACAAAAATTTTTTTTTGTGCATTTGTCCTGGTAAAAAAAAATCGATTATTCAATCGACGATTACACGAAAACTGGACGTTGTTTCGGCCCAATTTAAACGGATTGTTATTCAAAATTAGATAACCTTTCATAATTGGTACGACATTCCATGACTTGGAACAAACAATTTTTTTTTGTGCATTTGTCCTGGTAACAAAAAATCGATTATTCAATCGACGATTACACGAAAATTGGAAGTTGTTTCGGCCCAATTTAAACGGATTGTTATTCAAAATTAAATAACCTTTCATAATTGGTAAGACATTCCATGATTTGGAAAAAAAAAATTTTTGTGCATTTGTCGTGGTAAAAAAAATCGATTATTCAATCGGCGATTACACGAAAACTGGACGTTGTTTCGGCCCAATTTAAACGGATTCACTAACTTGAATATTGGGCTTAATAAAATTTCTAAAAAAATAACTAGAAAACCGGTATTCGAGGCATAATACACACACTACACGCTGATCTACGAAGGATAAATTATTGAATTCAAATGAGATAACCGGAAAAATCAAAATTCAACCACGGGTAAAATGGGTGAGGTAATAGACGAATTAGAAAAAAATAATAACAAGGCCCAAAGGGACGGAAGTACCTTTTATTTAAGATTAGAAACAAATTAAATGAGAATTCTAATCGTTACAATATACTAAACATCTTAACAGAACCTCAAGTATATGAGGTGTTAGTTAGGGGCCATTTCAGTTAGAAAAAATAATCAGGAGCTTCACATCTAAGGGGAGGGGGGGGGGGGCATTTCGGTAGCACGTGAAGTACGTGATCGTGATTTCAATGGTCGCTGGATTGGTAAAACTGGTCCGGTAAATTGGCCTGCCAGATCACCAGATCTTACTTCGCCACATTTCTTTTTGTGGGGCTATCTCAAAGACAAAGTATACCAACAGCACGTGAGAATATGATTGAGCGAATAAGAAATGCTTGTGCCGAAACGCCAGCATACACGCTTCTAAGTTGTGTACATTCATTTGTAATGCGGATTAATAAGTGCATTGAAGTCGAAGGCCATCATTTTGAGCACTTAATTTAATTAAAAGATGATGTCCACGTCGTTGTTCCTGGGTTACGCTAAAAGTAGTTTTTTTTAAATTTAAGAAATACAATTTGTTTAAAACTAATTTCAAGTATTTACATTGAAAACGTGTTAATTTTAATGCAAACATATTGCAGAATCGTATGCATAATGTTCTCAGTAGAAGAAATCGAAAAAATTTAATATCGCTTATTACAGTGCCATCTATCATGCATCGAAAAAAATGTTTCAAGGAAATCCTACGTACTTTTAGCCGTAGAATTCGAATCTGCAATAAAAAATAACGGTTTCTATCTTGGTTTCCAAGTTTCCCCCCACCTTTATTACAAACAGAGGTGGGGGGTCCTAATTTTAGCACTAATGTATTTCCCCTCCAAAATGATTTAATTTTGATATTGGTTATTTTTATCGTAGAGGGCTTATTTTCTGAGATATTTGAAAGTTTCAGCTTAAAAAACTCACCCGGTATAACGGACTCCCCAATTGGTCCGTTGAATCGAGGTTTTACTGTATTTTATATTTAGTAAATTAATATTTTATTTTTAAAATTGATGAAATATGAAATAAGTTTACTTATAAAATTTTATTAATACATATAAAATTAATTTATGATAAAAGAAATATTGAATATAAATGGTTCAAGGTTAAATAATGACACTCCAAACCTCGAGAACAGACGAAATGTGCTGAGAAAAGGAAATAAGCACCATAACAATTAAACTCATTTTCTTCACTCATTTTAAATGAGTAACTCACAGTGACGGGACAAAATCGATATACCGACCTGTTGTGTGGTGCAAAGAATATTAAATATGCTTGGATGGAGAAAGACATGGCAAACCCCAGGTTAACTGAGTATAATTTGTATTTTCCCTAAAATAGAATTGACTTGAATACCAATTATCGTTCGATTGCGTTCATTTGGTAGAAAACTTGTTTCTTATATTGATTTAAAAGAAGCTTTTTTCTCTCCACACATTGACCCACTCAGCTAAATTGGAATATGTATATAGTATATAAAATAAAAACTTCTTGAAGTAATTGTCTTTTCTAATTGATTCCAAATGAATTATAATTATGGTACAGTGGACTAAACAAATATAACGCTAGACACAAACACAATAAATTGTCATAAATATTTCGCTCACTATTTAAAATACACAATGCGAAATAAATTAAATACAAAATACATTTCAATTTAATTGGTTTCATTTCAAATTTGCTTTCGCATTTTCTTCCGTACCTACCTACGTACAAAATTTTCAAGAATATTTAAATATTTAGTCTAATTTATTAAATGTTATTTTAATTATTTTAAAATATTTGAGTTTTTTTTGTTTCAAATTTTCTTGATTTGTTGTTTTATAACTCTGTGAGCGACTTTTGAATAAATCAATCACAAATTCAACAGCAACAACAACAAATATAATTTTTTATGTTCTGCCTCTGTGCGTGCGCTATATAGGTTCTTGATAATTTTTATTAATTAAACTTTTAAAGAATTTAATTTTTAATTAAAATGTAAATTTTTTTTTGGTATAAAACCAAATATTTGTTTTAGAGTTTCATGGCAAATCGAGAAATATTTCTTATGACAAATCGCATTACTGTAATTAATTGAAATTGTGTATTCTATCTACTTCGTGACCGTTCGATGTGAAAGGGTTTCGAGACATTTTGTTGTCATTCGTTGAGATACGAACAAAAAACAATTTCAGATCCTTTTTTTTGCCATATGTAAATTTATAATCCCAGTTATTTTATTCGTATATCCACATTTAGTTAAAGCAGCACGAAATGTATGTACTTCGTATATATCCTTGTATATATTTTATAAATGGTAGTTACATAACATTTTAAAGTTTTTTTATTTTTGTTTGTTTTATCCAATATCCTACACAAAAAAAAAAAAAAAATTAAATCGTGTTGGGAAAATTGTTTGATAAATTTTTCCGCACGAAATTTTCGATAAATTTAAATAAAACGTGCCAATTTGACGGTACACATGTTGACTACAGTATTTCTACTATAAAATACGATATATAGAATTTACAGTAATTAATCCGTACATAACATGTCGTCTTACATTATGTAATAATCATAATTTATATTCACAAACCACTTGCTACAAAAAAACATGTCTCATTCTACACGATTGCACTTTCCGCGCTTAAATTTTTGAATCGTTTACGGTACACACACATTTCCCCAGATTTTAGATAATGTAGACGAGTATGCCGTATATACACGAATACCAACCGAGTGATAAAGTTATAAAATAGAAAAATCGGTTTTCGAAAAAATGAAAATATATATTTAGTATTGAGAAGGTTATTGTGTTAGGGTTAGCAGAATCAACCATTTTTCTAAATCAATTTACTGGAAAATTAGATATACGACGTCGCATATATAAAAGATTAACATTTGCTCAAATGTCAATTTTATATAATATACGTATATAGCATTTTATGTGTTTAGGTACATATTAACATAATACCAAGCGTTAGAAAAAAAAACATTGTGTGGTTTTAACAATACGGGTCATTACACCGAGTTATTCCGAGTTGTTGTGAAAAAAGGAATTTTTATTTTCTTATGGTGTAATGGTTCAATGAGACGCTATGCATTTAATAAAACTTTTAATGTAAACATTGGGTGATCACCACTGCCATCGTTTGTCACCTAAAGCCTGCTGCACGACTGTGAAAATTTACCCGCACTCACAGTCTGAAGTTATTAAAGAATACTTTTTGCTCAATAAAATTCGTCTACATTTTTTTACGTTTCCTTCATTCAGTTGAAATTTTCAACATTGTGTGAGTGCTATAAATTTTATAATATTATCTTTTGATTTTTTAACGTGTTTTTTTTCTGTGTGGTTGTTTTATTTTAAAACAATAAAAATGTCTTTTTCAAGACAAAGAATAATAAATATTTTGTCGCGGGACATCCAAACGATGGGCGCGGTGCTTACCGCGTATTTAATTAAACACCGGCGTCGTAGTACTCGGCGTCGGTTTGGTGTAAATCCTATAAATCGCGAAAGACAGAGGCAAGGTTATTATCAAAACCTTGTCGCTGAAATGCGATTGAACGACATCGAAACATTTATAAATTATCATCGAATGACTCCTGCCGCTTTCGATGAGTTACTTGCCATTGTGGGACCTTGTATACAACGATTGTATGTAGGTAAAAGATCCATCAATGCTGGTCAACGTCTATCATTAACACTTCGGTAAATATTGTAACAATGATATTATATTAAGATGTGCATAAAATCTATATAAATTTGAAACTATATATTTAATATTTATAGTTACCTCTCTAGTGGCGATAATATGGTTTCCATAGGAAGATACGGGTATCGCATTGGTCAAAGTACCACGTCATACATCATCAGAGATACTTGTACACAGTTATGGAATGTGTTAAAGGGGATGGTGTTTCCAAAACCTTCGTGTACGATGTGGAAGGAAATAGCGAAGGAATTTGAGGAGCAGTGGAATTTTCCTCATTGCCTAGGTGCAATGGATGGAAAACATGTGATTATACAAGTAAGTTTTTTTTATATAAATTGGTTATTAAGCTAATAGTAAAGTAATATTTTTATTTATTTCTAGGCATTTGGAAATTCTGGCTCCGAAAATTATAATTATAAACACAGCCATAGTATAGTTTTGTTTGCCGTAGCAGATGCAAACTATAAATTTACTATGGTTGAGATTGGAGCACCAGGTCATGTGGGAGATAGCACGATATTTCGGCAGAGCAATTTTGGAAGAGCAGTTCTGAGCGGTGGTGCCGATTTAAATTTGCCACTTCCTGAAAATCTGTTAGATGGGCAACAATATCCCTATGCTTTTGTTGGGGATGAAGCTTTCCCTTTGCTGCCAAACCTAATGAGGCCATATTCCGGTCGCAGCACGTCACTACTGCCAAGGGATAAAAATGTTTTTAACTACCGGCTATCTCGAGCCCGTCGAGTAGTTGAAAATTCGTTTGGCATTCTCTCCAGCAGATGGCGAATTTATAGGAGGCCAATTTTAGCAAGTAAACCAACAGTACTTGCGATAATTAAAGCAACTGTGGTGCTGCACAATTGGTTAAGAGATAAAAGGATCCGAGAATATATGAGTAATGATTTGGTAGACAGTTATGTTGGTGAAACACACCGACCAGGAAAATGGCGTAACGAGGAAGCTTTAGGAATGGAAAACATACGTAGAGTCGGATCCAATAATCCCAGTAGGAATGCTGTTGAAGTTAGAGAACAATTTAAAATATATTTTAATGAAGTGGATATTCTGCCTTGGCAAACGACGACATTACATTAGACTATTAAATTTCTAAACAAAATTAAATTGTTAACATTTTAATTCATTTCAATAAATGTAATATAAATACAGCCAATGTATCAACAATGTATGTTTTATTTTTTTCAGTCATTATTATATATAAGTAATCCTAATGTTTAAAATAAATTAAATTAAATTTTTTTCTTTTAATGTATTATTTTTTTCTTCAAATTTTAAACTTAATTCATAAATAAACTTTGTTTGTTCAGTTACGGGCCATTTTACAAATTCCGAATTTATTGAATCGACGTAAACACTTAATTGTGATGTCACACTTGCAAGTTGGCTCTTTGCCGTATCGTGGTTTTCCTTCATAATTAACATCGCCTGCTGAATTACATCGTCTATATCATTTGTTTTTGCCTTTTTTTGATGACTGTGACCTAATGTTTGTTTTCTTTTCTGAGGCGATGTCACTATGTTCGGTTGCTGTCCTGACGAATCCGGTATTACATCATTTGCTGCTGATCGCGTTATTTCACTAGCAAATACGTCTTCCAATTCCGATGAATCCCACTCTATTAAAATATTATTGGTCGTTTCATCAAACAAGTTTTGAAATTTTTCATTAACAGGCTGGGAATTCAACAATTCCATGCTGCTTTCTGTTGATCTAAAATTAAAAAATAGATGAATAAATAAATTACAAAATCTATAAATTTTTTCATTTATAAACTATTTTCATGTATTAGATACGCCATTGTTTATGGTCTTAATAATAAAAATAGATGTTTATGAGATGTACATAGTAATTTATATGCAATAAACGCTCGATTTAACGGACCCCGATTTAACGGACACTCGATTTAACGGACCATTTTTTATTTTCCATTTTTCGGTTACCATTTCCATCCAACATACCCAATCTCATCAATATCAGTTAAGAAATGACTGAGTTCCGTTGCAGGTGGCCTAATTCCAGAACTTCTCCCAAAACTCATTTAAGAATCCCATTTCCATTCAACATACCCAATTCCATCATAATCGATAACCGAAAAATGGAAAATAAAAAATGATCCGTTAAATCGAGCGTCCGTTAAATCGGGGTCCGTTAAATCGAGCGTATACTGTACAAATATGAAATGGCCGTAATCCACTCCAATAATTGCCAGCACTAAACACATTTATTTAATATAAATAAAAATTACTTACTCTTCAAGCAAATGGGGTTTTAGAAACTCCATTTCTCTCATGAAAATCTCATCTTTTTTTTCAAAATGCTTCCCTGACTTCCACTTCTGGCAGGTTTCAATAATCTATTGTATTTTGCACGGGCCAACTTCCACCGTGCCATACACAAGGTGTGCGATATTCCAACAACATGAGCAATTTCACCCCACACAACGGTTTTCAATAGATTGTTGCGGTACTTTACATGCGACCGCACGTACAAAAACTCTCTATCCGGTTTCCTAACCTCCGAAATAATTTTAAAAATTATTTCCAAATCGGCTTCTAAAATAAAAATGAATTTTAACTTAATTTATAATGTTTTTTGTTGTTTTTAGTTGAATTATATCAATCCATTAAAAACATGGGAATTTCAATTGTACCCATGCCTATGTTATAACTATCACATTTTTCGTTGCGATGCATTTTCGATAGAATAACGGTATTTTAAAAGAAACATAATTTTTGTAAACATATTACTTCTAAAATACCGTTATTCTATCGAAAACGTCTCGAAACGAATGTAATAATTACAACATGTCGGCACCGAATTTTTTTTACTTTAAAAACGCGAATATAGTTTTAATTATATGTATTAAATGAATACTTACTTTTATCCATGATTATAATATATAATTTTTTACGTATATAAATAAATTTCTAGTTTTACATATAAATTTATAAAATTTATTGCGAAACGAAATAACGACACAAAAACAAACCAAACACAAATAAAATTTGAATGACTTCTTAAAATAGCAAGAAATTTGCCCATATTTCATTTTAAGCTAAATTTTTGATATCTATAGGTTGGTCGTCTGCGGACCAAGTAGCGCAAAGATAAAAATATTTTAACTCGCAGGGGAATTTTTATATGGAAAAAAATGAAGGAGAAATATTTTCAAGCGTTTTGATTGGTTTAGCGTGCGGATCAAAAATTATAAATTTTTGCTCGCACTCGTGCAGTCGGCTTAATTCTCAGATTTGGTTGGGATAAGGGTTGTAGCCTATATAAAGGTGCATTTTATTGAGAAAAATAACGAGTTAACTCGACACACACAATCCCGCATATCTGTGGCAGCAAATCATAGTGGCTTACGTACACTTATAGCGTTATTCCACTCAAAATTACAAGATTTTGTACAAAACTAAAAAGAGACGGAAATAGACCAATTTCAATTTGTGAGAATTGTATTTTGTTTTTGTACAGTTGCTATAATTTCTCCTTGAAAAATATCGAGCTGAGTATTTTTTATGGCTACAAATATAAAAATCAAAAATAAAAATCCCCCACTATCTTTTTAATTTATTCGACAAATAGATACAATAGAAACTATTTAAAAGAAAATTAAACCGATTCAGTTGATTTTATGGTGATTTTTCATAATTTTTTCCTTAAAAGTGTAGACGCTACAGCCCAGAATTTTCGATTCAGTTATTGGGCCTCGCGACACTTTAATTCTTTCGTCGTGATTCTTTGATTTCAAAAAATCAATCAACGTCCACATTTGATTTCTTTGTTTATGTATGCGTTTAGATCTTTTTTTTTTGACGCATTCGTTTTGTATAGTAAGTAACATTTGTTTTGTATAGTAACATATGCGTAAAATATTTTTCCACTGACAACTCGGAACTAAAAAAAATTCAACAAAAACAAATACAGGAAACCCTCCAAGAACACGATTAACTTGTTCCGTGTTCTTTAAAACCGTGTTGTTCGAGACTATAAAAAATGAAATAAAAAAAAGCATTACGTTTTTTTTATTTTTTTTGTTATGATATACAAAAAACAGCTTTTTTTTTATTGTTATGATATACAAAAAGAGCTTTTATTTTTAATTCAGTTGATCGCCAAACGTCGCTATACTAACATCAATATAAATCCAGCAACAAGTTAATGAAATTATAATGATTTTGAACAAGAAATGCTCTAAAGGTTAGTGAATATTCTGCAATTTTTAATTAAACAATTGATCAGAATTACAATTATCTTTTAAATTAAATGTTTTTATGACCACAAAATGTTTAAAATTTAGATGCAAACGTTCTAAATAATCAAAAATGCTAGGTGTCAATGACTATAGCAACATTTGATATAGTTTCAGTAATTGATCCTAGCCTGTGAATATTTGTAACTATTTGCTATAGATATTGACATTATGGTATCAATAATTGTGTACGCATTGCTACAGTAATTGTTACCTTAAAATTACCTTAGATCGATCATTGTTTAGTTCATGCCACTTGCTAACTACATTTCAATTTATTTAATGAAATTTAGGTTACAATTATGCCTAAAAAGCGAGGGGCTTATAACGAAAAGATTCTTCAAAAAGCGTTATTGGAAATTAGAGAAAAACGTATTACAAAGAAAAAAGCATCACAAATATACAATTTCCCGAGCTTAACCTTAATTTTTCGGTTGCTGCAAAATATTCAAAAACCAGAGCAAGGTCGCCTACAAGGATTTCCTAAAATAATAGAGGACATTTTTGAGTGTGTTAAGGGATTTACCAACGCAGACCAAAGAATAACCCCATTTAAGAATAACTCACTTGGATGGGTTGGTTAAACAGTTTTCTTATAATCTGAATGTGGCAATTAGAGTCCCAGATCTAGTGATAGCAACGAGTGCCAGAGTTAGTGCTAGCGACATTCACCGCTGGTTCAATTCCGTTGACCGATATTTAAACGAAAGCAATAATTTAAGTATTCTGGAATCACCAAAACGAGTATTTAGCGGCGACGAAACAAAAACGCGATCTGGCAAAGGATCAAGAAATATTTACGAAGTTGGCCGGGGGGCACCAAAATACAATTTAACTGTTATGTGCACATTAAGTGCAAGTGGTGAAACTGTTCCACCGATGATCATTTACCCGTATAAAAGAGTGCAAGAGGAGATCCGGGAATCTGTACCTCAAAGTTGGGGCTTTGCAATTTCAGAATATTGATGGATATACAAGGAGGTCTTTTATGAGTATACATCTAAGCACTTCCACCCATGTCTGGTCATAGCACACGCACATGACACTAAAGGTAAGTGAATTAGGTGTGCGGTTGGGTATAATAATTATTGCCTTATACCCAAACGAAACACGAATTTTACAACCTTGTGACTATGCAGCTTTTAAACCGTTGAAAAATTCCTGGATCAAAATGATTCATAAATGGCAATTTACAAGAGAGAAGTTTGCCTCTTTATTGTTAAAAGCTTCTGATAGCAGCATTACGCCACAAATAATTCAAAATAGATTTCAGGCATGTGGTGTATGTCCGTGGGATTTTAGCGCGATTGATTTTTCGAAGTGTCTCGGCAAATCATTAACTAACTTTGTTGCTAACATAATTCCGTTCGATGGTTCTATTAATTATGAAAAATTTTCAAAAACTGTTGGCGATTTAAAAATTAAATCTTTTGAAGAAGTTTTATAAAACCCGTCAACTTTAAAACAGTACGGCTCTGCGCAAGAATCGGGGACAGATCGCCATCAGAGTTGTGAAAATATTAATTTAACAAACGATGAGACCCAGGTCCCAACAATATTTAGTATTAATGAAATCCACGATTTCGTTTTTGTTGATGAAAACATTTCCAATGGGTTAGGTGATCCAAAGTCACTACATTTCAACGCATATACTGGTAGCAGTATTTTTTTAATTGGCACAACGATGTTGTCGTCAACGATGTTGTCGTATCGCAATCTAATGGTCTCACGTAAATCCCAGTTCCGTTCGTTGTACTATGGCCCTATTCGGGCTTTCCCTGGGAATAAGGAATTGGGAAAAATATTTTTATACCATTTTTGTCTAAATTGTAGTTTTCTGGCCTACTGAAAGAATAAGTTTATTACAAACATTTTTAAAACAATAATTTTTCAATTAATTTTTCGAAAGCCCAGTTCCGTTCGTAGTATTGGCCGACATAAAACAAATATTTCTAGTGTAACCCAATTGCCTCTTAAAAGAGCTATCACTTTTAAATCTACACAAACTTTCCATTGATGGTCATTGTATTTAATCGTATAACTAGAGATTGGGTCAAGCAGAAGGGGGGAAAAGAAAAAAAATATGATAAGATTTTGATCGATTGCGAGTAATTAAAATTATTGTTTTTTGTGGAAAAATACTAATAAAAAAAGAAAACGATTAAAATCAATATTTTTCGAAGATGTGGAACCAGCTATCGATATGGTAGCAGAAAGTGTTGGGGACTGGTATAAAGTGGGCCAAGCAAATTTCGTTCAAGCTCAAACGCTGGAGAAGGATGTAGTCAACTTTGAGAATAATTTGGATGAAATCAAGGAAACTGTCCCGAATCAAGACTGATCTAAAAACTGATATTAATAATCGTTAGAAGATCAATATGATGACCGGAAAAGATAATTGTGTAACAAACGACATTAGTAAAATTGATTATACGGTAATGGTTTTTTAAATAACTATTTCAGTAACAGTTTAATGTGTAATTTTATAATTTTAGACAATATTTGCTCTTTAAACACAACTACAAATAGTCTTAGGTCAATATACAAAATTGATTGAAATAAAATGATGTCATGATGTGCTCCTGGCCAATGCAGTGAACAAAACAGAAATAGGAAATTTACGGAAGCAACGTAAAAGCGAAACGGAAATTACAATAATTCCGAATGGCAACATATGTTCGCCGACACCCTGACCACAGAATACAAATGTATTTTTTATTATATGACCTGACCATCAACTGGAATAGCAGTTCACCATCGGTTAATATACAAATTCAATCAACTCCATCGTCGTCATTCGTCGAATGCAGTATGCCTGAACGGATTTTTCTACAGGATTAGATGGCCATTATAAACCGGGCACGAAGAGCATATTCGGTAAATACGCCACTATTTTGTATTGCTGCATGTGATTTGGGATTATCATTAGTTGTGTCCGGTAAAGATGCTACCCTAATGTTACGAAGTGGTTCCAATTCAATGAAGCACGTCATCTATATTTATCATCACGCGGTATCAACGATAGTGATGAAGGAGCTGTAGTTGATATGAAGTAACAAATAAAAACTCAAAACTTTTAATTACAATATCAAATTATTTATTAAATTTTAAGAGGGTAAAAATTTCTTGGATTTAATCTATAACATAGTTGTAAAAAAATAAGGTAGGAAAAGGAAGTCGGTCTATGCAATGGGGTCCTGGTTATATCTATTGATGGATTTATGCCTAAACCATCAACTAGACAAGCGCACATATCACTCAAAATGTCACCATACAAGACAAATGAAATAGTCTTTCGCATATTGGAACGCGAATTCTGCAACAGCCTACGCCTCTTCCGTCATCAATTTTATAATCTGAACCACACCATCAACAATTTCGTGCTCAATACCCAAGTATTTATTTATCTTCTATGTTCTCACGAATTGTAACTACACACTGGTCATTAAACAGTTCCAATTTTTCTGGTGTAAATTGTACTAATAGATTGACTTCGGCCTAAGGTTAAATATTTATATATAGTTATAGAAATAAAGAACTCAAGGTATTTTATAGTAAAATTACTTGTAACAATATTCGCCATAATCACTTTTAACTTTTTCTCTCCATTCCGACATGATTATCAACCAGTCGTTTGAATTATAATAAAAAAAATTAAAGATGTTACACAGACAAAATTCTTCACTCCGAAAATTGAAACGTCAAACTAATAAAAAAATTTACCCCTACTGGGAAATATTTATATAGCGTGTTCACCGTCCAAGCGAAAATTACAAATGAAAAATTTGACAAGCAAAATGACGTACCAAATAGGCTAATATTTTGAGCAATGACTAACTTCAACTTAAAAGTGCAAAATTTTGCCGCAATCGAATCCGCAGGTATGTATGCTACATGAATCCAATCGAATGTGCTCGTATTTTTCTACAACCATTTAATTTTTAATAGTGCGTTCATGACATAGTGAAGTAGTTCGGAAAAAATTCTATGGAAACACACAAAATGTATTAAAACAACAACAAAGATAAAACAATTTCAACTCGAGTTCGGAACTAGTAGGCGTGATACAAAGCATTTCAAATAATTTGATTGGTTTTGAGTTCGTTAGTGAGTATGGCCCATGCCACACGTAAAAAAAATGCCGCATTTTTCTTCGTTTCTTTCCCCGTTTACCTATGATACAAGTTTTAATTGCGACTTAAACAAATATTTAAGAGAGAGCAGAACAAAACATTGGTAGAAAAAAAATGCCAAAATACAAAAAATGCTCGTGTGGCATGGGTATATGGAAATATTTGTTTCCTATGTCATGTACGCGACATAAAAGGAGAAAACAAGTATCGGTCGAATTCACGGCTGCGTCATCTCTACGCATACAATCAATATTATTATTATTCGGTTAAGAATCGACGTAAAATCGTATTGGAAAAAAATCAAAATTCACCCGTTCATTGTTATTCGTCACCATACAAATTTCATTAATGGAAACCATCAAAATAGTATTATGAATCTGCGTAATACTACCTGTATTATAGACTATGGAGGATTAGATACTAGCCAAATGCATGCCTTAGGTTTAATTTATTAATCAATTTTAATCTCTCGGTCCAAATTTAATTTGCCTATTATTAGTGTATTTTCATTTCAATTCATAATTCTTAATTTAAATTAATTTTTACAATCGGCAAATTTTTTTAATTTCTTTTAGGATAAGTAAATATTTAAATTTTGGTCCGAGTTTTGTTTCTTTTTTTTCAAAATTATCAATCATAAATTTATAACTAATTTAATACTTATATGGATTATTGTATTACCGATCGTTTTTACCAATTTCACATGAGTCTAATTAAAATGGATTGTTAATTAATTTTAGCTTGCTGCATGGGGATAAGATACGGCTGATTTGTTTTTAGTCGAAGAGTAGTCTGTACGTGTTTCTTCCGCTTCCCCTCTTTAAATTGATTACATCTTTAATTTCGGTCTAGCAAGATCTATTCCTAAGCGCTATTAACACCCACGCCAATCCGACGAGCCTAAGCTGGAGCTATAGACCGTACTATCACGGATAGATAAACAATTTTTTTTAATGAGAAGGTTCAAATCAGGATTTGGAATTTATTCTAGATCTACTTCTTAGAACCATGTGGTTTGGATTCCGTATTATTAAAAATTGTACCATACGGTACAAGGTCATAACCGAAACCCAAACCACGTTCTCTTCGGGATTATGTGCATTGTGGATACCAAACCATGTATATCAGTACAAAAAGTGACTAAATAAGCAACTATTTTAGAAACCGAAATTTTGATAAATGCAATTTTTAATAAACACAACTTAATTGTCAAAAAAATTGTTAAAAATCCTACACTGTCCATTAAACTACAACAAAAAATTTGGAGAAACAAAAAGACTTTATAAAAACCATGTTTTTATTTTACGGAAGATAATACAACTTATAAAAATGATTTTGTAGGAAAGGCTCACTCTTCTAGATCGTATTAAAACAGAAAGTTAAACAAAAGCACTCTTGGTTTTTTTCTAAATACAGTTTTTGGTGGGTGCGCATGCGTTTTCAATAAAAACTCTAAAAATGGGATATCTTTTGCACCATCAACAACTTGAAAAAACGTTACTTGGGTGTTTTTGTTGGGAATGACTTCCCCTATCACCCTGTTTAAATTAAAATCTACTCGTTTGTACGAAGCTTACACATACATTGAAACGAAAATGGCGGATTTAAATTTTTAGGAAAGTTTAGGAAATGCTTCACCATCATTGCGATTCAGGTTGAGTACATTTCATGTTTCCAATTTTGAGGCGTAGGATTTAATGCATCGAGTTCTGTATATCGCCTGCTTACCCAACAAACTACAAGCCCCACAATTGCCGCCGCTCCTGCTTCTCATTCTTGAAAAGAAGAATGGGTGTAATGAGTAGTTACTCATGACAGAAGACAATACAGTAATATACTAAAGTGGTCCACAAAATGGTGGCGGATAGGTCGGTTCAAGGTATTATCCGAACCGTGTCGATAATCAACCAGGCTGGGGACGCAACTAAAATAATTGCCCAGTCCTGAACGAAGCCCTATGGATATCTGGTGACCCCCCGTTGACTATAGCCTTTTTTTTTTTTTTTTTTTTTTTTTTATTTATTTATTTATTTATTATTAATAATAATCATAAAAGTGTAAATGACAACTAATGGATTTAATGTCCTTTAAAAGCTCGTCATTCGCACTTATGAATGGTACAAAACATATATACAGCATATAGTGTCATAGTGACTAAAATTACATTACGCATAATAAACAATAAAATACAAATATATAACAATAACAATATGATTAAATTTAATTAATTAATGATGATTGGTTTTATTAATCACAAATAATCTTTAACTGATGATAGCAGATGAGATTTTATCATTCGTTTAAACATAAAAATATGTACAGCATTCCTAATATTTTCAGGTAATTTATTATAAATATATGGCCCAATAAATGTTAATGATTTTCTGTCATATTCCGTTTTAATTTGGGGACACTTCAACTGACAGGAACCTCTGGTTGAATAGCCATGACCTCGAAATTCGAATTGTATAGACGCAAGTAAAGATGGGATGTGCAGACACTTAAACATGTAGATCGACACATACATCTCAAAAATTGCTTTAATTGGAAGAATGCCTATAGCAACAGTTCGATAGAGCTCTACAGTAGGAAACAGGTGAGGTAGTTTAAACATTGCTTTACAGCACCTATTTTGTAAAATCTGCAATTTACACAGTTTTTCTTTAACGGCTGAGCCAAAAGTAGAAGAGGCGTATGAGAATCGAGTATGAATAAATGAGAAATAAATTGATTTTAACACATGTTGTGGAACAAAATCAGCCAGTTTTCTAATCAAGCAAATAAAAGGGCAAACTTTAATACAAATAGAATTAATATGGTCATCCCACGTCATATGCTTGTCGAGTGTTACGCCAAGGTACTTGAATTTGTCTACTCGCTCTATGGTGCAATTTGCAACTTGAAGTGGTGGTAAATCAATGTGCCGTAGGCGTGGGGAGTGAAAAATTATATATTTCGTTTTGTTAAAATTTACTGATATTTTGTTCAGATTCAGAAAATCTAAAAGTAAAATAATATCATCCCTCATTTGTGACATTGCTACCTGACAATCCCTGGATTCATAAAAGAGGGCCGTATCGTCAGCAAACATTCTAATATCACCCGTGAGCGGTAATTTGGCCATATCATTTACGTAGATTAAGAATAGCAAAGGACCAAGTACACTCCCTTGAGGAACACCACAGTTCACACCTAAAGTGGAGCTTTTAACACCATTTAAAATCACAAACTGCTTTCGATTACTAAGGTAACTTTCTAAAAGTTTGTGTGATAGGCCACGGAAGCCATAAATTTGTAATTTCTGTAGAAGTAAACTGTGATCTATACAATCAAAAGCTTTACGAAGATCAAGAAATAAGCCAGATATATAGTTTTGCCTGTCAAAATTACGATAGATCAAATCAGTAATGTCTGTTAGGGCCAAATCTGTACCAGAACCTTGTCGAAAACCATACTGACGAGAATAGAAAAAATTTGATTTATTTAGAAAATCGATCATCCGATTAGCAATAATTTTTTCTAAAATTTTGTCAAATACAGACAAAACTGAAATTGGACGATAATTATTAACTATTTTGGAGTTTCCAGACTTAAAGATTGGCGTCACTTTAGCAATTTTAAGACAATCAGGGTAAACACCGGTTTCCAAAACTACATTAAATAGATCAGATAGTAATTGTGAAAAGATTGGCGAATAATTCTTTAGAACCACATTACGAATGCTATCGTAACCACCACCCTTTGTATTACTGAGAGTTGAAATTAAATTCGATATTTCGCTGCTGGAATGTGGGCGAAAAGAAACATGAATTAATACTAGGCTCCATAGTGTGAAATTTATTTAAATCATCTGAGTCTGGGCCAGAACTATTTGCTGGTACAGAAGAATCAACAAAGTTAACAAAACTGCGATTAAATATATTAACAATAGCAACAAGATCATGATACTCAACATCATTAGAAATAACGGAGTTGATCCTATCATTAGAGTTATTTTCCATGAAATGATTTAACTGTTTCCAGATTTCTTTTTGGCTCAAATTATTAAATAAATTGTTAAAATAACGCTTCTTTGCAAAATATTTTCCATTTTTGATCTTCCTATTTAGCAAATCTAATTCATGTTTCAGTGCTAAATTAGTACTGTTCCTTTTAAAACGTTTCAATGTACGGTTTTTAAGTTTAATTAAATCCCAGAGATCAAGAGTCATCCAAGGACAAACATTTGCATTTTTAATTTTTACATTTAATTCCTTCAATACGGAAAACTGTAGAACAAGTTTATTATACATATCAAACATCCGTTCAAGAGTAGATTCAGGATTTCTGATGTCAAATACGGTAATCATTAAAAAATATTTAAAGGACTGATTAACCTTTTTGTAATTAACGTGTCTTTTCGTTAGTGTCCGAGTAAAATATTTAGGCTTGAAGCGAAATTTAGAGAGTACAAAACTATGATCACTTATGTCGGCTTCAATGGTAAAATTCCGAACTTGCTCAATATTATGAAAGCTACTTACAGAGTGGTCTAAAATATTACGGCTCACAGGTCTAGTAAAGAAAGTATTTGTAACAATCATTCCATGAGCGAGCAAAGTTGTGTTATATTCTGAGATTAAGGTAAAATTTTTATTAACAGGTATGTTAATGTCACCAACTAAAATAAAATCGTGAGTAGATTTATAGTTTCGGAGAAGTTGTTCTAGAAAATCAAGAAACGATGCACTGTCTGAATTCGGAGGCCTATATATTCCGCATATCTTCGTTAGATTAAGCTGCAAAAGTTGAATGCATATATATTGGAATGTTAAAGAACCGTCATCTATACTTATCATGGAGTATGGAATGTCATTCCTAATGAACATAGCAATGCCACCACCAGTTCTATCATCCCTACAAGAGAAAATACTTACGTAGTCTCTAATGTTATAAGAAAATTTATTAGAACTTTGAACAAATGTTTCCGAAACAACTACAATATGTATATCAGTTTTAAGACTCTCTATAAAAAGTAATAACTTATCGAACTTAGCTAGATCGTTCATACCCCAAATATTGATTTGAAGTATATTTAGATTAACATAATTTGAACATGATACATCAATATTTGCCGAATAATCATTAACATTTTCTAAGTAAAGGTTGTGGCACTTAGATTTTAATGATTTAAAGCTCATAACCACAATAATAAACATTTAAACTTGCAACCATAAGACAAGTAAAAGTAAGAGGTATTAACAAGAAAGTAATGATAAAAAAACAGAACCATTATCAGAAGATTAATACTAATAAAACCATTACACAAATAATTATTAACAGGAAAAAAATGCATCTTAAAGGAATAATGTAATAATATAATGATAACTACTGTACAATAACTTACTGCGCAGAAGAAATTTATATTATATATCAATATACGGTGAATAATACTAAGCAATAAAATGATGTAGTGTGTTGTGCACTTTAAAGTATGCTGAATTCTTATTAAGCGTTTACCACTACAAAATAATGAAAATGAATAAAAAATAAACAAAAACTGTATAGTATGATTAAGGTTGATTACAACTAGGGCTAAAAATAGGTAATAAAAAGTAAATAAGCGTTTACAGCTAGACCCGTAAGAGAATGAATTTATAAAAAACAAAATAATATATAGATACTGCTGAATTGCATATAAAATGTCAACATTTAGGTAAACAAATACGCAATAAGAATTCAAGAGTGAATTGTCAAATATGTTTGAAAACGAATTTTTAAAAATAAAAATTGAAATAAAAGTGTTAAAATTAATAGTTACAAAAATAAAACTAAATAAAAAAGTGAATAATAAAACAATAGTTACTATGCTAGTGGTGAAATTAGATGACGTCCTTTGGTATGATTGTTGGAGTATCTGCTGCTGCAACGGATGAGTCGTTGGCTGTAAGTAGACGGTTGATGTCATTGAAAGAATAAATATGGTACACTTTCGAATCCGGTGATTTGCGTAAGTAAACTTTGTTGTCTTTACACCATAGAAACTGATACTTAAAGTTAACTTTAATCTCTTTAGCTGCGTTGTACAAGCGAGACTGAAATCTTGTGAGATGATGAAGTATCCAGATTTTATGATTAGGAGGCACCATTGAAAACTCCGCACCAAGTTGATGTAGGTAAATATACTTTCTTTTTCGAAATGCGTTTAATATTGTGTTTTTTAAATCAACGTTATTTAATTTAACAATGTATGAATGTTTCAGCTGTGATGCCGATTCATTATTATGAGCCATTTGTTTCACAGAAATTATATCGTCACTGGCGATAGGAGTGTCGGCTGCACTAATGACCTTAACAATTAGTTTATGGACATCATTAGTGTTTGTTGGAATTCCGCAAACCACAACGTTGGAACTGTTTAATTCTTGGTAACTAATGTCCAGCTGTGCCTCAATTAAATTAAGTTTATTTTCATGAACATCCACTTTGTTTTCCAGAATAGAGATTCTACGGGTGCAACTATCGGAAGCCTTAGTTAACTTCTCTATTGACATTTTCATGTCATCCAGTACTTTGCAGCAGAAACTTACTGATGCTTCAAGAGCATCTAACTGGTTTTTCATCCCTTGAAGTATGATAACCACATCACTTAATGCAGGGTTGTCGTTTAATAAATTAGGATTCTGACTGCCATCGCCAACATCCTCTAAGATGGAACTGTTCGATTTACTACGACAATCAGGACACAGCCATGAAGTAGAACCACTATTAAGCTCTCTAAGCACCTCGTCAGATATGCCAGCACATTTAACATGGAATAAACTCGCGCAAACACCACATTTAACACCAGGAAACCGTGCTTTGGATATTCCTTTGAAACACTTCTCACAATTGGAAGCCATTTTAGATTCGCGCCAAGAAATACGTCAACAAAAAAAAAAAAATTAAATTAAAGATGAACTTAAATTTACAATTAATTATTAAATTTGATGATAATTGTAGTTAAACGACGCCTTACCCGTGTACATGGATCTCTGCACAGGTGGACCATCATTTAGGTTGGTGTGTAATGCACTTAACCTCGTTTTTCTTAAAGTCGAGATTACCAGGGATTCTTCTGAAAGCTCAGTTGGAAATCAAATACGAAAGAAAGATTGATGAAGACCACTGTGGCACCCTACTCTTGGAAAAATGCCATCGGAGGGAAATGGGGTCAGAAACCGGAGCTGGTACACTGGCTTTACACGGCAGTTGTAAGGCCTGTGCTGCTGTATGGTGTGAGCGTATGGTGGCTC
The DNA here is from genome assembly GCA_947310385.1 of Nephrotoma appendiculata. Classification (NCBI taxonomy): domain Eukaryota; kingdom Metazoa; phylum Arthropoda; class Insecta; order Diptera; family Tipulidae; genus Nephrotoma; species Nephrotoma appendiculata. The sequence goes on from OX371223.1 coordinate 113,693,324, forward strand.
TGGATAAACTATCATATAGGAACATGATGGGGAAGGTGCACAGGGCAGCTTGCTCATTAGTAGGGTGCTGAAAACGACACCCACTAGTTAGATTATATAGTGGATTATAGCCCTATTGTGCTTTTGCAAGCTTTTTAAGGTGATTCTCCCCTCTAGGGAGGATTAGAAGTATGGTCTCTTCATGGAAACCGGAACAGTAAAATTCTTCACCGATGGCTCCAAGCTCGATGGCAGAGTGGGAGCAGGTGTTTTTTGTGGGGAATAAAATGTGAGTCTATCTTTGTGCTATCGTTAACTGATGTCACTATTTATGTTGACAGTCGGGCGGCCATTCTTTTGCTGGATTTAGTTTTCCTGGTGTCAAGGCTGGCTTTGGTGTCTTAATGAGATGAGTGAACTATTCAATATCCAGTTGGTCTGGATTCCGGGCCATTCTGATGTTGAGAGAAATTGCATAGCAGCCAAATTAGCGAGGTACGTTACTACTCTCCAACTACAACCAGAGGGAGAATGTGTAGGTAGGCCTATGTCTGTGCTGAAAGCAGCAAGCCATAGGAAAGCAGTTACTTCGGCAAATGCTTGGTGGATTGCCAGCCCGACTGGTAGGGTAGTAAGTATGGCCTGAGCTGATCTTGAATGGCTCCAAGCTCTTAACCACATTAAGGAGGCGTGATTCGGAGATAACACGAGAGAGCTGGGCATGGATGCAAATGACTTGCTGCAAGGACGAAAAGGAGGAGACTCTTGTTCTATGTTCATGCCTTGCACTAGCTTGCAGAAGACATGATCACTTGGGCCAATACACTATGGAAAGCCTCTGTGATTTCGAAAGCTGTAATGTGCGAGATATTCTACGCTATATGGCACTAGATGATTTTAAATGGAGTTTAATGATGTTGGATCCTATGGTGTCACAATGAGAAATAATTGGGTTAAGTGTGGGATAACAACCACTTAAACCTAATATCACCTACCCTAAAACATAGCCACCACAAATTTTATACGATTGACTAAATTCGTGGCAACACCAGGTTCATCTTCAACAATTCTAAATGAGCACATTCAGCGCTGAGTGCATTCATAATCAGTAAACGGCAGAATGTGCTGTGACGGTATAAAATTATGTACAGCGAAAGTGGTTGTTGGAATGAACAAGCACGATTTAGCGATAAAAGCAACTAAATGCACTTAGGATTTCAAAATTGGCTTTAAAAGCCGACAATCTCACTAATCATATATATTATTTGATGCTGAAATCAATAACTTACAAAAGCACATAAATGTCAAGCCCTATACAAGATTGAGTTAAAATGATAAAATGAAACTATAATTAAATATTTTTTAACAATAGACATTTCATAAATATAGTTTTCGGTCAAACAGCAATAACAACCCCAAAAAAAAATAACTTTGGGCAAAATAATTTAAATATTCTTGATCCATCCTCACCCATACAAAAGACCAAGTTAATGTTTTATCTTATTAGAATGTTGATGTTGTATCGTAATTTAATCTTCAACGAACAATAATAACAACAACAAACGAACAAAAAATGTGAATAGATAAACATGTTTTTGTGCAGAATTTTCTAGGCCCAAAATTAAAAACAAAAAACAACTCATTCGATGCTTTAAAAACTGTTGAATTCTGTGTGTTTTTTTCTCTTTATCATTTGGTCTAACCTTCCACTTGTCTAGATACCAGAAGAATATCCACTGTGCTACATAATCATGCTAAACGATAAATAAATGATAAAACAGGTTGAAAGGGGAACACTCTGAATCTATTTACAAGTAACATTTTTAGTGTTTGTTTGTTTGTTCATTTACCTTTTTTTTGCTGCTGCTGCTGCTGCTGATGCTAAACTATGTTGGGTGAGATTTTAAATTATCAACATGATACGATACGATATCTGACTGTGTATAGTGTATAGTGTATAGTGGCATGAATATGTTTTGTTCCATTTCTTATGTGGCAGGGCAACGTACATACATATATTTCCACATAAATACGAATTACATAGAGCAAAATATACAAACCATTTTCTTGTTATTGTTTAGATAGCATAAAAGCATATTTTTTATGGGTGCTCTACATTTAACCAACATGTTTAGAGAGCGTTATACCTCCTATACAACCTTGAATTTCTATTTTGTTTCCCATTTGTGTATGGGAATATGTATATACGAGTATAAGTAGTTCCATTAAAGTTTGGGGATTAGTTCTCGTAAGTCCTAAAATTATTTCATTTTTATTTATTTTATGGAGACAGGTCTTGAATATTTTGTAACACTGCAAAGCAACAAGGTACAATTTTATTTTACATTTTTTGTAGAACAGTCATATTCTATTTTTCAGATTACTCTCGTCGTGTGCTTTAAAACTTTATATACATTTTCAATTTGTTTATACTTTTAAAATTAATCTCCGGCATTTAATTTTAGAGTACGATAACAATGTATTCTCATTTAATAAATTGTGACATCCGTTTAATATTTTCTTTGTAGTTTGTACAAACAAAACGCTTGCTAATAATAAAACCATTCTTTAAGCATCGCCCACAATACTATGAGTTGCACGCGACAAATGTTTATTGCGTTATTTGTAGTAGAACTTCAATTTTTCGTCAAGAAACAGGGAAGACCACTAAGCTTTTCCATATTGGTTTGATATAATAAACGGAAGTACTTACATTTTGATTTTCATATATGGGTCAAAGAGTGTATGCATATTACACACTTACCCACGCATATACTTTGTTATACGTAAACAGGCAAATTGAAAAATTCAAGTAAATCAAAAGAAAATTTCCTTTATACCAGAAAACCGAAAATATTTTGTAATTGATTTTCGGCGAGGATCTTTGTTCTACTCCTTTTATAATTTAGAGCAGGGATGTCATTGCCAATACTATAGTACTTTTTTCGATACTCAAGCTGTATAAAAGGTGATTCCCCGAAAATTCTGCGATAATCAATTATGAGACAAACAATTCATCGAAACAAAATTTTTCACCTAAAAGTTCCTGTTGAAAATCAGTACTTACATAAGATTTACTAAATGAAGATTTTACAATTATTCATCAAAATAAAATTATATCGATGTTGAGTAGATTTTGAAAAAGATTATTAAGTTGAAGTGTATTATTTATTTGAATCAAGCATGAATTAGATGCAAAAAATGTGAAAACACAAAAAACTTGCAAAAAATTAGCTGATTATGGGATAATATGCCATTTTTTTAGAAGCAAAATCTGAATCTAAAACTTATTACACACTGAATGTCGCAAAAAATTGAAAACCTGTGTTAAATTTCTATAAATTCAACTTATCTGGCACGCAATGGTTTGATCGCCCATTTTCAAAAAATCAGTGTGAATTCCAGGTTATTCACATAAATTCGTAATTTAACATAGATATGTGTTATGTAAGAATATTTCAAGCGAAAAAGCCCTAAAATAATTTAATATATTGTACTAGATTAATATTTAGATTAGTACTATTAATTATACATTGAGGAGCTGTAATCGATTTAAACCCCTATATAAGCTTAACAAACAAATAAAAAAGGGCAGTCTCTCTCGTTAGTAGTTAACACGGAGTTATAAAAAAAAGATTATTGTACTTGAAATATATAAAGTGTATTGTGCTTAAAATATATAAGTGTATTGTACTTAAATAAATATATAGAGTGATAATTACTGTAAAATTATACCTAAATTTATATTAAATGTATATAATGTGAACTAATAAAACCTAACTTTGTAAAAATATATAAACATAACTCTGTAAAAATATATAAACGATATTCTTGTATAAATTGAAATAATGTGAAACCTAAAAATTGTTAATACTAAAACTAATTATTATATAAAAACTTAAAACGTTTAAGTGTTTTAATTAAAGTGACTCTAAAATTCCAAAATGGACTCGCAACGCAACAACCGAGTGGTTAGTACACAACAAAATTTTGGCGCAGCCGGTAGGATATCGTTATTTAGCCACACGGGTTTGATATCGTCAATGTGAAATCCATTTTAATTATATACAATAGAACATTTTAATTATATAAAAAAAAGAACTGAAAATTAAATATGCCGCAATAAACACTTAGTGCTTGTACGTAAAAACATGTGATTAAATCTGGTGTCCTTAAACATTCTAATCCAGTTAGCGTAAATGCCATAGCTATTGGCACTTAGATTTTTTGATATGGATATTGACACCATCAGTTTATTTAGCATTAATCTCTTTCTCATTATTTTTAATATAAAAACAAAACAGTTGAAAGGGTAATTTGAATCATTCTCTTTTTCTTTCATATTCCATTATACAAAAATTTAATTAGTCTCTCGTCACCTGTTGACATTCAAACGTCGGTGTGAAGTTAAACAAAAAAATAACCAAACTTTAGTGAAATTTCACAAGGAATGCAAAAAGGGTAAGTGAGTTTTGTACAATATTAAAATAAATACTTATATGTTTGTTATTATAAAAGTTTAAACATATTATTATATTAATAATAAACTAACTAAACTTATTGTAATTATTACGAAATAAATCTGTGGTGAAGATATAAAAGGTAATAAGTCATTTTGTTACTTTTTAGATCTCTTCATTAATTCAAAATGTCCATAAAAAACTGTATCGATAATTTTTGTTTTATTTTAAATTTGGATAAGTATATACCCAAAACCATGCAAAAATTAAGTTTCCTTCGGTTGTTAATTTCTTTCAGAAACACCAGAAAATTTTAAATATGCTCTACTGAAAAACTGAAAAAATGAGTTATTACCTTTTATATCTTCACAACAGAAATAAATACGCTTGGTGTCAATAACTACAATAAAATTTCATGCAGTTTCAGTTATTGACCCCGTGCTGTCAATAAATGTCACTTCTACGCATCAATTATTGACATTGCAGTGTCAATAATTATAATATCGATGCTTTATCTATTGCCAATTCTAAATTAAATGAATAATCGCTGTTAGATTTTACAGCTACACTTTTTAAATATCAATATGTCGAAAAAAAAGGAACATATAACGAGGACACACTACAGAGAGCTCTATTGGATATAAAAGAAAGGGGAATTTCTAAGAAACACGCTGCCGAAAAATACAACATACCCCGCTCTACTTTAATCTTCCGTTTGGGTGAAAAGTTTAATAAAAAGGAACCAGGGCCCCCGACATTTTTAACGCTAAAAGAAGAAAGTGCAATAGCTGAATGGATAATCGTTTCGCAAAAGAAAGGTTTCCCTAAAAGAAAAGAGGATGTACTTGATGCTGTCAAAGATTTTCTTGAAATAGACAAACGGCCAAATCCATTTAAAGACAATATGCCTGGCAGAGGATGGTTTAGTAGCTTTTTAAAAAGAAACCCAAGCGTTACTATAAGAGTACCTGATCCAATGACAGCAGCAAGTAGTAAAGTAAGTGCTACAGATATCGAACGCTGGTTTTCTTCCATCAGCGCTCATCTAAAGGACAGTAACAATTTTAATATATTAGAGTCGCCAGAACGCATTTTTAACGGGGACGAAACCAATTTTTTATTATGCCCAAAAACCAGATCTGTGCTAGCTGCTAAAGGTGCGCGTAATATATACGAAATCGATCGGGGAGCTGCCAAATCTAATTTAATGGTAATGTGCACATTCAGTGCCAGTGGTGAAACTGTTCCACCTATGGTAATTTACCCTTACCGACGAGTGCCAGAGGAAATTAGAAAATCTCTACCGGAAAATTGGGCTTTAGCTATATCGGATAACGGATGGATGACAAAAGAAGTGTTTTACGAGTATATCTCGAAGCATTTCCATCCATATCTTGTATATAAAAATATTACATTGCCTATAATTTATTTTGTTGGTGGTCATAGCACTCATATGACCCTAAAAGTGAGCGAATTGTGTGTCAAATTAGGTATAATAATCATCGCATTATATCCAAATGCCACTCGCATTTTACAACCCTGCGATTATGCGGCATTTAAGCCATTAAAAAATAGCTGGGCCAAAACAGTATACCAGTGGCGAAAAGATAATCCAGGTGCCTCGTTGACAAGAGAATATTTTGCACCATTACTATTAAAAGCATTTGATCGTTGCATTAGTCCTGAGATAATCCAAAACGGCTTTAAATCATGCGGTCGGTATCCTTGGTGCTTTTCCGCAATTGATTTTTCAAAATGTCTTGGCAAATCATCGAAGATATTTTGAAAACCCCACAATCATTAGAACAACATGACGAAGATTTTAAAATATTGCTCAAATTATTTACATCGTACAAACCCGTTGAAGTTTCTCAACCTTCGATTGATGTCAATCCAGTTATAGCGGAATTCGACATTAATGAAATAAACGAATTTATTTATGTTGATGATTACTTAAGCCATGATCATTTAAGTGACCCCCAATCGATACATGTCGTTGAAGAAACAGTAATTGGAGAAGAAGTATTGATAGAAGATGAGTTTTCACTTAATAACACATCTAGCAACGGAATTGGTATTTCTTCTTTGGTTGAAAATGAAACTCCAACTAAGTTTATTATTAATTATTTAGATTGGCCTGTAACGCCAATAAAAACTGGAACGAAAACTGCCAAATTAAAAAAACCCTTTGTAATTACTTCACCGATATGGATTAAAGCTGAGAAAGATAAAAAGCTCGAAAAGGAAAAGGTTTTGTTGGAAAAAGAAAAACGAAAAGCTGATAGAATGGAAACCGTTAGAAAGAAGAAAGCAATTTAAAAGCCATATCAAAAAAACAGAAAAAAAATAATTTAAAATCTAAACGTTTTAAGGTAATTACTCATACATCCAGCGAAGCAAATTCAAAAAGTAATGATATTGGTAAGATTTTCAATTACATTTTTATTTAGATAGCTATTTGTAAAATGAATTTTTGTTTTGATTATTTTAGAAATTTCAACTCTGACTGCAGCAGAACGTCACGTAACTACAATTTTTTTTGAAAAAGCACAAACTGGGATAGAAATAGCAGGTTGTAATCTTAATAACTCATTTTATATTGATATTTGGCTCTCTCGACAAAAAATGTTTTAATATATGTTTATTTCCAGCTTTTACCCAAGAATCGACTCCAGACAAGATCGAGGACCATAATAATAACTCCACTTTAGAAAGATATTTTCCTGAAATAGGAAATAATAAAATTGCAAGGGGCAAAATGTGCGATAATTGTACGTACGCCTTTTGCAAATCAGGAATACTGGAAAATGTGGGAATTAAATGCAATGATTGTTCAAGAGAATATCATGTAAAATGCATAAATATTCTAAAATTAAAACTGTTGCCAGTATTTTTTTGTGCCAACTGCAATGTGCAGAGAGACGAGCTATAAATGGCACTGAGTTTAACAAAACTTTTGTTATAAAACATATGCGATACGAGAAACGACTTATCTTAAATTAAATTGTGATAATCACTTACCTGAATTATTATTTTTTTATTTTAATTAATTATAGTTACTTTAGTTAACTATATTGTATGTATAAGTCTGAAACATTTAATATTTTATATAATTAAATAAGAATAAATTTCTTTATTTATATTTGTATATTTATGGAAAGTAAACTGAATTTGAATAAAAGACTGAATTGCTGGTTTAATTTTGAATTTTATTCTAAAGTAGGGGATGTCAACAGCTGTATCAGATGCTATGTTAATAATTATTACAAAGTGTCAATAACTATATCAAAATGGAAACTTTTAAAAAATACAACATTTTCCGTATTAAGCTTAATTTAATTAAATACCTTTAATTAAAATTTGAAAAATAATAAATTTTTGATTAAGAAATCATTTCATCGACGAGCCTTAATGTATTTTTCGCAACAGTAGCAACGAATAAAGTGAAAATTTCCTTATGAGTGTCAATAACTGTAGCCCTTACGCTATTTCACAAAAGAAAAAAAAAAACCTAAATTTACACAATAAATTCTGTACTCAATTGTGTATGTTATAATTATTATTACGTATTACAAAAAAAAAATCATAGAAAAAAAAACTATCAGTGAAGTTCTAAGATGAAGCCCAAATGTGCGCGAAAAATTAAAAAAAAAATTGTTTACCAAATATATATACCATATGAAAAGTGTAATGTGATTCGATTTAAAAAAAAAAAATCTAATGAATTAAAGCCAAATAAAAAATATTAAGAAAATTAATCCTTTTGGGCGAAATTAAAAAAAAAAAAAAAAATCAAAATAGTTAACATATTATGTATGCTGTGTTTGTGAGTTCAACTACAATTATGCAGAATCATAAAATTTCGTAAATTATACGAAATTTAATTAAAATGAAATACACTTCAACATGTAAAGGAGAAAAAAACATCATTATGGATAGCAGTTATGACAAGAAGTAACTGAACTACTTCTCTAAGGTATACATTTTTCTATCACTTTTAAACTCAATTTTCAACGAGCTGATCGAATTGGACATTACCAAACTGAATTAATTATGCCGCTTCATTACACCTACATATATGAGATGTCCACCCAACATGAATGCTTACAATAAATTATTCTCAATATATGTAACCGAAAGGGAAACGTCATCAACCATCAACCTTTCGTTCAACGTTTCATTACAAAAATTTTAATAATAAATGTACTATGTATATATTAAATAACTCTTAGTCATCTTCGATATTTTATTTTATATAAAACATTTTTATTATCTTCATTCATTTCATTCAACATTTTTTATATTATGTAAGAACAAATAATTTTTTTTCAATTTCATTCAATCATAAAATTATTTTTCAAATTTTGGGAATACCGTTAGTTAAATTAATTGTATATACACTCCTCATTTTATATTGAATTGATATGCTAATTCTATACAAAACCATAATTTAATGCGGTTTAATTTTCTTGAGTGCATCGTTTAATTATAAGTCGGCAATCTATTTTCATCCATCATTAATGACCAAGGAAGAACCTTCAGGTATTAAATACTCGCTTAGAACTCGACTTATTTCTACATCTTTAAATACATCCGAAAAGAGTGTTGATAACTGTTCAACAATGGATTTCGATTATGGTCTTGCTGTAAAATTAATACCGGAGTTTGGTGGCGATCATCAAACTCCTCTACATAAATTCATCAACTGTTGTGATGGGTTCTACGGAATGTTGTCTAAGGAATCAAAACCTACTTTTCTTACATTCATTCCTCATAAACTAAATGGCCAAGCGTACTCTGTATATCGCTTTGGTACTTTTAAAAATTGGGACGAATTGAAAATTGCATTAAACCATAACTTCAAAACCCTTCGTGCTATGGAATGCATTCAATTAGATTTAATCAAAGCTACTCAAGCCAAGGATGAATCTGTGCAGATGTTTGCGAATAAAATTGAAACTTTATTAGCAGAGCTAAACGAAGCTTGCCTTGAGATGCAAGGCAAACTAACCGATGAGGTACAACAATTAAATTCCAAAACTGTCTTACGTTCATTTCAATGTGGGCTTCGAGAACCTATTGGTATTATTATAAAAGCAGGCGATTTTAAATCTCTAAAAAATGCAATTGCAAAAGCTTTAGTAGAGGAAACTCAATTAACATCGAAAATTGCAATTCAACCAAATATAAATCAATTAAAACCACAAGTGACAAAATGCCAAATTTGCCAAAAGAATGGACACATGGCCTCTGTTTGCTTTTCCAGATATTCGGGTCGGCTCTCGAGCTGTTCCACCTCAGGATCTTCGGTCAGCTATAGGCCATCCTTCAATTAGAATTATTTCGTGTGCATATTGCAAAAAGGAAGGTCATCATATTAATCAGTGTTTCAAAAAGAAACATTCTGACTTACGAATTCAACATCGCTCAAATAATAATAATAATTCAAATCTTACATCGGAATCTGAAGCTCAGGGAAACTCGAAGGGTCTCGAAGGTCACAAAGGCACTCCCTTCCGAGTACCATTCAAACAATAACTGAGTGTCCAATCAATACAGATTGCTTACCGATAAATCAATCTTGTAACATTTATTTGGAGAATCATACAGAGGATAATATTTACGTTAAATTAAGCCTTGATATTGGGAAATCTCGTTTGTATAACTTTCTATTAGATACAGGAGCCGATGTCAGCGTAATTAAAGAATCGTGTGTGATTGAATCTTCAATATTTTATCCAACTTTAAAATGTCAAACAAAAGGTGTAACCAGTGGAGTTGATGAATCCTTAGGATTAGTGCCATCGAAAATAATTTTTACTGAGACGTTCAGCATTGCTCATAATTTCCAAATTGTAAATGATGAATTTCCAATCCCTTGTAGTGGAATTATTGGTAAAGATTTTCTGACTCATTGGCAATGCAAGATAGACTTTGAGAATCTAACGTTAGAAATTCCTTTTGCAGCTACATCAATTCTTCTTGATCTAATAACATCCTCGTCTAAATTAATAATTCCTCCAAGAAGTGAACAGATCATTAATGTAAGGTGTAACAATATCGAAAACAACGCGGAATACTTGTGCTTATCCAAGGAGATAATATCGGGCGTGTTTGTTGGAAATACAATTGTTGAACCTCGCAATCAATCTGTTACTCTTAATTTAATAAATACTAATGACAAACCTGTCCAATTTTAGCCAAGGAGTTAACATTTGATAAGCTTGTACATTATGATATATTTTCTCTCAAATCCTGGAACAATACAAATACTGATCGTTTAAAAACCATTGAGTCATCTGTTTCATTATCACACCTAAATCAAGAAGAACGTGAATCCATCAGACGTATTATACGTGAATATAATGACGTATTTCATTTAGGAGGTGATATGCTAACTGCTGCTCAAGGAGTTTAACATAGTATTCCAATAAAATCAGAGAGTGTACCTATTTATAAAAAATCATATCGAATGCCTGATGCAATTAAAAAGGAAATAAACGGTCAAGTAGATGAGATGCTAAAACAAAACATAATTGAACCAAGTGAAAGCCCTTGGAACTTTCCCCTTTTAGCTGTACCAAAAAAATCCGGAGATGGTTCGAAGAAATGGCGTGTCGTTGTCGACTTTCGTCATTTAAACGACATAACATTAGACCGCGTATATCCTCTTCCAAACATCGTTGAAATACTGGATCAATTGGGCAAATCCTCATATTTTACTAGTTTAGACATGACCAATGGATATCACCAGGTGCTGTTGGATGAAGATGCAAAACCCAAAACCGCTTTTAATACTAGTGCTGGGCATTTTCATTTCAATCGTATGCCATTTGGTTTGAAAGGAGCTCCTGCTACTTTTCAACATTTAATGAATACAGTACTATCTGGACTCAATGGCTTAAAATGTTTAGTTTATCTAGATGATATTGTGATATATGGGCAAAATTTATACGAACACAATAAAAGACTACGGGAAGTACTCGATTGTCTAAGAACACATAAATTAAAATTAAATCCAGTTAAGTGTCAATTTTTACGACAAGAATTAACTTACTTAGGACATATTGTAGGACCAGACGGAGTGAAGCCCGATCCCGAAAAGGTTGGTGCGGTTGTAAACTATCCTGAACCTAAAACTCAGCGTGATGTTAGAGCATTTCTTGGGTTCGTAGGATATTATAGGCGTTTCGTGAAAGATTTTTCTAAAATGACCTTGCCTTTAACAGCTCTTCTAAAAAAGGAAACACCTTTTGTTTGGTCTCCGTTTTGCGATGAAGCCTTTAAAACCCTTAAGTCCATAATAATTAAACCACCTATACTTCAATTTCCTAACTTTGATAAAATGTTCATAATAACGACGGACGCAAGCGATATAGCTATCGGATCAGTTCTTTCCCAAGTATTTGAAGCCGGTGAACTACCTATTGCTTTTGCTAGTCGAACCCTTACCAAAGCAGAGAAAAATTATTCCGTAATAGAAAAAGAGCTTTCAGCTGTTGTTTGGAGTATTAAACATTTCCGTGCATATTTGTATGGTCGAAAATTTAAATTAATAAGCGATCACAAACCATTAGTTTGGTTATTTGTTATGAGCAACCCTTCCTCGCGTTTAATGCGATGGCGCTTAGAGCTCGAAGAATATGATTTCAAAATCTCTTACAAACCAGGAGCACTTAACAAAAATGCAGACGCATTAAGCCGTATTTCAATTGATGAATCAAAACTCTTTAAAAATATTTCTTTACAAACTCCTGATTCTTCTAACAAAAGTCTGTCTTCGCCTTCCAATTCTTATAATAATCAACAAACTAGTAGTTCGGAACCGAATTTAACATCTTATAAACATATTAACGCAGTTACTCGTTCACAAACTAAACCCGAAATAAAAAACTTATCAGGTAACCCGAGTATTTCAGAAAATAAACCTTCCAATAATAATAGCAGCAAATTAACCCCTCTCAACGGAACCTCTGATCAGATCCATCCACAACCAAATATAATAGAAATAACCGACCCTAACAACCAATTAAAACTGATACAGGAATTTCATGATACACCTCTTGGTGGTTACCAAGGTATCCAACGAACATACAAACGCATGCGCAAATACTATTACTTTCCGAAAATGCTATGTATGATTGAAAAATTTATTAAATTATGTGACTCTTGTCAGAAGAATAACGCAAGTCTAGTTAAGAGAATGCCAATGACAATTACTTCCACATCTAACAAACCCTTCGAAAAGATTTTCTTGGATATTGTTGGCCCATTATTATCAAGTTATCATCAAAATAAGTACATATTGACTATTATGGATGATTTAACTAAATATGCTGTTGCTGTTCCAATTCCAAACCAGGAAGCTGAAACAGTGGCTAATGCTCTTTTAACAGATTTTGTAAGCATCTATGGTTGCCCACAGTCAATTTTAACCGACCAGGGTACAAATTTCATGAGTTCGGTCTTTCAAAATCTTTGTAAACTTCTTAGAATAAAGAAAATCAATACATCCGATTTCCATCCTCAAAGCAATGGAGCTTTGGAACGCTCACATCGTACACTTATTGAATATATACGACATTTTATAGATGAAAATGGAATGGGCTGGGATTCTTGGATTCGATACTCAATGTTTGTGTATAACACCACAACTCATTCAACTACAAATTTTATGCCTTATGAGCTAGTTTTTGGAATGGTATCAAACTTACCGCTTTCATTCCATAATAATCCAAATGTTGTTTACAATTATGACGATTTTCTCGTAGATTTTAAACATAAATTACAAAAATCCTATGACATAGCTCGACAACATGCACAACAATCCAAATTGAATTGTAAAATTTATTACGACCATGATTCAAATAATACTCTTTACAATGTTGGAGATTTAGTTTGGCTAAGAAATGAAAACAAGAAGACCAAACTATCCCAAAATTGGATTGGACCTTATAAGGTGTTAGAAATAATAAGTCCGGTAAATTGTAAAATTGAAATTGGAAGAAAATCCAAAATCGTGTATAATAATCGCCTCAAATTGAAATTATAGAATTGTCATAACAAATTTTAATTGATTACATATCTTTGTAATTTAGAAATAAGTTAATTTAGATATTATAAATTGATGAATTCATGAATTAAAACATAAAAAAAAAAAAAAAAAAAAAAAAAAATTTATAAAACTAAATTGCAATTAAAAATTTATAATAAAATAATCTTAGCTGTACATTAAATTTTAAATTAGAAATACTTTTTTTCTTTGTTTGTTATCTTAAAGATGCACAACATCTTTCTTGAGGAGGAAGGTGTTATGTAAGAATATTTTAAGCGAAAAAGCCCTACAATAATATAATATATTGTACTAGATTAATATTTAGATTAGTACTATTAATTATACATTGAGGAGCTGTAATCGATTTAAACCCCTATATAAGCTCAACAAACAAATAAAAAAGGGCAGTCTCTCTCGTTAGTAGTTAACACGGAGTTATAAAAAAAAGATTATTGTACTTGAAATATATAAAGTGTATTGTGCTTAAAATATATAAGTGTATTGTACTTAAATAAATATATAGAGTGATAATTACTGTAAAATTATACCTAAATTTATATTAAATGTATATAATGTGAACTAATAAAACCTAACTTTGTAAAAATATATAAACATAACTCTGTAAAAATATATAAACGATATTCTTGTATAAATTGAAATAATGTGAAACCTAAAAATTGTTAATACTAAAACTAATTATTATATAAAAACTTAAAACGTTTAAGTGTTTTAATTAAAGTGACTCTAAAATTCCAAAATGGACTCGCAACGCAACAACCGAGTGGTTAGTACACAACATATGCAATAACCCTTTCTCTATCGAGAACAGAAAGCCGCTTGACGATTTCTTGAGTAGGATCTGAGATATGAATATTCTCACCAAGTGATGCTCCAAAATCGACAAATACGCTTGAACAATATTTTTACCAAGCTAATAACCATTTTCTTTATAAGCCCCAATCGCCGTAAAAGTTCAAAGTGGAAAGCTTGCTTTGGTAGCAATGAGAAAATTTCAATTAAATCAATAGCAGGTTTTTGTTTTTCAACACAGTCAAATTTGGATAAAATCTAAGGCATTATTTAACCAAGCGATCTTCATCTTCCGACAATTAGAAAACCATCATACAGGGGAAACAAAAAAATACTGTTTATTTTCCCCTTTGAATATTAATAACCAATCGCTAGCCTCTCTTCCAAATAGGTGTTACAAATTTAACTAAAATTAAACTCCTGGAGTACATTGAAAGGATGGAGTGTAAAATGATTCAAGAGGCCAAACTGAAGAAATTGGAAACCAATTTTTGGCTGAAACATGCTACAATTGATTTAGATCATCCTGGACCACAACAAAGCCGTTTTGGTAGATCTTCCTCTCAAACTAGCAAACTCTAGATAAAACATAGTTCTTATACAATCCGCTACTAAAAATTAACATAAATTATGATCTTAGAGCGAACGGATATTGAATTATATTCTCAGGTAATCCCGGGAATATTAGATCTAGCGTTCTTCTGAAAAGTAATTTATAAACTTTTAATCCTACCTTCTACTCGATATACTGACGGCAATATAATGGTGACTTGTCTAGAGATAAGCATCGTTACTACAAGATCTGCCTGTTAAAAGCGTATATAACCGGACAAAATTTGGGGCAGGCCAATAGTAATATGGTTGTCAGTAGAACTTGAGACCTACCAGAAAATAGAGGTAGAAAAACCAACATAAAAACTAAAATTAGTATAAAGGCTCTGGTTTGGAATTCGTACAAGGAGAACCTTAATATTATTAAAAATGAACTGAGGAAGGTTAAAGGAAGTTTTGTTATTAAATGGAAGAGGTGTACGGTCCATACACAAGCAAGTCTTGGTTAGTTTTATGTGATGAAATGGGGAATATAATGGCATTTCCGAGCCCTCACGCCTTACGAAGATTATTTCTCCTAATCAAACCACTTCAAGTTATTAAATTCGACAGCGTGATGTATGGACATTTTCAAATGCGAAATTCTTAAAGTTTTATTCTAAACTGGCAACTTCTACATGTAACAATACACTGTAACGAGATTGTGCTGTTTACACAGCACGGGTGGGTATAAAGCACTATAATAGTGACCAAGGTCCACCACTCATTAACAGATGAAATTATCCCGCTAGAGGTTCTGGAACGGTCGATTACGCCGGCTAGGGCTCAGGAGCAGATGGGGTGGGGAATCCAGAACATAGCGAGATCTGTGCTGACCGTCAACGGAAGAGGGGAACCAGCTATAAACTACACGACTTACCTAACCTGGATACTCACCTCAGCTACATCCTCATCTCAATCACACTTTAATTCATTTTATGTAATCATTCGAAAGAAAATAAAGAAAGAACCGAAAAAAAACCAACCCACAATACCCATAGAATAAAACAAGTGCAATTTATGGTTACTTCTAAACGAAAATTAGCTTGTATTGCCAAAACAAAATAAAGCGCAGAAATAAATTGTGTACAAGTAACACTATAACCTAATGTGCTAGCTAACCCTACCAGTAATTTGACTTAACATTAAGGGGATTTATAATTCTTCATCATATATCTCGAACTTTTAGAGAAACAACAAAACAAAAATAATAAACTAATAAAAATTTGGTAGCTGGAGACACATGATAAGATTTATAAATTATTATATAATATATAATATAATATAATAAGGTAAATGTATATAAAAGGTATATAACAAAAAAAAAACAAATAAATTGTACTTAAATACTTTGTCGTAAACAGCTGGATGTTGATTGATGCCCCCGTTGATGGTATACCATGTATATAACGTTCGAGGTTTATATTATGTACTTAGGATTTTTAAATTTAAATTTTTTTATTTTCCGAATTTTTATTACTTTATTGTTTTATTAGAGAATTTTTGGTATTATTAATTATTATAATTATTATGATTATCACCAAATTAAATGGATTTCAATTAATATAAAATATAGTTTATCATTAAGAAAACTGCATAAACGTTCTTTACACTCATTACATTCATCGGCCAGAATTCGTATATGATTAGAGCTCGATTATTAGTATATATATTGTATGTATGATATTATCTGTACGACTATTATAATATCTCTATGACAGTCAAGTTCCTTTATTTTTTTTTTTTTAGTTCTTTTATGGTTTTATTATTATTAGAATTATTATTGGTATTATAATGTTATAATTATTATTATGATTGAGGAACTTTTAAGACAGGAGATTTATTGAACCACCAGACCACTTATTTTAAATATAAGGGAAAAAAAATCACAGTTATAATTGTTATTTTTTTTAAGGCACAAACTTATACTACACACTGATGCCTTTTTTTTTCCTTTTTCTTTAATAAAATTTTTTTTTTTCTAATTGGTTACGCACATTTAACTATTGTACTTAAGGTAAATCTTATATAAAAACTTATAATTATACAAGTACTACTCCCACGCTTTCGCTAATTATTTTAGCGTGGGTTGAAAAGTTACCGTTAGGCGATAAATTGCACAAATTTTATATGCTAAGTTTTTTTTCTATTAGGGTAATAAATGTCGTAAACGACCAACACCCATTCTTTCACTAATCGTTTTTTTTCTTTGTTTTTGCGATCACTTGTTACAAAAAAAATTACTAGATATACTTATATGTCTGATAGATATTTCTATATCTCGCACAAAAAGAAAACAGCAAACGATTCAATCACCACGATCACAAAAAAAAACTCATCACTTTCGCGAACGCGAGCGGTACCGGTACTTCAATAATTTTATAACGATAAAGTTTTATATATAACGGGTGATTTTTTAAGAGCTTGAGAACTTTTTTTTAAAAAAAAACGCATAAAATTTGCAAAATCTCATCGGTTCTTTATTTGAAACGTTAGATTGGTCCATGACATTTACTTTTTGAAGATAATTTCATTTAAATGTTGACCGCGGCTGCGTCTTAGGTGGTCCATTCGGAAAGTCCAATTTTGGGCAACTTTTTCGAGCATTTCGGCCGGAATAGCCCGAATTTCTTCGGAAATGTTGTCTTCCAAAACTGGAATAGTTGCTGGCTTATTTCTGTAGACTTTAGACTTGACGTAGCCCCACAAAAAATAGTCTAAAGGCGTCAAATCGCATGATCTTGGTGGCCAACTTACCGGGCCATTTCTTGAGATGAATTGTTCTCCGAAGTTTTCCCTCAAAATGGCCATAGAATCGCGAGCTGTGTGGCATGTAGCGCCATCTTGTTGAAACCACATGTCAACTAAGTTCAGTTCTTCCATTTTTGGCAACAAAAAGTTTGTTAGCATCGAACGATAGCGATCGCCATTCACCGTAACGTTGCGTCCAACAGCATCTTTGAAAAAATACGGTCCAATGATTCCACCAGCGTACAAACCACACCAAACAGTGCATTTTTCGGGATGCATGGGCAGTTCTTGAACGGCTTCTGGTTGCTCTTCACTCCAAATGCGGCAATTTTGCTTATTTACGTAGCCATTCAACCAGAAATGAGCCTCATCGCTGAACAAAATTTGTCGATAAAAAAGCGGATTTTCTGCCAACTTTTCTAGGGCCCATTCACTGAAAATTCGACGTTGTGGCAGATCGTTCGGCTTCAGTTCTTGCAGGAGCTGTATTTTATACGGTTTTACACCAAGATCTTTGCGTAAAATCTTCCATGTCGTCGAATAACACAAACCCAATTGCTGCGAACGGCGACGAATCGACATTTCACGGTCTTCAGCAACACTCTCAGAAACAGACGCAATATTCTCTTCTGTACGCACTGTACGCATTCGTGTGGTTGGTTTAATGTCCAATAAAGTAAACTGAGTGCGAAACTTGGTCACAATCGCATTAATTGTTTGCTCACTTGGTCGATTATGTAGACCATAAATCGGACGTAAATCGCGAAACACTTTTCGAACCGAACACTGATTTTTGTAATATAATTCAATTATTTGCAAGCGTTGCTCGTTAGTAAGTCTATTCATTATGAAATGTCAAAGCATACTGAGCATCTTTCTCTTTGACACCTTGTCTGAAATCCCGCGTGATCTGTCAAATACTAATGCATGAAAATCCTAACCACAAAAAAATCACCCTTTATAATAAATTTATTGTTTTATTTTTATATTTATTTTTAGGTATAATAAAAAAAAATGATGTTCTCGTTCGAGACCCAAAATTTGACTGCCTCGCCCTAACTTTTTTCTTCGTCCTCCAAATTTTTAGTTACCGCCAAAATTTGCGCGTACAAAAAAAATTATTTGGTCCCTCTTTCAATTTTTTTTTTTTTTTGTAGGTGTTGCCTTAGCTAATTTGAATATCGAAACCTTTAGCGTTTTAACCTAATGGCAGCCAATTCACACCTTAAGTGGAACATGGAACGACCCGCGGACGTAACAACACAGTAATATTGTTTAAAACCGGATGTTGTGAGTGATAAACGGATCTAAGTGATTTAAATTCGCCGGATCAAACTGGATTTTTCCTGCAGAAACACAGTGCGAATAAAAGTTATTCTTCTTTTGCTGAAAGCAACCTCCACCGAGTGTTTAAACCTGATATTTGTTAACAGAAAATGGATAGATGTCAAGGTGGTATTTATGAAATCCTTCCTATGCAAGATATAGGTATCCCTGAATTTATTACAACGGCCCACACCCACGAAAATCGATCTAAATGCATCGAACTTCCTTCCTAAGCAAGAACTAGGTATCCCAGAATTTATTACAACAGCCCGACTCCCACGAAAACCTATCAAAATGCATCGAACTTCCTTCCTATGCGAGAACTAGGTATCCCTGAATTTATTACAACAGCCCAAACCTACGAAAACCGATCAAAATGCATCGAACTTCCTTCATATGCGAGAACTAGGTATCCCTGAATTTATTGATTTTTTGAAGAATTTTTCGGTTATTAACAACAGCTCACACCCACGAAAACCGATCAAAATGCATCGAACTTCCTTCCTATGCGAGAACTAGGTATCCCTGAATTTATTTGAACAGCCCACACCCACGAAAATCGATCTAAATGCATCGAACTTCCTTCCTAAGCAAGAACTAGGTATCCCTGAATTTATTACAACAGCCCACACCCAATCAAAATGCATCGAACTTCTTTGGGTTCGATTTGAGGTGGAGTCTAGCCAAACTTATTATTCGATGGGCCAAATTCAACAATAGGTGAACAGTGAATCACGAACTTTCATATAATTTAAATAACTCTAACTTTACGTAAAAATTTAAAATTCCGTACATAGATTTATGGGAGTTGATGAACTTAATTATTTGGTGGGCAGCTATTTGAGATAGGGAGGGCAATTATTCCAAACAAATCTAATTTAATTTTAGTAAAAATTAATAATGTTTTATGAACACTTTTATAATTTAGTATAAAAATGAAATTAATTTACGAAAATCGTCAAAACAACTAATTGGGTGGGCAAAACTTATGTATTGATTAGCTTTACTCTAACGTTTTCGAAAAACTGTAATATTTTGCACGCCCCACAGTTAAACCAACCCCCACAGGTAAACTTAATTGTTATTTGGGCATAATTTTATGTGGACAGCTATTCCAGAACTATTAGAAATTTTAATATTCCGTTCACAATTTTAAGGAAGTGGTTAAAACTACTAATTGGGTAGACAAAATTGATGTCTGTAATTCTTTTACGATTTTGTATATAATTACATTTAAAAGTTCACGTACAAGTTTTACTTTTCCGTGCTTAGCAATATGGAAATCGACAAAATTAGATATTGGGTGGACAAAATTTAACAATAGTCTACTTATTGGGGTTTACGAAATTTCATATAATTTTACTCAAAATTTTATGTAAACACTTTAATATTCCATATATGTATATATTTATGAGAGTTAGTAAGCTTGCTTAATTGGTGGGCAACATTTATCATTAGGTGGACAATTATTCTAAGCAAAACTCATTTAAAAGGCGGGCCATTAGAATGAGTATACATTTTTATTTTGTGGAAAAAATTTTATTGTGCAAAACCATTTCGTTCATATGGCTCCCTCTGCTGACCTAGCAGTAAATCATCCTGTGAATCGAATCGCGAAATGCAACGAGACGAGCTCGATGGATTTTGTACTACCTACACTATGAACCATAGCCACAATATTCTCGGACGTGCGCACTGTCAGAGCTCGGGGACCACTTCTGACATCCAATATCAAGCTTATCTAACGTACTATCTTCACCAATTTCACTAAAGCGGTACATCTTGGCGCTCTTACACGATCCATATTTCTTTTCAAAATTGACCGAGTTTTGTCTACACAACTTTGACTTTGAAAATAAGTTTTCAATATTTCGAAACGCTCCTCAACATGATTGTTTCGTGACGCGGAATACCAGACTGACGAGCTGTCAACATTTCAAGTAAATCGTTCAAAAAAAAAGTTGCCATACTCTATGATTAAAAACAAACCAATAGATGGCCCACCCTGTATCACAAAATCTTAAACCGTTTAAGATTATTGTATAAAATAAAATTAGCTATATTATGCGAAAAACATGTCAAAGAATATTAAGATAATCGCCTTCCTTAGTTTTAATAAAAAATATCAAATAACCTATTCGAGTATTTTCCTGCCCATTAGTTTATTATTAAGTAGCACCACTTTAACACATCATTTTGTAAAAACAAAGAGTAATTGGATATTTACGTAACGCTATGTTTGTAGAAACGGAAGCAAAGCACACGATTTGAATAATAGGCAAACATTTTAAATAATGTGTAATAGATTTTCTTTCATTAATTATTTTCAAAAGCACTATCATGTCCTATTACATAAAATTAATCGAGTACTCGTACCTTCACAGCTGTCTCCATAAAACCTATAAATAAAATTTAATATTTTATTTAATGAATTTTTCATTTTAGAACTATGTTGCAATTGTACCCACCTACTCCTACAGTACCAACATCAAACCAGAAAATGATCATAGTTTTATATTCTATGAATTAAAACTATTTGTTTGTGTGTAGGTACGTGGTGACATATACGTACTATATTCTATTAGTTTTTATTTTATTATTTATAATGTGGTGTTGTTCTAATTTCTCGGACTGATCTAAGGATACACACGTGTCAATTATATCATTAGCAAACCCCAAAGAACAACTCTGGAATAGTGCCATTTGTGAGGTAATGAATTTCTAGAAATTACAGAAAAAGCTCTTCGTCGTATTCTTTGTCGCATCTTAATAACGAGAACGATGTAAAGTCTTATTGATCAAATCGAATAATTTATTGGAATACACAGTTTGAATATTGGCATTTTTTATGCTGTGTAAGAAAGACAGCGGCAAATAGGAGATTACGCCACGAGTTTGCCACTATCACAAACGAGAAATTCTATGAAATAGAAATACGATGAAATTTGGTTAGTGGCATTGATTTGGGATTCTTAAGTGAGTTTTGGACAAAAATTTATGATTTATTCATGCTTGTCTTCCCTCTTCTCTGATATTTGGTTGCTATAGATTGATTTTGTATCGGTATATAAATTTTAGATGTTTATGGCATTCTACACGATTAAAACTGATTTTAAACTGAAGAGAACAAGACTAATTCTTAAATAATAATCTATATATAAAAATGAACCCCTATTTCCCTAGGTCACGCCATAACTTGAGAACGACTTTACCGATTTCATTTATTTTTTTTAGTTTAATCAAAATCTTTTTAATACTTTTAATTAGTTTTCTAATCAATTCTTATTAGATCAATTTTTGGTAAGCTTTTTGATTGACTAACACGTTGTATACATGGTTATACCGAAAAACTAAGGTAGTTACATTTTATTTTCAGTTGTTTGGTTCTCCAAAATGCCACCAATTAGACGTACCACTTTAGGTCGCAGAACTCGCAATGCAGCAAGACAATGATGTATCCGAGCAAGTCAGACGGACGAGCACCGCGAAACGCGAAATGAAATTGAGTGGAATCGATGGAACCGAAATCAACAACGTGGAAATGTTGCGTTTAATCCCTATCGAGCTGCATTCAATTATAACGTGGCAATCGATTACATTACAGTTCACTTCAAATCCTTGCTATTGGACGAATGCCAATGAACGTTGTGTGTCAACATTGCAAAGCATTAAAGTTTAAAAATGAAGCCCCTGGATGGTTTTGCACCAGTGGCCAAGTCAAATTGGCGCCATTGATACCGCCACCAAAGCCATTACATTCATTGGTTTCCGGCAATGGGCCAGATTCAAATTTTTTTTTGACTCATATCAATAATTGTACTCAATACAACAATTGCTTTCAAATGATGTCATATGGCGCAACAAAAACTAAGTATAATGTGCAACAATAAACGTTTACACCATGTGACTGGTGCAAAATACGTCGGCAGCTCTCAATTTACATGGTGTAAAATACGTTGGTAGCTATGAATTGCCAAAAGCAACCAGAAGTGTGTGTGTTTACAGAAGTTGATGGGGGAAAGGCAGTGCTGCCAACGTATTTTGTCAGCCACATGGCGGTACAAACATTTCGCTATACAATTACCTATATGACATCTGGTTACCCATACAGATTCAGCGTGAAATATTTCATGGAACAGGTTCCTTATAGCTAACGCCATGTCGCTATTGTCGTCGTGGCTGAAAATTTAGAAAACCGATATTGCTTTACATCGGTTGAACGATCAACTGCAGCGTGCGTCCGAAACACATCGATCATTTGATGCGTTACAATATCGTATCTTGGTTTGACAAGGTGAAGATGGATACGAGGGCTGCCTTTTATATTTCGGGATTAGAGAACAAAAACAAATATTAATGATCGAAAATCGCTTTATTGTTTTTCAAAATATTCCCAATGAAGATCTATACACTTTTGCATGCGTTTGAACCAATTGTCGAAGCACTTTTTCCACTCTGATTGAGGTATCTCCAAAACATGCATTCTGAACGCAGCACCGCTTCTTCAGTTGTCGAAAAACGTTGACCTCTCAGTTTGTTTTTTACGTACGGGAATAAAAAGAAGTTATTTGGTGACAAGTCAGGACTATACGGCGGATGACTCATCAAATCGATGTTTTGAGTGCTCAAAAATGCAATTGTTTGAGCCGATGTGTGAGAGCTCGCATTGTCGTGGTGAAGAGTGATCCGTCTTCGGCAGTTGGTTTTCCTGATTTCTTGGAAGACAACTGGTAAACAAATGGTTGTGTACCATTTCAGAATTGAAAATTTAGTTTCTAATGGTTTCAGGGGTTTACAAAATAAAAGCCTTTTCAAATTTCTCATTGAAATGGATAGCGCTCCCGATAGTGGCTCCCGATAAATACGTAGAGAAAAATATTTTTTTATCGACTTTTAACTAAAAAGTTGAATGAAAAATCTTAATTTAGAGTTAAATAAATTAATTATATGCAATAATAGCGCGCTAAATATAAGTTTTGACATAGAAAATTGGCTGCTCCAGATACAGCTATTGGGCGCTAATAAAAAAACACAGCAATTGCCAGTGATTCCACGATCAATGCCAACCGACAAACTAAATGCATTTTTGAAGTTTTCCATTTCAAGGAAATATGTCAAAATACTCAACTTAAATATGAACATGTGAGATGATTTGCAGAACGAAAGATCTATGGAGAAGTTTTTTCCAAACAATTGCTCGACATTGATAATGGCAAAATTCCTGTTGACACATCGTTTGGATACATTACATTTCCTACCAATTTTTGGCACTTTACTGAATCAAAGACCGAACTAATCGAGATGGTGTTTCCAAACATTGCTCAAAATTACAAAAATCATGTTTGGTTAAGCGAACGTGTTATATTGGCTGCAACGAACCTTGATGTCAACGAAAAGGATTTTCAGATTCGGCCGAGATAAGATAGCCGGCGAATTGATGACATAAAAATCGGTTTGCTGGAATTGTCCGGATTACCACCTCATAATATGCAATTAAAAGTCGGATCGGTAATCATTTTGTTACTCAACATAAATCAGCCACGTCTTTGTAATGGCAATCGGCTTGCGGCGAAGAAATTGATGAACAACGTCATCGAAGCCACAATTTTGAAAAGGAAGTACAAAGGCGAAGATGTTTTGGTTCCACGCATCTCTATGATTCCAAACGACGATGCCATTCGACTTTAAGACTGCGTACATGATATCGCGAGTTAGTTCGGAAAAATACCATGGTATGGTACACAAAATGTATTAAAAAGTTTAAAAAAATTCAACTCGAGTTCGGAACTAGTAGGCGTGGTATATAAAGCATTTCACGTAACTTGATTGGTTTTGAGTTCGTTAGCGAGTATGGAACTATTTATTTTCGATGTCACGTACGCGACTTAAATGATTACAATTTCCAGTGCGGCTTACATTTGCAACGTCGATAAATAAATCGCAAGGACAGTCGTTAAGTGTTTGTGGCATCAATCTTGTAAATCTATGTTTTTTACATGGCCAATTGTATGTCGCCTGTTCCCGTGTCGAAAACCATCAATATCTATATACGCGCCATAAAATAAAACTAACTATGTTGTGTATCAAACTTTTTTTTTACTATTTATTCCAGTTCGAATTGAATATCCATAGGTAATGCTGGAAACACATGGACAGAATTCTGAAGGCAGAAAAATTAGAATAAGCACGTGTTTATGGTGTGACTTACATGTATTCAGTTTTGCGATGAGAATTCTGACTGTCGTGTCTCTATTTCCAATTATTCTGCGTCACAGTAGGCTGTGCTAAGTAGAAGAAAACAAATCTAACATTCGCAACTATGTTCATGCGATTTTTACTTTATTATTTTTTTATTTTGACACATTACCATTGAGTTATCAATCAAAATGGAGGAAAATATTATAGATAAAATAAAACATAAAAGGAATAAAAAAAAATCTGCTAGTCAAAAAAGAAGCTTATGTAGTTCACTTGAAATTCTGCCGGCAGCGCTGCCGGCAGAAAATCTGCCCATGTGTTTCCAGCATAAGACAGGACCACGTCTGTCGAGTCAGCTAGTAAATATATAAAATTCGCACCGCAAGTCTATGTTAGAATTTTAATATGTATTTTGAACAAGGTTCTGAAATGATGAGCGTATCTCGTGTACTTCTCTACAAGTAAATATACAAATTTTTATGCCACTACTTGAATTTTGGATTGGAAACTTACGAATCGGAAAAGAAAATTAAAGGAGATTATCATTTAGAATCCTCAAATAATTAAGTTTTAGATTATCACTAATATCTGAAAAACTCCAAGAAATTACCAATATGTACGGTTGTTTTTCTGATAGCTTAGGTGGCAAAACTGAATGGGAAATTTGAGAAAAATTTATAGGTTAGAATTCACTATAATTTTTTGATTTTCTGTGGCCATATAAATCCGTTTCAGATTGCGACCAATATCCCAAAAACTCTTACTAATTGGTTACTAATACTTTCGGGTGTCTTTTTAATAGCTGACACTACATAGACAATTTAGGAAAAATTGATCGGCTAGATTTTCCCTATAATTTTCCACGTAGTCTCAGTATGACCTGAAAAGAACTTATATGTAGCCGCACAAAATCAAAAATTGTAGTGAAAATTCTAATCGATAAATTTTCGACAAATTTTCCATATGTATAGTCTCAGTATAACCTTAGCTCTTAGTAGAAAAACAACCGTACATAATAGTTACCTTTGGGAGCTTTTAAGATATTAGTGATAATCGGGAACTTAATTATTTTACCGCAAAAATCAAAACATTTCTTGGAAAATTGTAAAAGACAAATTTCGTATTCGATTCGCAAGTTCCAATTCAAAATTCAAATGGTTGCATAACTATTTTTATATTTACTTTTATAGCAGTAAGAGCTGCACCTATATCAATAACTCATTTCAGAACCTTGTCCAAAATACATATTAGAATTGTAATACAGACTTGCGGTGCAAATTTTGCAATTATTAATTAATAATTGGCCGAATTCTCTCCAGCTCAAAATCAATTTTATTCGTGTAGAATGTACAAATACCACATTTTCCTCTAACATGTATATTTCAATCCAAAATCAATCTAGATCATAGAATTTTGTCCAAAAATCACTTTAGAATAAAATAACAACATTAATTCTCTTATGTGATCGTGCTGCCACTTCTGGCGATTGGCGTAATATACTATTTTTCGCTGGCAAATTTTTGCTGTCTTAGCTATCTATATATATAAAAATGGATCGTGGTTGGTTCGGATGCTTAAAACTTGATTTTGTACAATGTCAACAATTATCACGAATAACGCGAAATATTTATTTTCTATTTATAAACACAAAACAGCTGATAATCCAGTTCAATATACTTTAAAATAGATCAAAACAATTATGTAAAGTACATGATAACAAAAATGTAATAGATTAGTTTATTCAGCATAATGAGTTGACTTTATACAATTTTGATTGAGCGTGATTTTAATGCGCGGAATATAGGAGTGAGAGTTAATAATTGAGTCATGGAGAATTTCGTGACTTCCTTTTTTTGAAAGCTAAACTCGGTCAATTCTTTTGGCGACTACACACGGCTGAGCATCAGAGGTTACAAAGGCAGAAATATTAAAATATACAGTATGTGCAACAAGAGCGTGTACGGCAAAAAACTAAGTAAAAATAAAAGTACGATTTTTTTTTTGTTTTTATTATGAAAGTTTGTTGTATTTTCTAGGGCGATATTAACTAATACATAGTACAGTCACCATTACTGTTAATAATTGCCTGGTTCCTCTTGTCCATACTACCAACCAAATTTTCTGCATACTGTGGTGATACATTTTTCCCTATCTTTCGGACAAATTACGCTAGAGCGCTGAAATTTGAACATTTTCAGCTTAATCTTCATGAGTGCGGATAAATTTTGATCGGATTGGAGTTAGGTGACTGAGACGGCCAATTCAATGTTGTGATGCTCTTTTTGAGTTTAAATTCCGAACAGAGTATGCTACGGTGTTTTGGATCGTTGTCTTCTTTCAAGATGCAATTAGAGTTCCCCGATCTAAGCCATATAAGGACAAATGATAACAAGCCTCGTGAATAAATTTTATACATGAAATGTGCATTTAGATTCTGCGTGGAAACGATTAGTTTACCAAAACTGTGCTTGGTGGAGCATCTAGAGCGGGTGATTCACAGTTCGGACAATCCTTTTTTTTGCTTAGTTGGTCAAACACGCCTTTTAACATTAAAACTCCAAAAGGATAACTCATTGGTAAACACAATATTCGTCCAATTTTTGTTTTTATGTTCATTCGCCCACTGTAATCGATTTTCAATATAATTTTGTGTTATTAGTGGTTTGATCAAAATATTTTCATATGCTTGGCCATGTTCCATAGTTCTATTTTGTATGGTTGTTTTCGGTATAATATTTTTTTTTCGCCCATTTTATACCGTTGCATCCAGCGTAAGCGAAGAATTTTCATCAAATAACTGTATGATAGCCTCATCCTCCTTTTTTGTAGTGGTTCGGATTTGGCCTCTATCTGGTAAATCGTCAACATTTTATACATTGAATAATGTGTAATCCTCTTCTATACCACTGTTTTCGATTTTTTTATATATTTTTCCGCACTTGCAACCGACATTTGTGGCCCTTTGGGATGTGAACTTAACAACAACGCTTCAAATAGTTCGAATAAATCGCACTCATTTCTTTCGTATATGTTCTCCGCTAAACAGTTGCAGTTAATGTTTGTTTTATAGCGCCCAAGAGGAATCAATAGACAACCGATGAAAGCCCTGCCCATATTTGTTCCTATAGTTTTAAGTACAGTTATACCGTACACGCTCTTGTTGAACATCCTGTATATTTAAGCGATATTGGCGGATTTTCCTGGAAAATTAAGGTACATTTAAAATCTAAAACGACTGGACCAAATTGGATACTTCCGTTCGTAATTGCTACGCGAAGTTTTAGGAAAAATGAAAAGTCGAAAAATTGTGAGAGCTGTCAGTCAAATAGTTTACATTTACGAAATATATCGTTGTGAATCTGTGGATTATCTATTTCTGAGTGATATAAAAGTAAATTATTGATTAGTGAAAACTTTTTGTGCGGTTTATACAAAGTGATGATCATTTACATTTCGTTATTTGTTACGATACCAAGAAGAGGTCATTTTAACTTTAGTCGGCGTTCTCAGATTGCAACGCGACACCGAAATGCCGCAGCATGTCGAACGGAAGAGGAACGTGCTATTGAAAGGGAATCGGCTCGAATCAGAATGATTGAAAATTGTGCGCGACAATCAGAAGAGATCAATGAAGTTTACAATGAGAAACAGCCATTGAGAATAAAAGATGTTCATGCTCGGCAAAGTGATGAAGCAAGATCACAAGATGCGACTATTGAACGACAACGTCAACAACAAATTCCGGTGAACATTGAACGTGCGATATGATCCAAATATAGGTCGATATGATCCAAATATAGAATACATATTGGCGTTTGTCAGCATTGCAATGCAGTTAAATTTGTGAAAGAACCGCCTGGATTGTGTTGCGCGAGCGGCAAGGTGAAATTGCCAGAGTTGCTTCCACTACCAGAGCCATTGCGCACGCTGCTTTTTGGTGAATCTCCTAATTTGAGCCATTTCTTGCAACACATCAAGATGTACAACGATTGTTTTCAAATGACGTCGTTTGGTGGTGAAATTGTAAATAAACGAAATTACAATCCAATATTCAAGGTAATTTCATCAACGTCAGCAATGAATGCTAATGCACAATACACAATACATCACGTAATACAAACTAACAATTATCTTGCAAACAAAAGACAAAAATTACAGAATTTGCCTCCAACTATACAGATTCATGCGTAAATTTCTCATCTTGCTGGATCACTGTTGCCGCATCCAGATCAAGAACACAAATATCTGCAGATATACTTTTTTGGAGATTCTCATGATGAAGTAAATCGGCGTTGTGCTATCTTTAATACAACGAAAAGAGAAATAGTCCAGCAATTTCAGCAAATGTTACACGACCACAATGACCTCATCAAACTGTTACGACTTCGGTGGAACAGATGCCATCCGCTGATCACAGCATTTTCATAAAAGCGAGCGGACAAACGATCAGCAGAATCTCATGAACGACAATACAATGCACCTACAGTTAGTAAAATATCAATTGTTGAGACACATCGATCGTATGATACACTGCAATATCCGCTTATGTTCTGCCGTGGTGAAGACGGATATCATTTGAGATACAACATGATAAATCCGGCCAATAGTTAGTAAAAAAGAAAAACACTTTTGATTTTCACTTTATAAATTGTAAATTTTTAGGGGTCGAGACAAATAAAAAGGTCAATTCAATGAACTTCTACGCATATCGAATTATGATTTGCCAAAACTTGACAACCAGTTACTGAGATATCGCAGATTGTTTCAACAATATGCAGTTGATATGTACGTTAAGGTTGAAACAGAACGACTCAATTACATTCGATTCAATCAGACTAAGTTGCGATCTGAAGAATATATTCACTTGCGAAATGCGGTCAATAGCGACGCAGATATTACAGATGTTGGTTGACTCACAATTTTGCCATCGACATACTTTGGCAATCCAAAACACATGCACGAATACGCCCAGAACGCGATGACTTACGTGCGCAATTATGGACGACCGGATTTGTTTGTGACGTTTACTAACAATTCAAAATAGCCAGAGATTACGCAGTTATTGCATCCCGGTCAATCACCACAATCGTTACAGCACGAGTGTTTAAATAAAAACTGAGATGTTTAATGGACTTCATTGTGAAACAACGTTTATACGGTACTGTTCGATGTTGGATGTATTCAGTTGAGTGGCAGAAAAGAGGTTTGCCGCACGCACACATTCTATTTTGGATGGTGGACAAAATTAAGCCAGACCAAATTAATGACATCATTTCCGCCGAAATTCCTGATCCTGAGATAATTCCAGAGTTGCACGAAGTGGTGGAGATCAATATACTCCACGGACCATGCGGACAACACAATCCCACTTCGGTTTTTGCTCGACAATAAATGCGCAAAACGCTATCCACGTACTTTTATTCCTGAAACTGAAACTGGAAATGATGGATATTCACTCTATCGGCGTCGCGCACCAGATGACAATGGCAAAACATTCATCACTAACATAAAAGGAGCGGATATCGTGGTTGACAACACATGGATCGTGCCATATTCGCCAATATTGTGTAAGGCATTTAAAACACATATCAATGTTGAGTATTGCAGTTCGGTGAAATCGATTAAGTATGTTCGGAAATACGTTGGGAAATAAACCAGTAGATGGATATCCAGGTGTATTTTCAAGTGATGCATTGGGACGAATTTACACAATACATCCAAAGAATGACGGTTGCGTCTATCTTCGGTTGCTTTTGGTTAATGTGCGCAGTTCAATTTCATTTGAGTCATTGCGGACTGTGAATGGTACGGTGTGTGCAACATTTCGAGAAGCATGTCAACAGTTGCAATTGCTTGAACACGATAATCACTGGAATCAAACGCTAGACGATGTAATAGGTTCTTCGCCCGACAATCAAGTTCGTATACTTTTCGGCATGATCATTTCGACATGGGAGCCTTCAAACCCACGCCAAGGATACGTACAAAGATGACATAGCAGAAGACATTTTGCATCGCTTTCGAGTCGCGACAGGAAATTTCGAATTGCAAATGAACGATGACATCTACAATGAAGGGTTAGTGCTGATTAAAGATTTGTGTTTGGTTATGAGTGGCAAACTTTTGACTGAAATTCATATGCCAGTGCCAAGTCGTCAAACTAGAGAAGTATGAATCACGTGAATTGGAATGCGGGCGTGCTTACGACACGATAACTTTGCAACAACAAGTACAAGCAAATGTTCCACTGTTGAATGAACAGCAAAAGAGTGCGTATGATCAAATTATGAAAGCAGTCGATGATGGAAACGGTGGACCTTTTTTCCTTGATGTGCCAGGCGGAAAGGTGAAAAAGTTCCTGATATCATTGATATTAACAGCAATACGTGCTCAAAGTGGCATTGCGTTAGCTTTCGCATCCGGAATTGGAGCAACACTGTTGGAAGGTGGAAGAACGGCACATTCAGCACTGAAGCTTCCGTTAAACCTGCACATCAACGAGAATCCTGCTTGCAACATTTCAAAGCATTCAGCCATGGCAAAAGTATTAAAAAGTTGTAAATTGAACATATGAGATGAGTACACGATGGCGCATAAACGATCATTAGAAGCACTCGATCGAACATTGAAAGATTTACGCAACAATAATCGTCGCTTTGGTGGCGTGATGATACTGTTGGTGGGCAACAGCGGCGGATGAATTATACGCATGTCTCAGTCATCGTATTTGTAGCGATACGTGAAAATCATTCTATTGAGTATGAATATGCGAGTGTTCTTGCAACAGGATAGACCCCCTAGTACAGCATACTTTTTCGAAATAGGTGGGAACTTTAAATATGGGTTGTTCTTATTTTTACAAAATTCCTTCGAATATTCTAGCAGGATGCCCAACCACGCTGGTCTTAATATTTGTAAACATTTTCTTCTTTCTAAACTTTTATTTGGTCCTTTTCTGAAATGAAATTATGCCGAAACTAAATGGTTGAAGTTGGTTGAATAGCGTGCGAGTTAAATTGGAGTATGTGGATTTTATCAGTTTAAAAGTTACTTTTATATTCCAGGGCTAAATATGGTCTAACGACCCCTTCACAGCACAAATTACGATTTCATAAGACTTGGAAAAGTTTACTATGGAAATATGAAAGAATTTTGTTTTAGTGAAATTTGAGTGAAACCTTTATTTAAAATTTGAGTTTATTTGATGCATAAAACATTTTGGCGAACAATAAAATTAAAATTGTTGTGCATGTTATATCTGAGTTTAAAATTGATTTTTGGGCGTTGATTAAAGTTTCTATTTTTTGAAGTCTGGCATGTTTTTCTATTCACCAATCTAAAAACTGATTATTAAATTGCATTTGAAATATTGTTAGCAAATCAGTGGCTCCATTTCAGATTTGAATATATTTGCTAGATTGCATGGATATTAAAAAGAATACTAGGAAAAGATTTAATTCCCTAATGCCAACCTCACTTTGTTTTGTGTGAAGTAGACTTCCTCGTCGCCATTCTGCCTTCTTTTTGTTTAAGCAGAACAATTTAAAAACAAATGTCGCTTTAACCGCATATAGCATTTAAAAACATTATGGTGGTCAATTATTTGCACACTAATTCACTTTATTTCATAATATCTAAAAGGATTTGCGAAGATTGCTGAAGTCTGAAGATACAACTTCCATATCGCCACATCATCTTATTCACACAATAATTCATTCGAAATCAGTCATTCTCTTCCACACTGACATGGAAGTTGGACTGTGAGCTGCACTTCACCAGAGGGCTATTCTTGTGTTTCTTAGATCATTTTTTGGTAGAATTTCTCTACCAAAAGAGACCGTTTTTGACCAATTACTAGCTTCAGTGTGGCCCCATTCTAGTTTTATCTTCGTTTAACTAGTCAACGAATAAAATTGTCTAACTATCACCAAAGTATAACAAAGTGGATGGTTGGACTAAAATGCAGATCGAAAGTTTTATACAATCAACCGAAATAAAATCGTAATGATTGAAAATTTGCATCGCTTGAAAAATTTCGCCAGTTTAGCCTCGATTTACGCAAAATTTAATTGTATGGTTGGCGTCTTCATGTGGAATTTGAGACCGTGAAATTTTCAATTTAACTCATTTTGTAATGGTAAAATGATCGCGCTTTCAATATTTTACCAGATGATCACCAATCTAACTATGACTGATTGTTGGAACGTCGATTTACACAAAATTTTATAATATAGTTGGGGCTGGTCCGACGAGTGTTCGAGGTGGAATTTCGAATGTTCTCAATAACAAAATGACTCAGCGCTCAGCGCAAATTTTCGTAGTCTGGTTTGGTCCGAGGTAGTTTTAGGGTTGTTATTTAGGGGTGTCCCGCATTCAATATGTTTCCTCTTGGTCATCAATCTAACAACACGATTCGATGTAGCATAAATGTAGCCATAATGGTCTCGTGTTCACAATTTTTTCAGTTGGTAATATATCTATCAATGACTATACGATATACCATGGATCTACGGTAAATTTATTTGCAGAGGGTCGAAAGAGTTTAAGGGGTATCATTTCGAATTTTCTCAATCTTTAATGAGAAAAAGTAATTAAAAAAATATCAACCGATATTCACATTTGTCAACCGTATAATTTCGAATTTACTCAATTTTTAATTATAAAATTGGTCCGTGGACAAAATTTGTCCATGATACACGCAAAATTTTGTAGCATGATTATTAGATGCCTGAGGAGATTAAGGAGGTGTAATATGATTTCTTTTCTTAATTTTTTATGATAAAAAGGTCACGCGTTCAAGGTGTCCTGTCTATGGGTTTTATACATGGGGCTATTTTGTCAACATTTCCATCACTTTTTAGTAAATTGTACAGCATCATCTGATTTATTTGCATACACCTTACATTTAAGATAACCCCATAAAAAGATGTCGGGAGCAGTTAAGTTGGGTGACGGTGGAGGCCAACTCACAACACCAGATTTCGAAATTAACTGTTGTGCAAATCGGTTTCAATTTTGTGGTTTCTCTAGCATTATGACATGTGCCACCGTCCTGTTGGAACCACATGTTCACCAAACATTGGCATGCAGTTCGGGTTTAAGAAAGTTTCTTTTCATTTCACGATAACTTTCGCCAATACCTAGCCAGTACGTATACACGTTCTACCTTACTTGCATTGTTTGCCAAATCGAAGACGTGTACGGCTATAGGACCGATTTACATCCATGCAATCCTATAGTATACCGACATGAAACATACGTCGGCCCATGAGTTGTGCACCCCTACTGGGGGTCATTGTATTGTTCATGTCCATCACCGATCGTAATCAGATGATGAAAACCCCCTTTTGCATCCTGCATCTATCGGAATTCGAACCAGGTACCTCCCGATCTAAACGCTAAAGCTTTAACCATTGTGTCATATGTTTGGTGAACATTCATGTTGAAATTAAAAATTTAGATTTAACACAACCTAGCCCCAGGATATAGATATGGCTTAGAGCATGTTTCCTATTTTTAACAAAAATCACATTTTAACATTTTAAAATCATTGTGCTGGAACGATATTTTTACTTTTGAATCTCGCGTCGTACGATTTCTGCAATAATACAACGATTGTTCTCGCTTTGTTCAACAAGTCGCGAATACTTTTTCTACAAAACTATAATGGCATTGTATTACGTCTGTACTCTGTATATAGTTTACTTTTCTAAAGCTTCAAGAACTAACACTTTGTTCTACGTATTTGAATTTTCCTCCCATTGTGTTAGGTTGACACGATTCGTTATATTATTTCCGCTCTACATACGGATGTTTGAATGCACTACATGCATGCTTATATGTAATATGAATATTATATACAATACAACCCACATATACAACGTATACCCCATGTTGTGTTTATTGTGTTACAATCGTACGCCAATTTTCCCGGAACAAAACAATGATTAAATTTTAAATACGAGGAAAACAATAATATGCTACTTGGAAATCAACGTTAAATAAAATGTAACAACAACAATAGGAATAGAAATTCCTCATTAATACGAAATTATATCAGGATTTTCCCAGACGAATGTAACAGCTTCTGCACAAACAAACAAAAACAGTAAAAGAAAAACTTTATAATCCGGCATCATGCGGATTTATGAAAAATCTATTTGATAGCGATTTGATTTTGCTCACATATGAATGAAACTCCCTACACACGATGTGTGTAAACATCACAATCTCACAAAAATTTGTCGTGGCGTTGCTACATGCCATCCTTACATAGCTGTATGGGAAAAAGTCTAACTGTTGGTATTTTAGCGACACCCACGCCGCTGTTGAAACATACACAAAAGCGGGAAAATATGATAAAAGTTTTACTAAATATGTTTCAAAGTTTTACTTGCGGTAAAGATTACACACAGATAACAAGCGTAATTTTTCACCTTGATAAACGTCTCGTATTTGTTTTATAAAATATGACTTCATGTGTTTTATACGAATTAGAATCTCGTACATAACAATAAAAAATTACAAAATGTAAAATTTGTGGTTAGCAATTTGTTAATATTGTATATGTTATGTGGGCTGGCTGGGCACGTCTCCATAAAGATCAAAAACGTTATTTATTATATTTTTAGAATAAAGGGAGGCTATAAATCCAATGTAGTTAGCGGCAATTGGAATGGTATGAGGATGAACATTTGAGTCACAATTGCTAGTATCAAATGACAACCGAATATTACTTGACATTTTCGCTATGTGCGTAAATGTCCAACCGATCAATCAACTATGGATAAATCACGAATTAGGCATGGTACATGTTATTGCACTAAATCTGTTAGAGTATGCTAATTATGAATTAAAACAGATAACATTCTTCTTAAGTGAATGTTCTAAATTACTTTTGAATGAATTAATTCTACGCTTTTCTCCTGCACCGACTCAGTTTTTAGACAAAAAATCGTATTCGTAATCCTAATCGTAATATTTTTATCGAAGATTAAGCGATTTTCAAGGAAAAGATGCCTTTTGCTTTAACGTACACATGATTTTTTTGATTCTTTTTCTATATTTTTATTAAATTTTGTTTAAATTTAAATTTAATAAATTTCTTGAAAATTCATAATACTCTGTTTATAAATACAATCAATCTAATTCAAAGCAACAAAAATTTTACAATGTCAAGTCTGCATAGACGATCATTAAGTGGATTTTGGTGCTATTTAAATTGCACATCTCATTAATGAGATTTTCCAGTATCAGAAATCTCTTGCGCGGGAAAATTCGTTTAGAGAAAAATCACCGAAAACGATTGCGAAGAATGAATTTCACGAAATTTGGTGAAATATGGTTTACGAGTACCAGAAGGACCTGAAATAGATTGTGAAGAATCCTGATTTCGGACAAAGAAAATCGAAGTTCCTTCAGGTCGGTCTTAATCCGCTTTTCCAAACTTTTTTGGCTCGAACGATTTTGAAGAAATTAATGGGCTTGATTTTTCGAGTGTTATGGTCAACTAAACTAAAACGATTTTTGATGGAACTTCTGAAATACTGCCAAGTCAAAAAGGAACTAAGCACTTCAATACCCGACCTTGTTGAAATGGGATATAGTAGCAAAATTAGGTTTCTGAATTGTGACCAACAGAGACGGAATTGATTATTTATTATCTGATGCTCATGCAATTGAATATGTTGGATGGAATTTTTATAGAGAGTTCCCGACTAAAAAAACTTTGACTAAATTATTTATTTATGAACCGACGATAATGAAATAGAGAATGATGAGGTTCTGAGGTAGTCCCTACTAGGAAGGATTAAAATTATATAAACCAATCATTATGAAACCCAAAACGATATAGGTATAAAATACATTTAAAAGAGAATTTACAAAGTGGCCATGAACTATTGCCATCTGGGACGTGACCAGAACATTTATTAAAGTTGTTAACTTTTTGTAGTTATTGTCGAACAATGTTGGATTTGTTGATCATCTGGGGCTGCTGTGAGATCCAGCACTAAATGCGTGCTACAGACGGCTCATTCAAATGGTATCAATATACAATTTTTTGTCTGTGGCAATTTTTTAGTAAAATAGTTTTAGTAAAATTTGGAAAAAATAAGCGGCGGACCAAAGGTGGAAAATCACAAATCGATATTCGGCACCGTCGGTCGTTACGAAGTTAAACTATCGATAATCATGTAGACTCTGTCCGAGTCATATGACAGAATATAAATTTGTTTCCAGAGAAATAAATATTTTATTCGTCCTCTTGAAAATACATAGGACTATTGTTAGGATTTCCTTTTAAAAAAACTGAAAAAATATACAGGAAACCAAGAGCCACTTAAGAAGAAGTTTATGTCCTTTACGAACAAAATAAAATGTTTTATATATTTCAAATAAAATCTCAAATTTAGGTACAAAATAAAAAATTTAGCAATTTAACCAGTTGAACAGTGCAAATCAAAAAATAAAAAGTAAAAACAGTGCGATAAGTAGTGTAATATAGTGTAACGGTAAAAGTGAAACATTTAAGGGTGAACAGTAAATAAAAGTGATTTAATGAAGCAGTAAAGTAAGTAAACGAGGGAAATTAGTGAATTGCTACAGAAATTAAAGGTATTGGGAACTAAAATTTGAAACTTAAATCGCTGAGTGCGTGTTTCATTTGCAACATTCAGTACGAATCCATATCGAACGCCCAAAGTTCTTAACTTTTAGTGTCAGAAGATATCACAGCAGTTGAGGGAAAAGCTGCAGAGCCTCTGGCTTTCAACCGAAAGCAATGAGAAAGAGCTGCTGTCGAGACTGCAGAGCGCTATGGAATAAGATGCTGAAACAGAAAGATCACGATAATTATAACCGACGCTAGAACCACAGAAAGGATGCTGCCACCAACCCCAAACGATGAGCAGAAAGTCCAGCCCTACAAAGAAGAAGCAGGAGTGGTGGAGCAAACAAAAACAACCATATCAATCAATACAGTCGCCTACTCGTGATCATCAGAAAACCTTTTAGACATGGGAGACATGATTCAGGCACTTTTGCTTCAACTCATTGGAATTGGCACCAAATTAGACCAGCATGAAATCTCTAGATGTGAAACTCAATGGCCAGATCGAGGAATTTGAAGAACAAATAAAGCACGAGTCTGAAAAAAATTAAGCAAGTAGAGGTCCGCTTCGAAACACATACATCGCAAGCTATTCAAGATGGGCAGCTAAATAAAACGTTTTTGAACCAGTTACTGAAACCTGAAGAAGAATTTTATAAAGTCTGCGAAATTCGATAGTGAAATCCCATGCGAAAATTTTAAAGTTCAGTTTCAAGCGACAGTGCAGCACAATTGTTGAGGCGTAGGAGAGCAGCTCAATTTTCTCATTTCGGCCCTTCGTACAAAAGCTGCAGATATCTTGCAAACTGAGTTGGAACTAAGATACGGGCAAACACACATCAGAGAATTATGCAAGATACAACTCCAAAGCAAGCAACTACTGCGTGGGGAAAGCCTGCAAGATGTAGAGAGAGAGAGAGAGAGAGCGAGAGCGAGAGAGAGAGAGAGAGAGTCAGAGAGAGAGAGAGAGCTAGAGAGAGAAAAAAGTAACGAAATTGGTGTGCCAAGCGGCAATGCACCTGCAGATGTGTTAAATGGACTAACAGTAAAAGCGTTTATCAGTGCTGTCAAGGACGACCATCTCAAACTTCGTTTAAGAACTAATATTCAAGGTAAAACCATTAATGAAGTATTGGCGTTTGCGTTAGAATATAGAGCAAGTTTCGCCACTGACACAGTAAAGTTGGGCAATCTGGATTTCCGGAATATTGCGAGAGTGTTGAGGGTGAGTCCGCAAAGATGGCACGCATTAGAGTTGAGAAGGAGGAATACGACGAGGTATAGGAAGGATCAGAACATGATTAGTCAATAGTGCGATGCTTTGCAGAACGCCGAGAAAGGACCGATTGATCAAGCAGTAAGAGGCTTCAAAAATTGAACAACGACGAATGAACAACGATGTCGAATGAACAACGATCGATGCACAGTAGAGAGCAACAGCATGAACGATACAAAAAAAAAAAATAGAAATAAATCAGAAGCGCAACACAACCAGAGTAGGACATTTACTGATTTTCGAGGAGGTGACATAGATAGCTGAATTCCAGACAGCGGACAAACAGATCTCTTAGCTAAGACAATCGTCTAACCATTAGTGCCGAGTGTAGATATTTTAAAGTTCTCTACTAGAGATGATGTCTTGAATTATAGTAGAAACAAATCTGAGAGAATTTGCATATTGTGAGTGGCGATAGGGCCCTACACGTGGAATCGTCTTTGCTACAGTCGGCACTCATTGTTCCAATGATTTTTTGAATTAATACGGAAATTATGTCAATTTGGCCAAAACAGATTGCGCGTCCAGGGCCTTATCACCAATCACAACATACAAATTGTCTTGAAATTTTCTTCCAAATTCAAGACACCATCGCAAGTCGGGAACGTAAAATTCAACACTCGGCCCTCATGGTTCAGAAAATCTTTTGAATTAATAATAGAATTAAGTGAATTCGGCGAAAGACGCTTCCATGTAGAGCCATATCGCCGATCACAACATCAAAATTGTCTTGAGATTTTTTTTTTTACAAATTTCAGACAGCAAAGCATGTCGAGACCACTACATTTTACACTGCAAAGTTATGACTGAAGATTTTCTTAATTAAAAAGGCTTTAAAAATGTTTTTTGTAAAGAAGGTACAATATATAAACTTATTTTCGTTATATAAAATAACCGATACACTTTTTTAGTATTACAATACTCAATTTTTGTTGTTCATTTTAAATAATTTTAATTAAACTTCGTGTTTCAAATTCCAAAGTTTTTTTGTCTTGATATTTTGTGTATCTACACTTTTCGTTAAAATGTTTAGTTAAATTTTTTATTAATGCTAAAAACTTGACTCCGGCATAGTCCATGGACTAATTATGACGATGTAAACTATCTCAATGAGACTAGTAAAAAAAATTTAATTATTCCAACACAATGACCAAGTTGTTCTCCAAAAAAATTCACAGAAACACGAAAGAAAGAACATTTTTAAATTAAAATCAAAAAAATCGGTCGTTCCTGGCCAAACTGGCCTGGTGTTTGATCCTGAAGCTGAATTTTATACAATATTTTATATGTAAAAATATTAAATAACGTAATAATATTATTTTTAAGTTATTAAGAAATTATCGCAATCCTTAACTATTTCTTAAAAACGAAATTCAATTGCAACGAATATTGAATCAGCTGAAATATCTACCATAGGGTCTTACTATGGTTTCGAATGGAACAGTAAATACGTAAAACTTCTTTATTGTTTCTTTTTTTCTTAGGTGAACGTTTGCCAACGAAATGAAACTATGAAAGCTGTAGCCCCAGGATTCAGCTTCATATTATTAGTTTAAAGAATATAGATCTACAAAAAAAGTAGATTTTTGGCAATTATAAGTAAAGAAAGGTAACCAAACCATGGCCAAATTTGATTGTAAGCATAAAATATAGTATACATAATTTAATTGACTTACCTGTCAGTTGGGTGCAACCACTGATTACAAGTTTACAACACAACTTTAAAGCAAATGGGGAAGCAGAATCTCATTTCTGTTATCGTTGTACGTGTATAGTGTCAACGTACCTGGAAAAGACATCACAATAAAATTCAATTAGTTTAATTTATGAAAGATACTCGTACAAGCGATTAAATAGAATTATGTGTACATAAATAAAATTAATTATAAAATTTAAATTTTATTATGCCTTCAAGAAAATTTTGGCTCTTCTTTCTTGTAAAAATGTTATTATCTCACATTTGATTATATCTTATGGAAATTTATTTACTTAAGTACATCGTACATAAAAGCAATTGAGTTACAAACATAAAAATATTTTCTTTGGGAACAGACACATAAATAAAATAAAAAAATGTTTGGTATGAACGTCGTCTGATAAATTATTAAAATTCAATTTTTAAACTGAACCTTTTAGTGTACATGAATGACATATATGGGATTTATTTAACTACATGGTGTTTATTTAATTTAATTTTGTTTTCTACAAATTTGTAAGTAGAGGTTCACTGACGTGCAATTTAGGAACTTCACAAACGCGCGTTTCGAGATTACTAGAACAATAGTATAATTCCGACTATGAACAGCGGACCCTGGCATATTTGAAACGTCACGTACTCAGGCTTATTAGTTAGATCCAACGGCATTAACATAATTTGTTTCACTTCTCTAACGCTTACGAGATTAATTTATTTTTTTATCGAATAAGCAGTTCGGCACCAGAAGTGTTGATCCTCTAGCAATGTTGTATTAATACATCTGGTCATACTGTTACATAATATTGTATCACTATATTGCGTTTATTTTCACGTTTTTAAAAAAAATGTATCCTATACATTAAAAGAATTGCATTGAAGACGAGCAAATTTGTGATAACTGGACATAGAAAAAATTATTAAATAGGTAATTAACAATATTTCTTGCGAAATACAAGAGTCCATTCCAACAAAAAAATGTATACATCAACGACGCAACCAAAAAGATTATACTTTTAAAACCGATTTGAAGTCGTCCCACTTTCATCATACGATTTTGTTAAAATACCACTAGCAGCACATAAGAATACATAATACGTATTTCTGATCCCACGATGTTTTTCATCGCATACTTTTTTGATGTTCTTATCCCATCTCAACAAATGGTACTGTTACAACCCGCCGAGGGTCAACCGATTTCTCAACAATACTGGAGGGAATCACCGCAATTCAACTAAAGGTGACACGAGAAACGTATTTGTACTGTTTAAATATAGAAAAATTCCCCAGTCTTAGCATTTAAGAAATCTAAAAATTTGTAAATTTAGCGAGGTTCTTGACTCCAATAGCCATATACCTGATAGTGAAAATTTTCGCTATGTTAATTCGAGTGAGCGTTCAACGATATTCTACGAATTCTAGAAACGAAACTTTGTCTGGAATGGCTACTTCTATTAAAACGTTGATGGCCATATAGTCCCAAACTTAGTTATCTAATTTAATAAATTTGCGGACGTTTTAAACCCTAGGGCTGGATAATATTTCTACATTTCAACAGAACCAATACGTTTCCCGTGACACATTTACTCGAATAGCTGAAATTTCCACGAACAGCACAACTTTATATTTCGTCACGATTTGGACAACAGGGTACGCAGAAACTATTGGCAATTATAAATCAGTGAACTTTTTGATAGAAATAGCCAATCCAGACAAATTTTCTGTTGCTCAAATTCTTAGAATATCGTAGAACGCGGACTAAAATTTACATAGAGCGAAATCCCACAATCAGCGGGATGTCATACTCGTATACAGTAGATAGCCGTAGGAGTTCAGAACAATATACAAATTTGCGGCCCTTATAAATCCTAAGGCTGGATAATTTTTCTTTTTTTAACGGTATAAATACGTTTCGCGTATCACATATAAGTATTTGAATTGTGGTGATTCCCTCGATCTGCGTAATTTATCACTTGGGTTCGAGACAACCAAAAAGGTTCAGTACAATCTTGTAGACAAACCGATCGACCCTCTGCAGTTTTTAACAGTACAATTTGATTCTCTCAAAACATTTCATAAATAAATATTCAACTTTCACGTAAAATATTACTTTGAATAAAAACAAAAAGTATGGGATGAAAAAATTGTGGGATGAGAAATACGTCTAATCTACTACAAGGAAGGATGAAGGGTTAATAGGTTTATTGGTTGACAATCGTATTGATCGTCAACAATTGCTTCTTTAAATCAGCAATCTAAAAAAAATAATATTATTATACTACGTACATCTGAAGATTCTCTGAAATTTAATTCTAAACTAATACGTTTCAGCTTCCTAAACATTATAAAAATTTATTAATTTTATCTTTCCCGAACTATTGAACTCAATAGTGAATTGTTTTGCAACTTTCAGTACCAGTGACACTATTCTGGTAATTCCCCGGGAAGCGGGATCTATGGGAAGAATTTATGTGTAGTTTCTGTTCAAATATGTTTTTTCCGGCCTGCTGAGGTGAAAAATTTGATATTAAAATTTATAATTTGAGGATAATTGTTCCATATCTAAATTAGCATGGACAATTATTCCCAATTTAACCCTAAAGCTCTTAACATAATTTTATAACATATCTTCTTAGCAAGAGCCTCTCAGTCTGACATGGAACTATTTGCATATTTTTAATTTTATTGAAAATGAACGTTTAATTATTTTAAAAAATTAATTCATTTATTAAAAAACATAACTTAGGCTGTTTTCGAAACGAGTACTTATTTCAAACTTATTTACTTATTTGCCGCCATCTTAAATAAGTAAGCAAAGCCGTTCGAAATGAGTTTGCTTACTTATTTTGACAGCGACATGAAACATAGATTGTTTTCTACGCAAAATTCTTCGATGTATAATTTTTTCGTTACATTTATTAATTTAATTAACTTATTGATAATTTTAGGAATATATTTATAACAATTAAAATGTCTTTCGGCAATGTAGAAACATAAAAACTCGATATAATGTTTAAATGTGTTTGATTTTTAGATGGAGCTCTGCTGTATTTTTTATATTAAAGAAATTTTTCTTTGGCAATGAAAGATCGTAGTCTTGATTACCAAATTAATAGAAAAGGGTTATTATATATCTCATCAGTACTAATAATCGTGTTATCCATATATAAATACACCGTAATGTACGATACTGTACGTTATTTTCCTTTATGTGTCTGATTTGTGCAAAAAGGTTTTTTGTACTCTATTGTATAATTCGGATGCTCGATTTATCTTTAAGTTAATTATTTTATGTAGTTTTAATTCAGAAACATCCATTTGGTACCTAGAAATATTAATTAAATTCTAAAACAAAACAACTGACATCCATAAATATCAACAAAAATGACAACTAAATTAGATTTTTATGGAAGAAAGAGACAGAAAATAAGTCACCTCGCCAGCTTACTTATTTGAATAAGTTAGGTTCCACAAATAAGTATTCGTTTCGAAAACAGCCTTAAACTAAAAAAATAACAGATTTAAAAAAAATTAGAGACTCACAGGCTCTTGTTAAGAGCTTTAGGCTTCAAACTTTTTATCTCAGTATTCCAGAAAAAAAAGTTTTACAGAAAAATTGCATATAAATTCTTTCCCCAATTCCCGATTCCTGTGGAATTACCAGAATAGTGTCACTGGTACTGAAAGTTGCAAAACAATTCACTATTGAGTTCCAATTCACAATTAGATATAAAGTTCCCCAACTGCGTTCAAGGGCATAATAATTTTTGTTAAATATAAAAATGAATTCCTGTTTGTTTGTTTGTTTGTTCCGAATGGGCGTCTCAGCCGCTCAACCGATCGCCATGAAATTTTTACCATGTACAAGCTGCATATCCAGAACCAACCTTACGATATTTTGGAAGGGGCTGGACCCCGGGGTCTAGGGGCTACGTACAAATTTTTTCGAAAATTTTAATTTTCTTTAAATGTTTCCACAAATATGAGTTTATGGGGCTGGTTATATGAAATTACTGACATGTTCGAATCCGAGGGGCACAACCCTGGATCAAAAATTAATTTTTACATGTATTGATATAAATATTTGATTATTCCAAAATGTCTTCTCAGTCGCTCAACCA
Organism: Nephrotoma appendiculata; assembly: GCA_947310385.1. Taxonomy (NCBI): domain Eukaryota; kingdom Metazoa; phylum Arthropoda; class Insecta; order Diptera; family Tipulidae; genus Nephrotoma; species Nephrotoma appendiculata. The sequence goes on from OX371223.1 coordinate 113,738,194, forward strand.
ATCGCCATGAAATGTTTACCATGCAAATGTTGCATGCTCAGGACCAATCTTACGATATTGTGAAAAGGGCTGAACCCCGGGGTCTAGGGGCCATGGTACAAATTTTTTCAAAAATTTAAACTTTTTTACGAGAACGAGTTTTGGAAAGGGGTTATATGAAATTAGAGACATGTTCGAATTCGGAGGGTCCGCCTCTGGATCAAAAATTCATTTTGACATGTAAAGATACAATTATTTGATTGTTCTGAAATAACACCTTAGCCGCTTTACCGATCGCCATGAAATTTTTACCATGTATTTGTTACATGTTCAGGACCAAGCCCACGATACTTTTGAAGGGGCTGGACCCCGGGGTCTAGGGGCTGTGGTGCAAATTTTTTCAAAAATTTCAATTTTTTTAAGATTTTTTGACGGGAATGACTAAGGAAAAGGGTTATATGAAATTAGTGACATGCTCCAATCTGGAAGTCTGCCCTGGATCAGGAATTCATTTTTACATGTATAGATTCAATTATTTAAATGTTCCGAAATAGTGCCTTAGCTGCAAATTTAGATACCAAAAAGGATATCTAGCATGTGATTGTTATACACAAATCATACCTCTACTATAATTGATTTAAATATTCAAATTAATTTTATTAATTTAAATTTAAGACAATCTTTCATCACTTTAACTGAAGACAAATCTCTGAACACTTATATTATCCATATTAATAATCCATTTTTACTGGTTTGACATGTACTTTTTAGTGATATCCTGTTTTGAAATGTACCATAGTCAGCGAGTTCTAATTTAAACATAACTTCAGAAATAATTAACATTCTATTTTAATCCACTATTGCAACCGGCGGCTTTTAATGAAAATAGTAGTTTCATACTAAACACCAATAGTTTATTACTTTATTTAGTTTATTACTTAAATAATCAATGATTGTTTCATAAAATCAATTCTAGGAAAGGTACTAAAAAATATTGTACGTATAAACTGATTTACTTTGAAAAGTACTACCTAGCGTTTTATATTTGAAAATAGCATCTTCTACAAGAAACATCCTTGATTGCCTTAGTTTGAAAAAACTTCTTTTGTTTTTCGAAATGTCATTTTCAACCACAGTTCGCGGTAAAACCTATCGAAGTGGACGTAGTTTTAATCGTTTTGAATAAATTAATATTAATTTGTGTTTCGGATGCCGTTGTTCTCGATTAGTTAGCTATATTGCAATAAAATAATTGTTGGTGAATATTTTCCAGGTATTAAATATTATTGCAAGTGAATATACATTCTTATAAGATTTAAGTTTTCAGTTTATAAACGTGTTAATCTATGATTACTTTTTGATTGTAGATAACATTTGATTTTCGTGGTGAAACGTACCGAAGGGAACATTAAAATCGTTTTGATAAATTAATACTAATTTCTGTTTTGAATGCCCGTCATTCCTGATTAATTAGCTACACGTTTCATTTTTGCTTACAAATGCCACCGAAAAAAAGATCAATTGGGCAGGTAACTGCAGTCGAAGAAGATTAGAGCCGCAAGGGTGGCTAAATCATGCGAACAGTATGAAACACGACTTGCAAACGTTCGAAGCAGTACATCTTCTTCTAGAGTTAATGAAACAACTAAACAGCGCGAAACACGACTTGCAAACGTTCGAAGCAGGATGTCTTCTTCGAGATCTGATGAAACAACTGAACAGCGTGAAACACGATTTGAATATGTTCGAAGCAGGATGTCTTCTTCTAGAGCTACTGAAACCATTGAACATCGTGAGGCCCGACTGGAAGTCGATCGGTTATGATATAGACGATTATTAGAAACTTTTAGAGGTGATTTAAAGTTAGCAGCATTCAATTACGAGAAAAACTATGATTACAATGTTTCAATTGGGCAAATGGAAAACATTTGTTTGTATTGTCATGCTTCAAAGTTTCACAATGAATCGTCTGGAATGTGTTTTTCAAATGGGAAAGTGAATTTGCCTCCTCTGGATGATCCACCTGAACCTCTTCTAGCTTATGTCTCCGGAACTACTGAGTTATCCAGACATTTTTTACAAAATATTCGAAAATACAACTCATGCTTATATCCCTCCCGTGCAACGGCGGGTACCTCAGCTAGTTACTGCTAATTTTTAGTTGCACCTGCATCTCAAGAACTCATAATGTACCTTGTTACTGAAATAATATTCTGAAAGCCAAGTGAATTTTCGGAGATCGGAGATTATTTAAGTAAGATTTATAATACCCCTTAAGACATTATAATTTAAAAGTTCGAAAAAATAAAAAAATTATGTTTTGAACGGAACATCAAAACGACATTTCGCGTGAACACTTTATCACAATTGGGAACTAATTTTCCCTGCTCTTTAGTCCCATCGACTGTAACTTTAATACTTTCAAAGATTTTCACTCTTGAAAAGGCAGTGTATAATTATTCATGAGAAAATAATGGTTGCGACAAATACAGTCCCACTTTCTCAATAGTCTGTCCTTGAGCTTTATTAATAGTCATGGCAAAAGCCACTCTTAAAGAAAATTGCTTTCTCTGTAAATCAAAGAGGAACTCCTACTCCAAGAGTTAATTTATGCACAGGCATTCCTAATATATTTAGAGTGTTCAAAAACTCTATTGGAAAGTGCATTCTTTCCTCTTCATCGTCGGTGACGATACTGTCTTCACTCTCTATCTGCAGGTGTAACTAAACGATTCAAAATTTGGTCATTAATAGCGAAAGTCAGCCTCATTTGAAGGACACAAAATTGCTTATGTTTTTGCCTCCGCCGGAGAAAAGCAATCAGCGAATTTGCATCCACTAACGAGTCATTGCAAATACACTGTTGAGGTATTTCAATGATATCCTCACCATGACTTCGATCATTGATGAGTATAACATTACCGAGGGCCATTAGCCACTCAGCATATTGAGAGTCATTTACAGCGCTCATGTTCTCAGTCAATTTGTTCTGAGTAATACATCGCCCCATTGAAGACCTCTTAAGTATGTCTTAAACGATTTGTACTCGACCTCAATCGATTACAATTGGCAATGTGTGCTGAAAATCGCCTACAAAAAGAATAACGGTATTGCAAAACGGGCTATAACCATTTGACACATCGACAGCCCTTTTATTTTCTTTCAAAGTTCTATCAGCATATGTCAGGGCTTTCCCTGGAGATATTCCAGCTTCATCCCAAACGATAAGTTTGGTATTCCTGGCATTCACAGCGCCGTCTGATGTCTGCTACATGTTATATATATATATATTGATTCCATTTTTGTTGGGACTGGTATCATACATTGGAAGTGGTAGGTTATCCATCCCTCAAGAAGAGTGACTCCAATACCAGTGGAAACAACCGGCAACACAATGTTACTTCGAACTCTCAATGTAGAGAGAAGTGTATTGCATAGGAAAGTTTTTCCACTTCCTGCAGGCCCATCAAGGAAAAAACATCTAACTCTTTCTTTAGGATCATCAACCGCGTTCATGACCATGTCATGACCAATCTTTTGTCTAACATTTAGGTTAGACAACAACTAAGTCCCTTTTCTGCTAGAGAAACAGGACAACTTTGCATGAACGAAATCTTCCGTTAGTGCAACTTTATGGGTCGCAAATAGCTTTCCCGCATCTTGTGGATTGCCAAAAATTCAAATCCATGCAAAGAGATCTCTTATTTGCTTAGGAAACGTCGTAAAAGAAATATCTGTAAGTAGATGTCTGCGTCTACAATTCTCTTTGAATGTAGGACAAAATAGGACTTCGGGATCTTTATACAAGTCATCTCAATCTTGTGCTTCTCAATGTGAAGAAGAACCATTGTAAGGCAATATCGCTCAGTATCATTAACAAGAACGCCACATTCTTGTTATGGCTTTGTTGGCACTCCTTTGTCGGGGTTCCCAATGGTTTATTCCTCCGTGTTCTGTGTGGTAGGTATAATATTGTGGTATTTCCGTATACAAAAACTGCCACGCATTAGAATCCCTCTGATTCAAATTAAACCAAGCTGTGAGTGTGGTTTCCTTTTCTGGAGCCCTTTGCAAAGCTGCTAATTCCTCTCCTGGTCGGAATGTCAAATGTTCTTTAAGTCATTATTGGTTAGCTATTATGTCGGTACATTGTTTCTGGAGCGCTAACATAATGCGAGTCCAACAAATCTTTAATCCCATCATGTTGAAATTATTGAGATGCCCTTACATTTTCAGTGACTTTAAAGCATGCAGCATTATGTCCTTTATAACCTTATTTATAAAGACATTTTACGCTCCACGATTGTAAGGGATAACCCTTGAGTTATCAATTCGTTGGTTTTCTTTACCAAAGGTATTTGGGATAGCCGTTCTTATTTTGTAGAGCTACCTCTTCAAAATCTTTGGGAAATTCTTTGGCCCATGTCCCATCTTTCACCTTGTGACATGTTCTAAAAGAACTTGTTTTTCCCCTTGTCTGGGATTTCAGTCCAAACCAATTTGTCAATATCTTCGGTTGCTCGAAGTTTGTCTTCATTATGAAGCATTAGCAACATATATAAAAGTGGGATTCTACGTTTTATAAGTTCTTTAATAAGTTCTTTATTTTTTGAATTAAAGGCTTTAGAGATCAGATCTGGTCTGTTCCCAGGACTACAACCCCTCAAATTGTCTTTAGTCACTTTCCATCTTGCAGGTCACACTAATGAAGAGGTCTGGATTCCCAGACTTTCGTACAATTCCCATTGCATCCTGAAAATTTTGGGAGTTGACTCCTTGATCGTCCACTAAAAGAAGACGGAAAAATAAGCTTCGGTTCATGTTGTGTTCCGGTTTCTTTTCCAAAATGGTGCAGCTGGTCAAATAGACAAGTTGATATGTTTTTATACAAAGCAAACAATTGGCTTCGGCTTTGCAGTATAGGCATCAACAATAAATTGTTAATTTCCCTTCAGAAAAGAAATGGTTAAATTCATTTCTTAGAGCCAATAAATTACTGTAATATTGCATCTGGGTAATTATTTTCCCAGTCGTGACATATTTTTACCTAAGATGCAATTCCCCAACTCCCCCTGAGAAATAAAAGTGGGTACACCATGGGATCACACTTTTCATCGAGAAATGAGAGCTGTTTAGTCTCACTCGATCTTTTGTTGTAGACTCTTAGGTCTCTATTATACGGTGGATCAATATCCGCATTTGAGATTATATCACCTCTGATCATTGCGGCGATGGGTTGAAAAGGAAAGTACCAATTCATGAATGCTTGGTCCAGATCGTTTGATCCAAAGCTCCTTTTCTAATTCCCTCATCATTTTATATGATTCGGCGAGGAAAAGAAGAGATAGTGGTTCAACATCATGCCTTTATAATGCTTTGTAATGCACCCCAAATCAGGTTAATGGACAGAGTCTCAAAGTATTCCCGCGGGGAAAACTCAAAATTAATGTAGAGAAAATTAACTTTCTGTTTTAAGTGAAATTCGTTATTTGGGGTTTATAGTCGAGAACCATCCACTAAAAACTGTTCGCCATCCATGTTGATTTTTAGGACGGGGTGGTACAGACGCTTCATCAGAAAATAAATACTCTGATTTGACTCGTCCACTTATCTATCTGATAGAAAATCAAAAAAATTTCGTTGGAGTGATACTCCTCAACCTCCTTTCAAAACTGTAAAGGAGCGTTATCACCAGTCTTTGCCACCCAGACTTTACGCGTTAATTTTATATTCAGTGTGACGCAAACACGACCAGAAATTGGTGATGTATACTTGTACTCTGATGTATACTCTGCAAACCTTAATTCCATTAAGTGAAACTACAGCACTACTGAGTTGGAGTGTTACGCGACACTTGGCAATATTAAAAAATTTCGCAATTACATAGACAGTTTCGAGTTTGTTGTTCTGATTGATCATGTTAGTTTAACCTGGCTCTGGAAATTACAAGGTTTCCCGAGTATATGAAAGGATCACTAAATGTTGTCCCAGATGCTCTAGCTCGCAAAACTGCAGAATTATCAATGGAATTAATCCCTGGTTACAGTATTGAAGCGTGTTGTGTTGATTTATAATCTGAAGCTTTTTTCAACGAAAGTTATTACACAAATATTTAACCATCCTGATTTTGATACGTACAATATGGGGGAAGATAATCTTGATTGGAAATTCTATATTCCCAAACCATTAATGACATCGCCTACCATGGGTGCCTATTGTAAGCCATTATCTTCTCATTTTGTAGTAGTAAACACGTTAGAATGTTTGTAGAGGCAGTATTATTGGGGGCCGATGTGTAAGTATGCCACTGAATTCAATAAAAACTGTGAGAGGAGGGTGGGTGGGGAGAGGTAACTATGTTAGAGTATTGCTCTAAGTCCGGATTTTTTTTCTTTTCGTGTTTTTAGACCAATACTCCCGATTTATTTTGCTCCATGAGATAAGCGACAACCAGAAACGTCACACAATTCTTGAAGGAGCATGTCTTAGATTTGTTTTTAGTCCCGTAGTATTTGTTTAACGATATAACGGTGGACAATTCGTTTCTAGCGCCGTTAATGAATTGCCCAATGTAATGGTGTAGCTCGACCTAAGTATTCGCCCCAAGTTTATATGACGAACGAATAAACCGCTCAATATTATCTTCAATTCGTTCTTATGTATTGAAGAATCATCGTGATTAGGATATTTTCATATGTTCCATTGCTGTCTGAAAAAATTAGAAATTGGTCAAAATGTTTATAATAGGGATCTAAGTTTTAACAGCAGTTGGAAATCTTACTTACGAGTTAATCAACGGATTTGGACAAGTCATGGGCATTTAGTCAAATTCTTTACCTAAATAATCTGATTGTATTTCACCCAGAAATTTCGAGATATGTTTCAAATGGGTCGTCCCCACGATTGTAACGCCTTCTCAAATTGACAGTAAAGGAATCTTACTAAGTGCTAAGTTCTAACTGTGCAACCTGGTTTAGAATATAATACTTTCTGTTACTAGCCACCGATATATCTGGACAAATCAGGCCAAATATTTTTGATTCCCTTACTATACTAGAGCGCATCAATAAGACCCAGTGTCACATAAAATACATTTCGACAATGACCTTGAACATGTTTTAGACCACGACAAATTGATAGCATTGACAAATAAGGCAACCACTCTAAAACGAAAATTGCGTTGACCCTTGTTGCACATTCAGTTGCCGTTATATTAAGTTGAAATTTTTTAGTTATTGTCGAGAATCAACGAGCTGACCCACTTTGCTACACAGTGCTAAATCAATTAAATTTATTTAATTTACTTTTATTATTTTTACAAAATTGTTAATTTTTATTTTAACAATAAAAATTTGAAATCGATTTCTGGGCTAGAACAAAATTTCGAGATTGAACGAAATTTCTATATTAAATTCTGGGCTGGAATATCATCGTGGCCTTAGTGTTATTCGATGATATTTTTTATTTTTTTTGGGATAAAATTCTGGGCTAATTTTACATACATAATTGTTCACTAAAGTATGGCAAATAACAATGGAAAGTTATACGGTGTTGCACAATGTGTAATCATCAAATTTTATTTTCAAAATCAGTCTCCCCTTCATGCATTACGTGATCTTTATCCTCGCCACAAACTCCCACCAAATCGACTATTTGGCACAGGTCTGCTCAAAACATTTTTATTCGATCACAAGAACTTGACCTTCCTGCGATTTCAACAAGTCAAGCTTTGCGTCGGGACTTGGGTTTTTACCCGTATAAAATTCCACTAACCGAGGAACTTAAGGTAAAATACTATAGACAATGTCGTGTGTTCGCTGGTTGGGGCTCTAGAGTAGTTGGAAGTTGCCCCCATATTTCGCCAAAAAATAATCTTTAGGAATGAGGCTCGTTTTTGGATAGCTAGATATGTGAACAACAAAGTTTTCTGATTTTGGGCGAGACCAATCCACACGAGATTCACCAGCCCAAAATGCACCCGGTCGGTCCGTACTTCCTCCAAAACAATACTAGCACTTCCATAACCGTCAACGGTAAGCGGTGCAAGTCGATGATAAGTAAATTTTTGTGGCGGGAATTAAATGATGAGATTGACTATACATGTGATTCCAAAAGAACGGAGCCATGTGCCACACAGCCCATGCTGCTGTGGACATTGTGAAGTGGCCACCTAGATTGTGTGATTAACGCCTTGAGATTTTTTCCGCTCGGGCTATCATAAATCGCAGGTCTATGCGAATAAATCTCAAAGTCAACATAATGAACACCATCCAGCAAATTTAGTCAGATTTAAGCGATAGTCATCGAAAATTGGACCTCCTGAATACGTGCGACCAACCAAAGCTAAAGTTGCGGCGTACATTTGAAAAACGTTATATTCCATACTTAATGCCATAAAATATTCTATTAAATAAATAAAAAATTGAGTGGATATCTCACACACAACTTGTTCTATTATATTTAAAGGGGGTTTCGAACAAAATTTGCGTTCTGAGTGTCACTTTGTACGAAAATTCCATAATTTTAGAATTAATTCGAATAATTTTCGAATTTTCGCATTTCGTTATTTTTCTATACTAACATTTGAACATCATTGGTCAGAAACAGTCGAAAGCCATCTAACATTGCCAACAACTTCAGAGCTTCTAGCTTAAATTCTAGTAGAATACTTTTTATTTTATAAAGTAAATTTAACCAGTTTTCTGCCGCAAAATAAGCAGTTTGAAAACCAGAATTCACTCTGTTGTAAAGTCGATTTTTTGAAATTCCGTACTTCATATGAAAACATTTAAAAGATTATTTAAAATTGAAAACTCTTGACAATGCTAAAGGCAACGAACTCGTATCGAAAAACATTGCCCCCAAAATAATAACTCCTATCGAAATTGAAATATACATTAAAAGATTAACCGCACTACAGTTAATAACTCACTTTAATTACGAACCAATTTCACAAAAGTTAATTGACTTAAGTATGGTATTTATAATACTCATCTCTATTTAATTTCCATCACAGTTAATCGCACAATCAACAATTTCCCTCAATCATGCTAACCAACAATTAGAACCCGTCACATTTCCCTATTTATAATTCTGTCGATGACAGCATCTCATACCCGACATACCTTTATTCCTTTTTCATCTCTCGATACAATAAAACTCAAAATATTTTTTTTCCACCTTTTCTTTAGAAGTCAAGAAAATGGGTATCAAAAAAACACAAAACTGTCACCACAATTTAAAATATTTCAAAATCAAATATTTATTTATACATCTACAGCGCTGTGGCAGGCGAAAAAAGGATACGCAAATAAAAAAAAGGGAAATCGTATAATTTATAAACAAGCGACCACCTTTAAAAATAGGAGATTTGTACCTCTATACAAAAAAATAAAGTACAAATTTTGTTTTATGAATAATTTTCCAGTTTACTGAACAACAAACATTTTTCCTAAATAAATCAAACCAATTTGTTTAAAAAATAATTTTTATTATTTATTTATTTAATTTAATTTAATTTAATTTAATTATATCGTTTATTTATGTAACAATAAAATAATATAATTTAAATCCAAACCGCAATTAAATTAATTTTTTTATAAAATTAAATTATTTAAATTACCAATCAATTTAGCATACACACACACATACACACACGTTTACATACATTATGATGTGTTGGACACGGAACGCTATTTTATTTTATAGCTTGCCAATTTTCATCATCGTCAAGTGTGGAATTCGAGAGACGTTTGTTTAACACGATATTGTGTTGTTGGGACGTGGAGTTAATAAATTTTCAATGTTTACAATGAAGCGCGTGAAAATATCGTATGGTGTGATTTTTATTTCATTTTTAATTTATCTAAATTAAATTATTTGTTTATTTACTTGAACGAATTTTTTTTTTGTACTCGTGGGGATTCTTAATTAATTTATGTGTTTTGTTTTGGGCTAATAATAGTACCACCCGCGAATTTTTCTATAAATTTAGTAATATTTTCGGTTCAGCGATTCTTCAACTATATTGAAATTGTATTATTATGCAATATTGACTAAGCAAACAGCAGGTAAAGTATAGCCTTGACCGACTAACGATAGACAATTCGATTTAGAATTTTTTTATAAAAATGTGGTCTTATCGCCGCAGTCATCCAAAGGCTCCACAGTCGACACATCCTTACTACCCGCGAAGTGAGTTTCCATCAGAAGATTAAGAGTCTCTTCATAATAATAATAATAATAATAATAATAAATTATCCCGACGACCTATTACCCCTCCCAACCGCGCGCGGGGAGTCTCCATCTGTATTATTATTATTTTTTTGAGTATAATTCAAGTGAATTATAAACAAGGATATCGAGATGCTTAACCAGAGAAATTAAAAAATTGGATTTTAAAGCGGCAAAAAAAAAAAGTCAAATGTGATTATAAATAGATAGCTAAATGAATAGTTAAGCAAGATGATACCCGTCGCAGACGGCAGGAAAACGGAAGTCGAGTCTGCTTAGTACAAACAGATTTGATAGATTTTAAAAAATTTAAATAGTAAAAGATAAAGTCAAGCAAAATAAAATGACACAAAAAAACAAAAAACAAATAAGTTAAATAAAATATCAAACTATAGTCAAGAAAAATAAAAACGTTTTTTCAACGTACGTTTTGTCATATTGTAATCGATAAGATGGCAGTGCTGATTAGCTTCGTACACCATTCTAGAGACGGGCTCATTCTTT